>CAKNEU010000008.1:600000-1042281 GCA_930272665.1 Mariannaea elegans | reverse complement strand
TGTGATATCCATATTGAAGCCCGTGGTCATAAGAGGTGTTGTCAGCAGTAGGGTACATTGCGAGCCTGAAAAGTGACCGACGCGACCCCCCTGTCTCGGCGGGGCGAACTAACAATACTTCAAGCGTCAACCTCCGTAAATAGTTTCTCGTTTACAATCCCGTCCCACCCAAGCATCCTGGTTTCTCTGTCCAGTTTTTTATTGTTATTGTGTTGGTTTCCCTCCGACTTCTGCAAGCCACGACCCGCAGGCTCGGATCTGCTAACTAGTTCGCCACACGGGTGATGCCGTCCCCAAAAGATAGTATGCACTAAGAACAAGGCGTGGAAACAACACCATCTCTCTCTGAGCACAATTCATGCAACTTAGCGTTTCGGGAAGGCTGATACATTCAGATTCTACGGTCTAGACTCTCTCCTGCATCTCACATCACATTGGCTGCTGTCTCCAAGGCTGCTGGAAATGGCCTGCATTCAAAGATGGGGAACACGAGTCTAGGCCCGAGCCCAGCGTGTTGGCCCTGCATCATTTATCACAGAGCATATGCCTCAATCCACCTATGCTGCTCCTTACCTTTGTGCACCGCTCTATTGACGGTCTCGACCGCTCCAAATCCTACTTATTGAGGCCTCGACCTGGTAGTGCTGCATGCGTCTATAATTTGAATAGATGAGCTGGATAGAATACTCCAATTGAACAGTCTTTACTCCATATATCACAAAAATGTGGCTTGCATCTTGCATGGCCTTCTTTGGCTTGTGGCACGGCACAGGAATTGCATCAGGCGCACCTACATCATATTACTCCATAGAGAGCCCGGCATTCTGGGTTCATAAGCTGTACTGGATGAACTGCGGAGGTAGTCCCTTAAAGGGTGATCCAGCCTATGAGTTAGGTTTAGAACTCCTCATTGAATTGGTGGCTGCTTTACGAGTCGAGAACAACTCTTCGGCCTGACCCTCCAACCTCTTTGAAGAAAGACCAATATTTGCACAGTTCCTTGTGGCTTTTCCAACTGAAATCTTAGGAACAGTCCAATTCTACCCAGGATAGGCACACATTAGTTGTTTTGATTCGAAGTTCTCGACTCCCCTCCACTCGGCCTATACTTCCTAGGAAACTAGTTTCCATTAAAGAGGTACGAAGTCTCAGCAAACCGAAATCGCTGGCTTCTAAATGATGTATCGCATAGTAAAAAAACCTAGCTGAGTAGCTTCTTCCTTCTCTAGACATGATCTTTATTCATTTTATGCAGATTTACGCGTAGCCACTTCCCCCATGGTTGTTACTTGATTGTAGGTACGCAACTGTAGGTTTGTGAATGTTCCCCAGCGAGCACTAGGCTTTAGCCGTAATTATGCTAAAGTTATGAAACATTAATTCTGCACTGCTTCCAAGTGTTGGTCATTCGACAAACTGGAGTAAATGCCGATCTTCAATTAAATGCATCTGGGGGAAAGTTCGCGTCTACGACGAAGCGTCACTTTGACGACTCTGCTCTCGTGCCTATCAGATTATAGAGTCTTTGTCACACAAATTGTTAGCCTCGAAGTAACGGACTACAAGAAGTGAATTGAACTCCATACGGTTGTTGTTGCAAGTAATATGCCATAAATTGATCTGTTACCGACAGATCCTGCAATATTTCACCCAGATCCCGAGCGTACACTCAGTAGATCCCTGCGGTAAACAACCTCCAACAAGTAATTAAACTCAGAAATGAAAAGTAGTAAATACATGATGCCATATTTCACAACATTGGGCAATGGTCTAGGGAACCCACCTGGTCTTGTGTAGTGCACGAGGGTCGCGTGATTCAGTTGAACTCGATCAGATGAGACGAAATAGAATTAATCTTAAAAAAGAGGTAAAATATATAACTAAAAAATTATTGCATATTTGTCCAGTAAGAACACTTTTGGATCTAATATGCTCAGACGTTATTGTAAATTAAAACAGCCATCAACATATTTTCCAGAATCAAAATTAATACAACCAATAAGTCAAATTTACTGCCTTTCATAGCAGAATATGTCCTAGTATACCCTATTGATCCTAGACCAATCATCGTGACGTACGATACCAGCTCGCCTCAGGGTCGCCGAGGCATTCTCCAACTGTGACACCTGTGGGCTTGATCAGTATTACTGCAAAAGAAATTTGAATGATAAATGAAGGCTTACCTCGAAGTCCACGCTCCTGGATGGCAGAAATCATGGCAGGAACCAGAGTTTCGGCAGTCTCGGCATGCACATCGTGCGCAAGCACAATTGAACCACCGGCGTCAAGAGCTGCGTTAAAGAGCTGCACGCTGGTCTGAATGGCGTCAGGAGTGTCGTTTTCCCAGTCCAGAGTGTCAATATCGTCTTGAATGATGTGGTACCCTAGGTCTCTCAGTGTCTGCAGCACTTCAGTGTTGGTGCTCAGGTATGGTGGCCGCATATAGGTTGGGAATTTTCCGATGATGTCTACGAGGGCAGACTCGAGCATGGTCATCTGAGACGTGACATCGGCTGTGGACAGTGTAGTGAGGTCAGGATGACTCCAACTGATGATATGTGACTTGAATTAGAAACCAGAAAGGCGTCTTGACTCGGTAAGACCCACGTGTGTGAAGCGACTTGATGGCCGTCATTTACCATACGTTGAATAACAGAGCTGTAGTCATATATCGATGCATAGTTGTCCCCGTTGACAAAAAATGTAGCTTTGATATCTGAGTCTGCAAACGTATCAAGAATCTGATCCGTGTAAATGTACGGTCCGTCATCAAAAGCCACGGCAATCGTGTTGGGGACAGTACAGCTGTTGATGATGGTGCCAACTGAAATATTCTGCCGCCGTTGATGAACATGCCCTATCGCCGAAGCAGCAGTCGTGACGGCAAGGGCACTTAGGAGGAATCCAGAAAACATATTGACAAGTTTGGAACAGAATTATGTACGAGTTGTGGGATATCAGGCGAAGATGGAATGACTCTGAACCCGGTATCATCAGAGCAGTTGGCTTCTCTTATGATCAAGTCTCAAGCATCGCCATGACCTGCTCGCCCTCACGTTAGCACGTAGTATCTGAGACCTGTGTTGCCAAGAAGCGCCATCTTTCGTATTCTAGGGATGATACTTGTGATAGAGTGATGAATGATGCGGCCACATGCGGCCGTGCCGTCGTTCCGTTCTGCATTTGATACTCAACGTTAACGTCACAAGATCGGCGCCTGTATGGCGTCGTTAGTTGCTGCATGATGGCCCTTTCTATGGCTACAAGAAGCAGAACTTGCAGGAGATAAGATAATGACTTCAATAATTGATTGGCGAGTGTGTATTCATGAGAACTCCACCCTAATTTGCCGAGTAGCGTGTTCGATCACCTGTGTGGTTGCATACATAATAGCTGCGGATCATCCAAAACACGAAGGGGTCAGTATGTTTCCAGAGCCAACAGCGTGAGAAGTATGTCTGAGCTTGTTTTTTACTGGACCTGTCCCGTTTCTCGGCTGCAAGGCAGGCTTCTAGTTTGAAAATGCGCCAAAAGACGGCAGGGAAGCATACGATGTCCTAATTCCCAAGTTAACGGTGACCCTGATAATTATCATGCTGGTATTGTTTGAACTAAGACATAGATTCGGACGCCAGGAGTTGGCTAGCTAATCCGTCGTTCGATTTCGAGCTAAAGCATCTTTTCTTCTTTCAAAATATGCTGTTGGATACAGACGGTACATCTATTATTAAGTGAGATGAACTATCCTTAGTCTCAGATACATATTACTTAAATTTGACCCTAGTTTCAGCCTCAAATTTCGATCATCAGGCCCCAGGCTCTGTGCGCGCCCTTCCTCTAAACTGTCACGCGTAAAACACCTGATATTTATCTCAGGTGCTAGTCCACTCAAATGATTATACACTGCTGCTGATCTTTATCCTCTTGTAAAATAACAGAGAAACCCATTTTCTCAGCATCTTTGGAACTGATGTGGATAAGTGAGACACGTGGCTACCAATGCATGGCCTGTTGTCACGTAACCATATGTACCATTCGGAAGGGAAAGCCTAGAATACCCCTTGGGTTGCATATCGTTTATCGGGTCACTAGCATCTCCGAGTTTTAGGATCCAGAGGTAGATCTCCCGCTTAACCCTTGACACGTAGACCGGGTTGCGATGACGGAAGTGTCATTTCCGGGTGTTAGTTGATTGCTGAGACACTCGCAATGCCTCCTTGTAATTTGCTCAGAGAGCACGAACCATTTACCTAACCAATCTTGAATAGGCTTGGAGGTTATCAGAGTCCTGCGTCTTTCGGGAACTATTGCGAGCTGGTGACACCACGCTCACACGTCTGCCAGAGCATCCTTCCCGCTCTCATTTCTGATCGATCAGGCCGGGCCTTAATTTGGCGGGTTGCATGCATCTGCATGCGACTCATCTCCACAAACACTGTCGCAATGTGTAAGCGAACAAATGACACCCGACAGAAGAGACAGCTGAACAACCAAGGACGAAAAAGGGCGGGGAGTCTTGTAGCCTTTGTTATTTGTTGTGTAACACAGCGTCTTCGCTGCAATGTCCGCCTACTTGGATGTTATCCCCACTGTCAGCTTACTCCGTACAGACGCACTCTTCACCGCTCTCCAAAGCCTTGAACAGAGCTTTAGACGGAGCCGAATCAGATCATATCCCAGCACGCACGAGATTCGCGGCCTTGCGCTATCTCATGCCAAAGCTGGATAGATAGCTTTCTTTGAGTGCGCCAAGTGTTAGTCATCCCCCTTTGCAAGCGTCTTTCTAT
Organism: Mariannaea elegans; assembly: GCA_930272665.1. Taxonomy (NCBI): domain Eukaryota; kingdom Fungi; phylum Ascomycota; class Sordariomycetes; order Hypocreales; family Nectriaceae; genus Mariannaea; species Mariannaea elegans. The sequence goes on along the minus strand of CAKNEU010000008.1, from coordinate 1,037,494 downwards.
AAATTTGTAACTGTAACAAGATTAAAGACCTGTGACTGGTATACCTTGGCACAGTACTATAGTTAATTCCCTTCAGTTGAACTAGCTTCGCATGCCTCTGTTTAGATGGCAGTGTAACTGTACGATTTGAGATCCAATCAAGACAAACATCTGCGAGAACAATCATGGTTTTACGAAGTTTTGCATATGCCACATCAATTTTTCTCGGAAATTCGGCACAAGCAAATAGTTGAAACAAGAAACTAGCTAAAATTTATTATTGTACTTTTCGTATTATCTGCTAAAAGTCTATGCATGAACACCGTTTACTTTTATACCCGAAATACCAAGAGGATCAAGATCAACTTCTATCTAAATTTCATTATTGTAAAGTCTGTTTGGTCATGCAAGGCTCGTTGACATTTGCCATAACAGTAGGCAATTTATCGTCTGTTGAAGTTAAGGAAGCGGCTCTGTGGGAGGAGTTAGTGTCCATAAGTATAGAAAGATGAGGGACAGGGCAAAGACTTACGGCCAGGAGAAGAATAATCAAATTGCTGCCGACAAAGGCGAAGAAAATTCCCAGATCCCTCCAACGGTTATCAAACGACAAATCGAACGTCTTGTAAAACTCGTCACCGACCTTGTAAGCGCAGTACTCGCAGTCCCGCGTGGCGTTGTTTACGAGGTATCCCGATCCACCACGCTCGAAAAAGGGCGTCATGTATTCTCCGCAGGTCGTATTAGGAGGAGCTGTGAAGGCGTTGAGCTCGTGAGGCTTGCAAACGACACGAAGCTCGTGTAGCGCCGTTGTAACCATGCCGCCGATGAGCCGAGTGAAGGGGTCTAGTTGGTACAGCCAGGCACGCCAGAAGCCGGGCATCTGGGGAGGTGAGATGGTGACACCGCAGAAAAGAGCAAAGTTGATGATGATGAACGGATCGAACTGGGCTGAGATGAAAGGTGAAGGAGTGACAGAGGCAAGGCCTTGACCAAGCGTGACGGCAAAAAGTTCGGTGATGAGAACCATCAAGAACTGGTAGCCGGCTCGCGAGGAGTCAGTCTGGAAGCCTGGCATGAAATATAGAGGCAGATAGAAAGCGACGGCGCAAAGAATGGAGTAAGGCATCTCGGCGCTGATGATAGAGATAACAAAAGTGTAAGGTGAGTACATCTTCGACGATGCTTCGCGGAAGAAGAGCGCTCGTTTGATGTGGAACATAACCTCAACCTGAGTGATGATCAGAGCAGGAAGGACAGTGACCTGGAAGATAACGAAAACCTTGTACTGAAGTGAGGTTCGAGAATCATCGAGGTTGAGGTAAGTGAGACCAGTAATGAGCGCAACGGCGACGTGACTAAAAACTCGGGTAAAGAGGTAGTTGGGAGAGCGCCAGAAGGATCGGAACATGCGAGTCGAAACAACCTTGAGCTGATGACTGAAAGGAGAGGCGTACTCCTTCTCCAGCTCAGGGTTCGAGTTTGCACCAGCTGCCTTCCTTTCAGCCTTCATCTGAGCAATAGCCTTCTTAACACTAGCCAACTCCGGGCTCTCATCCCAGATATCTGCCCAGTCTCGGTCGCCAACACGAGGCGAGCTACCAGCACCAATTGCCTCAAGCATATACTCGGCAACGTTTTCGGTAGCGGGAGCCTCAGCACCATATCGAGCGAGATAGGATCGCAAGATGGCGGCATCATTGCCGATATCACCAAAGTAGACAGTGCGGCCGCCACGCTGAAGCAAGAGCAGACGGTCGAAGTTCTCGAACAAAGCAGCGTTAGGCTGATGGATGGTGCACAGAATAGCCTGGCCAGAAGCAGCCAGCTTCTTAAGGAATCGGACAATATTGAACGCGCTCTGGCTGTCAAGACCAGAAGTGGGCTCGTCCAGGAACAGCAGCAACTCGGGCTTGGCAGCAAGCTCAACTCCAATAGTCACACGCTTGCGTTGCTCAACTGTAAGGCCAGCTTCGGCAGTACCAATAATGCAGTCGGCAATAGATTCCATTTCCAACAGTGAAATAATCTCCTCGACATAAGCGTAACGCTCGGTGATGGGGACATCGAAGGGTTGGCGCAACTCGGCAGAGAATCGAAGGGCCTCTCGGACGGTCTGGGTGGGCTCGTGAAGATCCAGTTGCTCGGCGTATGAGGTCGATCGCTGGAACTGCTTACCAGGCTTTGCACTATCAACAAGAATATCACCAGTAATAACACCAATGTTCTTTCGAGAGGCCAAAACATCCAACAAGGTGGTCTTTCCAGCACCAGATGCGCCCATGAGAGCAGTCAGTTCGCCAGGTCGAACATATCCAAAGACGTTGTTGAGAAGACGACGGGTACCACCAGGGACGGGAACATCATAATTAAGGTCCTCCCAGGTTAGAATACTCTCGGAGTTGATCTTGAGGTCTGAGCCAACCTCGTTAGACTTATCCTTTCGCCTAACATCCCGGGCCTCGATGAGTTTCTCGTTAAGGGCCTTGCGTTCCTTGTTGGGTCTAGCATAGACCTTGAAAGAGTTACCACCCATCCCGTACTTGATGAACTCACCCAAGACAACGTTGAGAATCAAAAAGAAAATGATTAGAGACATGACAATACCCCAGTTACGCCAAAGATCGCCAGGGAAGTATGAGAACCCCTGAGCGATGTAATCGGAACCCTTGATGAAAGTCGTACCACCAGCTGACCCAGCCAGAGTGCAAACCTGGTAATTGATGTCGTCGTAGCCGGGTCCCGAAGGGATGAGCGAGTCAGCTGTGCAAGTCATGTCGATACGCATAAACTCGTTCTGCATCATAGAACTGAATGTCAGACCGAGCACATTTACCCAGTAGATCCACCGCAGCCACACCTTCTCGGACTGATACTGGATAATATAGCCAGAGGTAGTGACGAAGAGCGTGATAACGACAACAGCGAACTTGATGGCGTAGTCGAAATCCGGGCTGATACATCCGATGATACGGAAGAACAGGGTCATGGCAATGTTTCCAGACAAGATCATGAGGTAGTATGTGAAGAAAGCACCTGCATCCCTCACCAGTCCACTCATGAAGTAAGTAATGATGCAGAATATCAAAATCTGACTAGCAGCGAAGGCTTGGTCAACAAAGATCTGGGCAATCCACAAAGCGGAGGGTCGATGGAACGCATATGCCTTGTGCTTGTTGACAATAGCACGGCCAGTCATAGTTCCAGCAAGTTCGGAGAAAGCCTGGAAAGCGTTGAATAGAAGAGCAATGAAAAGCAGACCGCCCTTGCTAAAAGCACTGGCAGAGGTCTTTCCGAGATTTAGGAACAGGGTACCAAGAACGATAGCGATGATAATGCTGCGAAGCCAAGCGAGACTGAGGTTGAACCGATCCTGGAGCTTGAGAGTAAACTGACGCTTCATGAGGGCCCAAACCTGGAGGTGGAAGCCGACCTGGTACACGGACTTCCTAGATGTCCCACGCTTACCCTCCTTAACGGCCGCCTGGAAGTCGTCGTGCTTCTCCTGTTCTCGCTGGAGACTAGCCTTGTACTCAGCCATCTCCACCTCCAGAGCCTTCTGCCGATCGGAACTCTGGAAAGCCTCCAGTAACGTTTGGGAACTATGAGGAGCGTTCGCCGCCGAGTAACCTTCGCTATAGGTGCGCTCGAATTCGTCGGTACACGCGGTCAAGTAATCGGCGCTCGTCATTCGAGGTCGAGGAGCAAAACCGAGGCGTTCAAAGTAGTCGCGGGCAGTTGAAGCGGGGCCGAAGTAGACCTGCTTTCCCTCGTCGATAACCATGACCTTGTCGAAGAGGTTGTAAATGTTCTCAGAAGCCTGATACAAGGACACGAAGGTGGTGGTCTTGTACAGGTTTGTCTGAATACGGAGCGACTTTGCAAAATCCAGGGCTGTACTGGCATCGAGACCTCGAGTACTGTTGTCCCAGGACAGAATGCAGGCGTTGGTAATCATACCCTCGGCGATAGACACACGCTTACGCTCACCACCAGAAATACCACGAACAAAGTGGTCACCAACAACCGTCTTTCGGGTGTGCTCAATGTTGAACATCTTCAGCAACATGGTGATGACGCTCTGCTTGAATTCATCCTTGGACATGCCGCCAGGTCGCTTGGCAGGCATCTTCGTATCCAGAGCGAAGCCCAAGGTCTGCTCCACGGTCAAAGTGGGATGATGAATATCGTCCTCTGCGTTGTAGACGGCCTCGCCGCGGTACTGATTAAACTCCTTGGCAGTCCAGCGTCCGTATCGTACGTCTCCAGTAACGGAGGTGTAGCCGTATCGTTGGTTCGCAATCGTCTTGAGAAAAGTGGTGCATCCGGAACCAGGCTTGCCCAAGATGAGAACCATCTCGCCGGGCTTGCAAACACCCTGGAACTTGTCAAGAAGAGTAGCCTCAGTCGGTTTAGGACCCAGGCCAACCAGGCCAAGAATAGGGGTGATGACATTGAAAAAGTTGACAAAGGCATCAGGGAAGGTCTGGACATAGTTTGTCATACCGCCAACACCCTTGACCGTCAAATCATCCCAGTATGCACCAATGTGCTTGGAGCGAATTCCAGCCTCTCGTTCCGCATCTAGGTTTCCTCGCAGAGCAGCCTCGAGGTCGAAGACTGAGACGTCGTCCGAGACAGCGACATCAGCAGCATCCTTTTCTGGGTCCATACTCTTTCTGCCTCTCTGGTGACTCGCTCGGGATACCCCGGTGAACTCCCTTTGGAGCTCAGCAAACTCTGCTTCAGCCTGTTCAATAGAAACACCGCCAGCTCGTGAGGTGGAGCCATGACGACCATTGTTGTCGACAGTCGAGACAGAATCCTGGGACATTCGATATGAAGGTTTCATTTCTTCCGGACTGTGACCAGAGGCAAGTGCCTCTTCGGCCTTTTCGAATCCTTTCTCAGCCATTAGGCCCAAGTATTGCAATAGAGGAAACGTGGCGGCAATGTATTGTATTTGTGGTCAACTGTACAGTACTCGTAGTCGAGACTGTATCGGGAGCCCAAAGTCACCCACCGCGGGATCGAACTAATGAATGTGAGCCACTAGATGAAGGCTCAAGATGTTGTTTAAGAGTGTTCTAAGGATAGAAAGAGAGGACAGGGGTTGATATGGTCAAAGACACAAGGGAAGGAGGCCAATTGACCAGGTTTGGTCTTTGGATGGAAAACAGGCAAGACAAGAAGCAAAGCACCTTTGCCAACAAAAGTTGGTGTCGGCTCTAGTTTAAGGAACCATCAATCTCCCCTCTCCATCCCATTGGGTTGAAAAATACGGTATAGACTAACCAGGGGGATCCTCTTCGATGCAGAGGCGACTATCTGATCATTACCAATCAAACGGAGCCTAGTCCTTAAATCCGTGAGATTTCCTTCTCTGCCTTCTGAACGACCCCACCGACAAACACATTTCAGAGGTGCCATTGAGCCAACGGTGTTAAGAGCGCAGCGGAAACGCAACTGGGCACGCGGACGCAAGCATTTTTCAAGTACCAAGGCAAAAGCGGGTCGGCGATGAAGCCAACGGCCGAATTGTTAAGCTTGCTAAGGCTAACTGGTTAAACAAAGGCGTGAGCTTAAAGTTGCTCTACCGAGGACCATCGGTTATTTATTTTCTGGTCGACGTAGTGATGGATGTGTGGAGTCATGGCTTTCACATTGGGCGTGTAATTTTGCTGGATGGAGTAATCTGTACAGTCATCACAGAGTATTGTAAGATGAGGGAGAGAATGGCTCCAGTTGCTCGTTATGAACGACAAGGCTTGAAAGAGTTGGGATTGGTTGTAAGTGGAGACTTGATATGGGTCTGTCCAGGGCGTGAAGTTGATGAATCCTTGGCGCTTTACAGATGTACTTACAGAAACAACAATTGGGATGGCCAAGTGTGACGGGTGTCTATCACTGAGTAGTAGTTGTGGCAACGCGATTGGGACTCTTGAATAGCTAGCGAAAGGACTGCTTCCGGAGTTAAGTATTGACATTGCATATCACCCTGTCTATCCCATTTGGGCATCACACCGCTCTCACACCTGAAACCCTGAGACTCCCTCATCGATTATGGAGTACGGGGTGCTGGCCAAGTTTATCGAGGTGAGATGAACTAGGAGACTGTGAGATGCCTATCAAGGACATGGAGTCTGTCGTCACAGGCATCCCCACCTGCGCCAACGCCCAATCTCGCCTTGTGGAGAAACTGTAACTTGACTCAACCTGGTCAACTACGGGAAAACTTCGCATCGTCATTTACCCGTAATCTGTACATACGTATATCCTTGGGCGTCGTATTGGAGTCGGAGGAGAGGACGTGGGGTCTCGGATCTTACCCTAGGCTAGGCGGAGACGGACGTGCCAGCTAGACTTGTGGTTCGGTTCGGGGAACTTGCAACACACCAACACTCGCATTCAAGGCGTCGAGGTTCATCAGACACTATACCGTTCTCGTCAAGCGTCATTGTCGACTCATCATGGGTCAAAATTGCTTTTTACAAAAAGGCGGAATGAACTGACCGTAACAGTCACACCGGACCACACCATTGAGAATGTACAGTACATATGCACAATGCTAAAGGCCAACCGGCAGCCGGCCGCCTCCGCTTCGACATTAACTAAGTACATAGGTAGTAGGTATTCGGCTTTACGAATAAGAAAAATTCCTCGCGCATGCAGCTTGCTTGGGGGGGTAGGCTTGTCAATGCCCAATAGGTGGTGTTGGGACTAGGCACTAGGAGGACTAGGAGGCATTTAGGCCCCTGTAATTCAGCCCGCCCACCCACGGATTTCATGTGGTTCGCCCCCGCAAAACGTGTCCCAGGAATTTCAACCCTGCGTGCTTGTACATACCTTGCGCAGCTTAGCTCCGCCATTTGTTGCTGTTCTCTGTTTTGCAAGGCGAAGGAGCCCGACGACCAACCAGAGGAGGAAAGGTGAGTGTGTGTGTTTGTGATAGCAACGGAAATGACGGCCCCGGGTGCACGGAGTGCAAGGTTGTGAACGTACGGAATATTGTTTTCTGGACTTTCATACGTAGCGGTATTACTCTGTAAGTCAAGGTATCCATTAGCCGCCGCACTTCCAGGCTAGCAATAATTACGTACGTACTGGTCTACAGCTGTAGAGTGGAGCATTTTGTGGTTTTCCTACCACGATGGAAAAAGGACGGACGAGGAGCTTCGTATCCTAGTCCAGCCAATCTATTGCCTCCGGGTAAATATTGCCAGACATGGGATGGAGGTTTTTCGTCATCCACAGCTCACTCCATTTCTTTCCCCGTAGGTTTCATATCCACATCCCCGGTTAGGCTCGGGTCCGTCCGCACTTCGGCCGATTCGCCGCCCGATCCACGGATGAATCTTGCTAAGAAGATATGGATTTATCATCAATACTCAAGGTTTTTTATTATCACTGTAACTTACATTATCAAAATTAAATTGAGCAAAACATGCAACGCGGTATATTCTGAGCTCTAGTTTTGTTATTCCCGGCCTCAAATCAAAATATGTAGGGTTCCATTAGGACCACAGAGATGAAAGACTAGTAGACACCTAATCACATAAATTCGAATACTAAACTAGAACTTCGCAGAATTACATCTGTACCTATGCTGTGGTTGATTTTCCTGGATCCTTGCCAGTTCCCTACCATCCCTACCGTCCCTCTCACTGTTCAATGAGGGACAAGACAATATGGTTGTCTCAAACTGTATCACTCGGAAATAATAGCCCTATGCAACCGACCCAGGACAAATGAAAGAAAACCAAAAAAAAATCACTAAAATCATCTGTCGTCAAAGCAAATTCATTTTCTCACAACCGATCCGCCCATGAACCATCTTCCCGGACTGGACCCGAACAGAAACCCCCCGAGCAAACCTCGGCCCCACCCCCGCCCGGGTCCTTCATGTACCGGTCCCTTCATCGTCGGAACGGAGAATCCGTAGGCTGAGCGACTGATCGACGGCGCGATGGGCCCTGCTTCACATGATCCCCGTTCGCTCCGTGCGCGCTGGTCTCCTGCGCCGCCACCGTCAAAGCGTGCTGGTTCGACCACAGAGCCACGCCGTTGAAGATCAAGTCCTCACGAGTAGCCACTTGTGGGAAGAGCACAGCGGCAACCTGAGGCTTGGAAGACTTGCCGCCCTTGTGACCCGGAGAACTCACACCGTTCAGGTCGTAATCATCATATTTAGAGGGAGGCTGCACCTCATTCATATCCGGCGGCTCTGCCATGATGAGATCTCGGGAGCGCTGGACCTCAACCCACAGCGCCTGCGCTTCCTTGAAGAGCGCGGGCACAGCATTGTAGAAGCCAGCCTGTTTAAATGCTACGACGAGGCCCTGCAGAGAGCGGCGAACCTCACCGCTTGCCTTCAGTACAATTTCGTCTTGGACGCGAGCCACATCTTCAGGGTCAGTCAGAGATCGAAGGACCTGACAACGGTAAATTGTTCGCCGACGCTCGTCATCCCCAAAGAGCTTGATCAGAGTGGATGCCGCGTTTCTAGCTTGAAGAGGTAAGTAAAAAGGGACAAAAATTTGGCCCGCGAGGACTTCAGCAATGACAGCATCGGCCACGGCACATCGCATTTGGGCTGCAGGCCTCGTTGTCATGGTTGAAAGAGGAATCTTGGGGAATCGAAGCTTGAGTTCTTCAATTTCGCTCGCCGCATACTGAGGTTAAAATGTTAACATGCATATTTGAACTTCCGCGAGAAAAGCAAAACTTACCTCAGCGCCATCTGGGTCATTAAAATATTCCATCACCAAACTGTGACATTTCTTTGAAAGATCTCGTAGTTTCATGCCACTATGATAAACCCAGTCAGTATTGGCAGCATGATAGGATTGAAACTCGAGGCTCACAGATTCTTGAGATCTTCATCGCCATATTCGTGGAGAAGATCTTCACCAAGGTCGCCCTGAGCAAGGCTCAGCTTTTTCTTGCATGTATCTAGCTCAGCAATGCTACTCTGCATGCGCGAGCGATGCAGCTCGCAGTCGGCATTCATCTCCTTGATTTCTGCCTCCTGGCTCTTCGCATTCACATCTGAATCCTTGAGCTGTTTCTTGAGCTTCTCAACTTCAGTAGCCTTGGCCTTCTGCGAGACTTCAGAGGTCGCGAGCTTGGCCTTCATCTCGGCAACCTGCTTCTCCATGGCCTCAACAGCGGCCTTGTTAGATTCATAAGTCTTGTACCTTTGTTCAAACTCTGCGAGAAGCGTCTGGCTCTTCGCACTAGCCTGGGCCTTGTGTTCGGAAAAGTCCTTGATGATCTTGTCGTTGATATCACGGAGTCGCTGGTTTTCAGAGTTGCGAGCCTCGAGGTCTAGTTCGAGCGCTCTTCTCCCCTCGACCGACTTCTCATATTCCTGAATCGCGTCGACATCTTTTGTGACTTCTTTTGCTAAAGCAAGAAGCTGCCACAGCTTGGATTGCTTATTGGGAGTCTTTTCCGAAGCATGACTACCATTGGCACCTTTAGTCTTAGACTCGGGGGTGCCTTTGGTCTTTGGTTCCGCCATGATCAACGTGTGAGGAAGAAAAGAGTGTGACAAAGGTGCAGATTGAAGTTCATTTGATCTTCCATGATTGCACAATTTATGGACATTTGGTCCAGGACCGCGGCAACCAAATTCACTTCGGAGCTTATTGCAAGAGCCTCATAGCCCCATTCTCATCAAGGACAACGCATCACCGCATTACAGCTCGATAATTTCAACCTGTCATCTCCTATGATGGCACACCATCTTCTGTGTAGCCACCAAAGCACCGTGCCCAATACTCCCGGTCAGGCTTGACCGTATCGGCTGGTTGTTGCACCACACGCGGGGTAAGCTAAGTTGTGGCCAATGCAACACCACAGACACTATTTAGTGCGGTTGCCTCGTCTCCCAACCGCGACTGTCTAGAGTTATAAGTAAGGCTGTCAAGAGACAATCACCCGGCAAGCGCCGCCACAAAGATGACGTGGGGCGCTTCGACTTGACAAGACGGGACAGGCTCGCATCATCGGACGAGTGGCTCTCATTTTCTTCTTTAAAGTAATGACTTGCTTCCCTAGCTCGTATGATAGGCATAGTACAGTATGCATGCTTTCGCCTCGCTCGGAAGGCCTTCGTCACACCACCTAAGTAGCATACGAGCGGGCGCCTATCATCTAGTCTCATTGATTAAACTAGACTTATCAAAGAGGTAAAACTCGACTGATTGAGGCTCAGCGCCGAGGATAGGCAATTGCAGCACTTGCCGATGTAGTGTCTCCCAGCCCTCGTTTTCCATGAATTCGAACAATATACGCTCCGACGCATGCCGCGGCTTCGTGGCCAGGAAGACCTTGGTTGTAAAAGGCTCTCCCGCAGGAACACACCTCAGATTGGCCGAGTGAATGGCAGACAGTGTTTCCACTAATGCCGGCAGCATATCAACATTATACGTACAGTCGCTCAGCATCACCAAATCCCACGGGCGTGACTGGGCCAATTCACCGAATCGGCCTTGTCTGCCATCCTCCCAATCGAGATTCTCGTAGAGGATTTTGACCTGCGACTCCCCGGTCTCCGACATCATAGGGCGAATTCGGTTAATGTTCGATCGTGCCCGTTTCTCAGCCTCCTGAAGATCTGTCATGAGAATGTTGCACTCTCCCGTCGCAATCCGCGGGAAGACGGCCCCCAATCCAACGCTTAAAATGCCAACGCCGCAACCCAACTCCAGAATGTTAACCAACTTCTGGCTGTTGAGAACGGCCTTCAGGGCTTGCATGCACGGCTGCTGACTAGACTCGTGATCGGGTAGGGCGTCTATCCCCGCAATGGCGCAGAGGGCTACCACACCGGCATCCCAAACGTGACGCGCAATGCTTTCACCGATCTCCTCCTCCACCTCCACATACACAAAGCCCGCGGGAGAGTCTCTCAGCTGCAGCCTGCGCATTGACACATCCGTCACATCATTGGATGCGCTCAGTGAAACCCACGCGGGCATTACCCCGCCCATCTGGCTGGCCTCCTTTCGATATCTTGGCTTCTCGGATGCCATGGCTAGGATCCTCGCGACTCCGTCTGCTGTCTGAGCTGGCTCTGCTGCCCGAACGCAGATCTGGATTTGGGCCCCCATGTCGATCGCTCTTTCGAAAGCGACGGGAAGATCAACCATAGGTTTGCAAACACGCATGCCGGGTTCCCAGTAGAGCCGTCCAGGGTCGGACAGCAGCCATGTGGAGGAACCTTCGATGTTGGCCGCCGAGGCGGTGATTTGAAGGTCAAAGGGCTTGTCAGGGTAAAGAAAAGAATCACCAAGGTCAGTCGTGATTGTAAATAGCAGCTGAATTTGAAGCCTGTTGCCCGGGCCCGACGCCAGTCTAGGGGGTCGAAGGAACCGGATGTAGTGCATTGTGTGGCGATTTCGGACGACGCTGAAAGAATTATTGGCCCTCCTGGCTGAGCAACAATGTTTGCTCAACAAGAAACAAAGTCTCCACTAACTTGTGAGGTAGCGCAAAGATAGTAGAGTCGGGGTTTGAGCCGTTGATAGCTTAGATTCACGGGATGGTGAACATTGTTTTCGGTCGCGTAAGGAGGAAATTTCGCTTAACGTCAGAATCATGCTTAGTCATCTCACGATTCCTACAGATTAGTGGTATGGGCTGAGGGCCGGTTTCAATCAACGTGCTCGTATTATATAAACCAGTATAGGAGTTATATATACGAGATTGAGGTAAATCCAATTCATTCAGTCGATGCGGCGGATAATATATGATAACGTCACTCTTCCCGACAGCAACGCAAGGCCTGGCGGGTGAGACAGGTTCGTCACTGAAGAGAAAGCCGATAAGCAGCCTTATTTAAGCCATCGCAATTTATTCTACTGTCATTCAAGTTATAAGTTCCTCTATCCCCTCATTGATGTGCGCATGGTGACATATAACTAGATAGATTTTCAGGAACAATATGCAAGTCAACCAGGGTCCACCTTGTCACAAATCCAAGCAAGTACATGAACGACCACGACACTCTCTCCAATCCGCCACCCTTGGTTATTAAAAGGCTAAGAAGTCGAGATGGTTCAAAGAAGTCTATGTAAATTAGAGCTTGCCGTTTCCCAGCGTATGGTAGTCCCCCTAACTACTCGACCCAGACGTTTTCTTCTCTTGCGTAGGAATTGGGCATAGAGAATGTCTGGTTCTAATTTATAAGAGGTCATTGCTCCAAGGAGTAACTTGAAGCATACGAATGTTTGTCATAGTCTTATTCTAATTAGTTCTCGGTTTAATTGAACGCATTGTAATCTTGTTTAGAGTCCCATTAAGACGCAAATAGCCATATTTAGTAGCCCATGGGTTTCAAGCACAGCCATTTAAGGTGATGGTTCCGATCTGATCATCGAGGCCAGATTTGTCAAGGATGGTGCATCAATGATCTGTTAGCAATATGTAGTTGTCCATTTCTGGTTCATATCAGTATTATGAGTCATGAACCAAGCGCCATTACTTAGCGCATCACGTCAGTGCAGCTCAAAACTCCTTCTCCAGCAGGTCTTGGACCTGCCACCCTCACCAAAAACATCATCTATTAACAGTTACTTTTTTATGCCAACAAAATGCTTGAGTCCTCGTCCTCAGCTTCCGCAGACCAAATCCGCGTTTCCCTACGTTCCAAGTCGTGGATCGGTTTTGACCTAGACGACACTTTACACGAGTTCCGCAAAGCTAGTCGCGCAGCAACTACGCATTGTTTGAGTCATATCGCTCAAACGTATCCAACAACATCTCTAGAGTCGCTTCAAGTAAGCTATCAACAAGTCCTTAAAGAAGGTACCTCTAGCGCTTTCATTGACGGGAAAACTTCTCATGAGTACCGTCGGGAGCGATTTATCGCGACACTAAATCATTTTAAGCTGAGTCATGAGTTGGTAGACGAGCTCTTGGTTTCTTACGAGGACTTCCTCGTCGAGAACTTGACCTTGAAGGCTGGGGCACTTTCGCTTCTTCAGGCAATCAAGTCTTCTAGTCGGAAGATTGTAGTCATCTCAGAAGGTCCACAAGATGCGCAAGAGCGAGCTCTGAGAGACCTTGGAATTGCCCAATATGTGGACTTTCTGGCAACTACAAATCAATTCCGAGTTTCTAAAATTGATGGACTTTTCAAAAAAGTCCTAGATCATTTGGGCATTCGAGCTCGTGATCTTGCGTTCGTGGGTGATTCTATAGAGAGGGACATCATCCCAACAACTGCAGAAGGAATATACGCAATTCACTTAGATGAAAAACAGCCCTGCCGTATCCACGCTAGCTTTGTTGCAGTTCAGTCCTTGGGAGTTTTGGAGAGCCTACTTCCACCGGCTGAACAAGCATGAAAATTCCTGGATATCGTTCCAAAATTAACTGTGGTTCAGGGTCATCTCAACAACGGGAGGTTTTCGTACCAAGTTAAAATTCGCAAATGAAATTCGCTCAGCTTCTCATTCCGCATTCTTAGATTATTTTTAACTATACTTGCAATTGTGACAACAACCCCTACAGTCATCCTTATACTGCACTAGTTTATACGCTCACCTTCTCAAAGCCTCGTTTCTGTGTGTAAGCGTTTTACTATCAGGCGGCAAATAACCATATTTCTTCTCGGATTTTTCACTACAATAGCAGTCATGGGCTGCCGGAGGTATAGCGATCATGTGGGAGAAAGGTTTTAAGATACGTCGCAATGTCTAAAACCAGCACTTCTTATCATAACGTCACGTATTCTGAAAGCGAATGGTACGTGGGGAGTTCCAAATACCCTTTTTCACATCATACTTGCCCTCATTTTTCCAATTCATATTCCAATTTCAGGAAGATAAAGTCTTGCCAAAACTCTACGACCCAGATAGCGACACGAATAAACAAGATAGAACTCTTGCCAAAGCACGGAATTAAGAGATCCGCATTATTTTTAATGAGGACGAGGATTTTAATTAGTCATAGGCTCCAATAACGCTAGAACTCCGTCTACACAGTAGGCATTGGGTTAGTTCAACTACAATGGCAGACGGCCATGCGATCCACGCTTAAAGATTTAAGTACATACCCTCCCATTTACCTCTATTAGTTACTAACCTTTCAATTTTCACGTTTCTACAAGCTATTAGCCTATCCCATCGTGTAGGCATGAATGTAGTATCATTCCACCGATAGACATCCAGTGAAGGCCCCTTGGTTTCTTGACCAGACTAAGTTAACATAAAGAGGAATCGATAAATACTCCTATACACTAGAGGTCTTAATATTCAAGATGAACGCTCGTATAATTGCGGCCGCAGATCTTTTTATGCAATGAGCTTAGCCCAGATGGTTATTTTCGAGAGTACTTCATCTCCGAGTTCACAACCGTGGTCGAGACTGCAGGCGCACGGTCCGGTCGGGCTGTCCGTTGTAACTGCATCATTATTACACCTATCCCACCGACTCACATCTAGCCTTCACGAAGGCTGCCTAGGAAGTGGAGTTGTAATACTTCACGATTCTCATTTGTGCTCCCCCTTGTGGCCTTATGTTTCAGCTTGCCGAATGGATGGCGTGAAGCAACAGTGGTAGGGATTCGAAAAGGCTGGCTGCTACCCAGAGACAGTCCTCGTTCCCACCGCCATGCATTATCCACTACGTTTTTGCAAGGCTGGCGAGTATCAGTAGATTGAAACAAAGTGTTACGCGTCCATTTAGAAACAGAGTGTTCCGTAACCCATACAAATGCCGTATGTCACGACTCACCATCCTACCGTCCCCCTAGCCCTGTCACCAGCATTTTCCAGCCCCCAATTCGTACGCCATGTATGCGCGCTTTAGGAGATACACCAACACGAGGAGAAACACAGCCCTAGCTCTATTCTATTGAAGAGGCTAGGCGAATGATACAATGCAATATGCGCGCGTATACGAAAAGACTGGGTTACATACAAACTGGGAAATACCCTGCCATACGGCGTAGATAATACGACGACCCGAGGTCGTGTTTCTGCACGGTCAGCGAAAGGTTGTGAGATGGACGGTGGCTGTGGGATGGTTGACCACTGAACTGCCACCCCCGCCAAGCATGCTGTGATATTTTTGGAAGTGATTGTAAAAGATTCTAACCAACCTTATCACAGCTCGGCGGTACTCCTCGGGACCCTTTCGCTTCACTCTGCAAAAGTGCCCAAAACTGCACTCTCAGCCTGGGATGAGACAGCATGATGCACGGTACCGTGCCAAACCTCCCATCACCAGCACGCCGTCTACCCGCCCATGTCGCATCGCGTCACCGGGATAAGCATCATGGGCATTAGTTATTGCAAACCCATACCAGGCTACAAATTAAGCGCCCAAACACGCACGCACGCCCCAGCACTCACACCGTGAAGGGTGGTGCACACTGGGGGCTCTGCAAGACCCCTCACGACGCATGCACTTTATCACACACGCGCACCAATATTCTCGCATTCACATGTGCCACAACAATTCCACCGAATGAGGATGGAGGGGTGAACATACCAGGTCCAGGGTGTTTTTTTTTTTCTCTTCCCTTACCGCTGTGATGAGTAGTGCACACCTGACATACAGGTATTAAAAAGCACGACATGGAGGCATATTTGTGTTACCATGCCGGTTGTTTATCACATGTGTAAATTGTGCCACATAAACAACCATGGGACAGATTTGGAAACCAAAAGCGATCCCTCCTCTGAAGCTTTGCAGGTTCAGGCTCAATTAAGGCCTGGAAGTACGCAAATCCATAGAATCCTTTACCGTGCTGACTGTTGAAAGGGAACACGGCTTTGCTCACTTGATAGATGCTGAAGGTTTCAGTTCACTTACCGGTCCGAAATAGTGCCCGTCGCGCGTAATCCTAGGCCTGAACTCTCCAGCCTCCCATCCTTCCGCACGTGGGAGCAGCATTTTCCAGCTTCAAACTCCGAATCTTGCTGATTGGCCTCCTAGCCGCTCGTCCCGGATGTTATCAAGGAATACGTGACTGATTATCTTACACTGTGTGCTTCTTCAGGCATTCACCCCAACCACCTCAATACCCCGCCTTCAACACCAAGAAAGTCTAACACTCGAACCCCAGCACGCACACCCCAACCCCAAACTAGCCATGGTCTAGCCCATGCGCCACAAAGACGGCGAGGAGAAACAGTTCAGCCCGCGGGTGTTACCGTTTCGTTTGGGCGCACAAAATATGCAAGCGCCTCTGACCAGCCACCCGCCGATCACTGAGACAAAGTTGAGGGAGGGGCACATACCGTACGACGGTGCATCCGACAGGGCGGCTGCAGGGGAACGGCACCAAAGCAAACTGCATGGTCCGTTGTTTGTGGCGGTTAATGGCTGTTTCGGCATTGATTCTTGTGCAGCAATTGAGCAAACGCATTCACGGCAGTTTATGAATTGGCTTGAAGGGGTGAACCCGCCAGGAAGCGGAACGGATGTGACTTTGAGCTTAGACCGTGAGGCAGAGCCAAGGCCAGATTGTTAGACATGGCGGAAGATATAGCCTAATATGTAATCTGTAGGACAGGACATTGAGCATCAATCAGATCTCTCGTCAGCTTACTACCCGACAGGGTCATGACTTTGTGGCATTGACATTCTATAGTAGGTACCTAGAGGTTAGCTTCATAATCTTTACAACTTTCAATCACATGGCATGGCAAACAATCATGGGACAAAATGACAAGGAAAGAAGTTGGGTCTAGGGAACTATAGCCAGATAAATGATTTGGGTTACTTCCGACTTACATGCTGGCCACATCATTTCCGCTCTCTGATTCTTGACATAGTCTCAAGGATGCTCTCCACCAGTCTCCTCCAAGCACAGCAAGAATTTCGTATCCAGAAAATATTATTCGCAGCCACATCCAATCCAATCCCAAGTCCCCACAAAATTTGACCGAATATTCTAAATATCGGGGGTCTGAAACAATGCCAAACCGTAGCTCCTTTGACGATCACTAGCAGCACCACCTCTTAATGGTGATCATTAACCCGTTGGTTCAATCAACCATCAGGATTTTGCCCCAGTCTCCACGTTCCGCTCATACGTCATTGTTAGCTCTTTTCCTCCGCAATTACATCACGTTATGAAATGGGTCCTTCCTTTGCCGAGCAGAAAAATTCGGTAAAGGGACAATAAAAGAGTACAAGCTTAGTTCAGTAAGCTGTCGGTCTCATTGATCCTAAATCTCTGTGCCGCATAAGCACTCGCGGCGAAACGGCGAGCGAATCTTCTTTAATCAGCGGCCTGCATGACGCATATCGCCAGAGCGCATCCATGACCTCATCCTCACATTGGATCGTCACCCTTACACACGTTGACTCGAGAACCATGATATATCCGATCCATTTCTTCGTGCGAATGATTGAACAGTAAGGGTATACTTTTCGAGGCAACTCAATTAGATCTACTGCAATATGCGTCACAAAACGACATGGTTCTACATTAGAGATCACCGAGGTTCAAGCATGGGTTCGCTAATATCTAAAAATTCA
The DNA here is from genome assembly GCA_930272665.1 of Mariannaea elegans. Lineage (NCBI taxonomy): Eukaryota > Fungi > Ascomycota > Sordariomycetes > Hypocreales > Nectriaceae > Mariannaea > Mariannaea elegans. The sequence goes on along the minus strand of CAKNEU010000008.1, from coordinate 1,020,013 downwards.
ATTCGACATCCAACCTCTAACATGGTATAACTAAATGGCCTCAAAGAAACCGTAACTCCATCTCGTGCTGACTCAGCATAAGACCAACTATAGAATTAGACAAAACCTCCAAGAATCCTATTACCGCGTAGTAATGTTCGTATTCCACCGATCTAAGTGCCAATCACTTTTGATATCCAAACGCTGTGCAAATATCCTGTCCAAAAAAGAGAAAAAAATAAAAGGGTAATAAAAGAAGAAATTTTCCAAACCATCCATCATCCACTCAGTTCATCATCCTCCGTCGCTGCTTCACCTTCCAACCGCTCGCGACCTTCCAAACGGAAAAACATTGGGTATCTTGAGATAAGGAAATGCCCCTCGTGATGCCCCCCCTCCTCCGCGCGCGCGTATGCATTGCTGGTAGTGTACAGGTTGCCCTACAGAGTCTTTGTCTTGGGACAAAAGAAATCGCTCCTCCAGGGTCGAGATAGAGACGTTAGGGAAATCCATGTGGCGGCAAGTCCAAACGGAGATCCGGGAAAAAAAGTGAGGTGTACAGTCTTTGTGGGCCCTCTCCAATCCGGTAGGTTGGGTTACTTTGGTGGCCGGGTCAAAGGCTCCTCGGGTATGTAGATAACAAGGAAAACAGAAACAAGTCCAGGTCAGTCCATGGGCAGTCCGTTTATTTAGTAGGGTTCCGGAGAATCTCTTCGCAGTTGGCGTCGAACCGGAGATTGAAGAGACGAACATTCTGCATAAACTTCTCCGTTTTGGCGAGCTCTCGATCTCGTCCAAAGAGGGTCTCGACAAATTCGACGCCAGCGTTCTTGCCCAGTCCAGCCTGCTTTCGCTTAGCGGCCTTCAGCATGGGGGCCTCACATGCCTTGAGAAGGGTCCTCAGCTTCTCTGTGAGGCGCTCGCCGCCCTCGATGAACTCCTCAACGAGATCGCGGTTATCAACACTGCGTACACGCCCCACGATCTCCTCAGCACGCTTCACTTTGCTAGCTAGCTGAATGAGAAGAAGCCAAAGCTCGCCGGCCATGTCGGAAATAGGAGTGGCCGGGCCCTGATGGAAGACGGTCCAGTCATAGATCCATTTGCCAAGACTGTTAGCATCGAAAACGCTACCTAGAAGCAGAATGGGCTCCTCAGTGGGATCCCAGTTCTTGAGTGAGTATCCAGGAGGGATCCGATGCTTCCGGGCATCGGCATCGGTGGCTTTCGCAGGAGGGGGAGCCTGTGGCTGCGGCTGCTGCTGCGGCTGAGGCTTGGCGCGTTGAGAGCTTGGGGGTCGAACGGTTTGAGGTCGCTGAGGGGGAACCGCGGTAGAAGAACGGCGAGTGTGAGAGAAGCTAGTGGGAGGCCGTGGGTGAGGTGGTTGCTGGTACACAGGCTGTTGCTGCTGCTGCTGCTGCTCCCGACCATAGTACTCGTCATAAAAGGCGGCAGTCTGGGCACCCTGCAGGTAGTCGTCGAAATTAGTGTACCATCCCCCATCAAAATCTCGGGAGTAAAGCGAGCATCTGCGCTGGTGATGGTGCTTGGAACGAGACTGCGCAGGAAGCACATAGGTGTGACCTAGAGCCTCGATGATCTCGTCCTCGTCGGATTCTCCATAAGGGGTGGAAGCCCGGACATAGGTAAACGAGGATCGACGATCGCGCTTAGAAGAGCGCGGAGACGACCCGGAAGGCCTGTGCGACGAAGAATGTTTGTGACTCACATCTGCCGTACTATACTGCCCATTGCTGTTGTAGCGGGGAGAATCCTTCGGCGGCCGTGGGCTGAAGTCGCCCGTCTGGGAGTAGCTGTTGAACCGGCCGTGAGCGGCGCGGGTGGCGGGGCGTCGGGGAGTCGTCTCAGCCCAGGTTGGCCGAGGTGATGGGGTAGGAGTTGCGGACGACATCCTGTTGTAGGCGCTCTCGTAGTCGTGGATCGGAGTCGATCCAGGAGTTCGTGGCGAGGGGTAACTCATGATCTTGTGTGATGGAGATGTCCGACTGACATCCAAATGCGGCCTCGATAGAAGCATAAAACAACCGCTCTCCTTCAAACTCCGATCGCAGTCGAGTCGTATCTGAATGAGTTGGTTTTCTTCTTTTAGATTTTTTTTGTAGTTTTATATGTGAAGGGAGACGGGGTTGTTCGTCGAAACTGCAGTCAGAATCAGGTTCTGGTGTTCGCAGTCAACTATTCAAACTTGTTCAGGACGCGCCGGGGGAGAGGCGGTCCAGGAGAGGATGATCGGTTAAGCCCGTCACCTCGGTATGTAGTCGGATGGGAAAGGGTTAGAGAAGTGTCTTGCTGCAAACATGACCGATCTGAAAGATATCCTTCCTCCGTGAAGGCTGTCGAGGCCAAGTCCAATAGGACCTAGTCGTAGTGACGAGAAGATGCTGGACGCTTCGCGAAGCCCCAGTCAGTGATCTGTTTAAAGGAGCGATTCCGTCGGCACAAACGTGCTGGCGATGTTGATATCTGTTGTTGAAAGACTAGGTAATTGGCAGACGCCAAGATGCTGAAAGGAGAGAAGGAGAGGAGGTTAGAGCGGGCGTGTGTCGAGATATATATTATTCTTCCCAACGGGCAGATTGTGTGTGGGCACCTCTGACTCCCAAGCGGACCTAGGCAGGGGGCGTGCAAGAAAAAGATTGTGGGAGGGGAAGAGCAACCGGCAAGGGAATGCGACAAGGATTAAGGGAGAAGCAGGGGTGGTGTGTGGCAGGGGGGGGGGCGACTTTCTGGTAGGGGGCAGGGGGTTGGGGATGGAAAGAAGTTGGGATGCAGAAAAGGAAAGGGGGGGTTTAGTGTCCTGGGCCTGCAGTTTGCGCCTGTTGTCTTTGCCCTTGGCGCCCAAGGGAAGGTGCAGGCAGTGCAATGACTCTTCTTTTGCTGTGTGCGACACAGACTAGAGCCGTAGGGTGTGTGATTAGTGATAGATTAGTCACTCAATGTACATAGTGTATGAACTCTACCACGCACTGTTTCCCTCTCCCACCAATTTTTATCGTTCCGATGGATGACGAAGGTGACGCATTGGTTGCTGCGCAATAGCGAACACGCACTGGGGCACTGCAACGGGCAATGCTCTGTGCTGTCGATATGCTGCGCTCCAACGCCAGAGTTTCTTTTTTAGGTGTGCGATTTATCCTCCTCGCTGATAAATCCTTGCGCTTCATTGACCGACCCAATCGACTTGACGGGTTTGACTCTGGTTCCTTCGACTGGTCGCTAGATCTTGCTTGCACAATTTCAGGTTTCAGCTGATGACTCAATCTTTTAGGTCGACTCAGCGATTCGAAATCCGATTGATGCGACGAAATTGAAAAAGGGGGCTTTGAGTGTTCAGTTTGCTTAGAGATTGTGTGCTCACACAAAGAGGCCGCCCCAAAATAGGAGACGAGAGCTTCTCGTAAACGAGACAGGCCCGAATAGCAGCCCCCAGTAGCAGATCACGCTGGATACCACAAGCCTGGTAGATCCAATAACAGGCCCTACACAGGCTGTCCCAGGCAATGAATGCAATTGCAATAGCAGGGCAACAGCGCTGTTCGTTGGCGGATCCGACTTGTCTTCAGCTGAGCATGGACGGGGGTGCCTGTATCGTCAGTGCTCAACACACAGACGCGCACAAACTGAGAATTATTGCAGTCCACCGCACATACGCTCACAACAATTTCGACAATTTCTTTCTGATCCCCCTCGTTGCTTTTCTGTCTCGCTTCGTCTCAGAAACAAAGAAGACTTTTCAGCCACTGACGCAAGGGTCTGGAAGTACCTGACGGTGAGGCCACAAAATTCAGCCGGATATTGAAAATTTTCAACAAGTGCTTGCTTTTTTTTTTTCTCCTCCTATAGTATCCAAATATCTGACACTGACGGGCCAGACCTGGGCCCTGATGAATGAGAACTGATAAACGCCAAAAAGTCCTGGGACTTTGAGCCACGCCTCTCTGAAAGGAGTCACCTTGAGGCGGGGCCGTAGCCTTTTGTCAAATTCTCCCTCTCCACCAAAGTGCCAGTCAAATTTATGAGTGGGGAATAAGCGAGATGATAGCCTGGGATAGATTCCTATCGTCCGCCTTCCCGGGTGTCCGCGAAACGGTTCCGGTGAAAATTTTTCCTTCTCCTTGGGCTTCTAGGCGCGCGGGCGGCAAGACACGACAAGGGCCACAACGGATGTCCAGTTGTCCACTCGGCTCGGTGTGATTCAGACGGCGCCCAGTTGATCGGTTGGAGCACCCCTAGCCGTGCGCAATTAGTGCCTCCGCCGTGACGGGGACGGATAAGAAAACAAGGTCTGGGCTAGTTGTCTCCAGAAGCCTGGACTCGGTCTGAAAGGATGTTGAAGAGCACCGGCGCGCGGAGGAAATACGAGCTGACGCAACGGACACCAGCAAGGATAGCTTGCGAAGCCTGCGACAGATGCTGAAGCCTCTTTGCAAACCGGGGGTTGATTTGACTCCAGGTGCAACTCAAGGCTGGCGAACCAAGCTCGCTAAGACGCCAAAAGCTACCAGCCGAAAAGACACCGTCGCCGTCGCACAGTTACGAGAGTAAACGAGTTTGAAGGCCACAGGCGGTTAGCGGGTAAAGGCGAAACACGGGAGGCGGGAAGAAGATATCGCCCATAAAACCTTGATGCTGTTGACGCTGCTGTGATCCTTGTTCGCCTCCGGCTGAATGGTTTGGTTTTTATATTTGTCAAACAGGACGACAATACCAGGCAGAAGCTCAGCGGTGATGGGGGCGACGGCGCAGCCTTGTGATATCCGCGTCAGCCTTCAATACTAGGTTCTGCTGGTAATGACGGCGATGACGAGTTACAAGTCGAAGGGAGACGGAAGACAAAGCAGCAGAAACAGGTCAAGACAGACAGCATGGGGGATACATAGCCCTCCAACACAATAGATCTCGCACGCTGACTTATCATCACCCACACTCACACATTCACGAATACATCATCAGCAAGACCTCCAGTTATGGCTTAATTACCTTCCTAAACCAGCATTCATGTGTGCGAGTGCGACAGCCTTGTGACAGGCAGCCGTTCACAGCTCCGCATACCCACACTGTTCCCCTGAACCAAGTCTACTGGTTGAGTATCACATGCACGACAGCCTTTGGGGGTTCTCAATCTTTCTCAATTGAGGACTCCTCGAGCCGCCGATTGGAGATCGCGGACTTTTGCCTTACGGAGGTTGCCATTCAGGCGGAGATATCGCCCGGCAGTACCGGATACGACCAGCGTTCTATAGCCTTCGATCAAGTTTTCAACACCAATGTGACATCACGACCAAGCACGACATCCAAGGTCACGGCCCAAATAGATCAACGAGAAAAAAGGGTAATGTAGCATCGCAATTGAGGCGAGCAATTAAAAGATGCAAAGCACCGCAAAAAGACGGAAACCTTACACCCCTGCATTAGTGACCACAAACATTTGCTCGTTGAAAGAAGTTGGACTTGGGGTCTGGATCCGGGAATCAGGATGCGCCAAGTTACAGGCCGCGGATGGAAAAGCCAGATTGGCCTAGACTGATTTCTCCGCACGGCGGGGAAGAGGATGGAGACATCGTGCATCGGAGTGCGTACTCCGTACCCTCGGTACTGCGCTCTGTCTGTCGCCGTAGTCCATCTCCAACCCTGCACCAGGGCGAATGGGGCGTTTCCAGCGGCTTGATTCGACAGCTTCATCCCAGAGACGGACAAGCGTACTGCGACCCGTCCTCCACCGTCCCGGACTCAACCACCAGTCAATATCCCCGCCATTCAATTCCGCATATTCGACGGTTGGGGACATCACTAGTGTATCGAGAGAATCCTTCAATCCAAACAGCCAGCCGTCAGATATTCATAAGATGCTCGCTACACCAAGATCACCCTCCACCGGGATGGACACTCCATCGAAGACAATGTCTTTCACAAACATAACTTTCTTTCAGTGGAGCTCAATTCTTTGAACCGGCCGAGATTGGCCTCGGCCTGCACCACGGTCCATCTTGTGCTTCCATTGCTCTCATTGGCCAACCCAAGCCTCGAGGCTACAAACCAGGCTAGGGAGCTCACAGTATGCAAAGCCGAATTCGAGAAATGATTGGTCAGATGAGCAGTCAGGATTCGGAATGAGAGGTGGTGTCTCGCTCACCGTCTCGGCCCATCTTGGATACCCATCCTGCGGCTCTGTTGGTCCTTCATTGCGTCTTAGATCTGGCACATCGTAAAAAACATTCTTTACCGCAATTTTCGCTCGCCAGATCTTCCAATATACCAGCCAACCATGTCCAACACACAGCCCTAAATACCAAAAAAAAAAAAAAAAGAGACATGAACACATAGCTCTCAACCATTACTATACACGGATGTGTGCTAGGACAAACGGCATGTGCCGCAATCCAGAACCGGTCCGACGTCTACGCTGAAAAGCGCAATAAAGGCATCCTACGAGCTTTGTTGAGTGCCTACCGCCAACATCTGTCCACCCATGATCCCGGACCATACATTGCCCGGGCTCATAGGCTCATTCATTTCACGCGAAATAGCCATTGCTCTCCGAGGATGTGCGAGCCGAGGGTTTTCTGTACACTAGATACAAGGGCTATAGGGTTTCACCGACACAGCCGTGAATATTACCAAGGGTGCACCCTGTCTGTTATCAATGAGCTCGGGGATCGGGAGAATTTAGCTGGAGAAAAATCCTGGAGCCGGAGATGGAGAGCGCAGATGCTCGTCAGCCGCAGGGCCAGGATTAATCCCTTGGTCATCTCAGCGTGCCTTCGTCCCAGAAAACGGTCACTGAGGTTTAGCGGCCTTTACCTCATACTACAGTGAATCCAGACCCTAATGCACCACGATGACAGCGGCCTAGCGATCCAGCGGCAGAGGCGGGGGTCTTTTGAGGATGCAGTGGATTCGCGGGCAACGGACCGTAGTCCGGTGAGTCCACCACAACACGCATTTATCCTAGATTCCACAGCCTTGTCTGCAATCGGGTCATTTTCCATAGGATCCATATTTTTGTCATAGGAATCATATCCTTTCTCAGTGCAACTTGGCGCAAACACGCGGCGCGGCTCTGCGACAACCCAGCATCATCTTTCTACAGCATACCATCCATCTCCCTTATTCTCGCACAGATGGATATGGAGTCTCTAGACTTAGATCTTCTCAAACATAGCTCCGTACAGTACATACACAGTCCTCCAAGAAATACGGATTATTGAGACTCAGACGCTCGGTCTGAGCCACTTCACCTTGCCCTCTTGTCGCTAGGCCCGAGATTAAGGCCATGACAATGGGTCGACGGAGACACAACACACCGGTGGTACACACCCCCTGCCTAGGCCCGTTGTCAGGGCCCTGTAATGATAATCGCAGCCCAACTTGACCACGGACGCCAGCCATATTCCGCTAGGACCATATTTTGCACACTAAAATAACCAGGAGAAAATGAGCAGCGACAACGCTCAGTGTCTGCCTGCTGTATGCGTTACACAGCCTCGGATGGTTGCTTCTCTATTCGCAGTGGTCATTTCGTTTCAAACGAGGGACATGGCATCTTCTTGGGCGGCTCCGGAAGCAGTGTTTACGAAGACTGGCAAGTCCTGACAACGCCAACAACAAGTTCATCCTGCAAAAGCCTTGGAAAAAATTTTCGGTCTCCCTGGTCGCAGGACTGAGCTTGTCTCATCTCAAACGCTGGTTGGGCTGGTGGTCATTGACACGCAGGGCTTGTTGGCTCTATCCAGCCTTGATTTATAAGACTAGGCAAAGGGAGAAAAGCCACAGGGCTTCTAGTCTTGTTTACATATTTCACTCCCTGCACGCCCTCCATTTCCTTGGGTCCCGGCCGAAAGTGGCCGCCCACGTAATTACCACAGTATTGCAGGTACAAAGGAAGCGTGTTGGCCTGAGGGTTGCCTGTTGGGAATGAGTTTTAATCAGTCCCCCCTGGACGCTGCCCCGGACTCACACCCCGGCCGGCAGACCTGGTCAAGGAGCTTTGAACATAAAAAATTTTCATTGTTTTTTCTTTTTTACGGCGAACAATCTACGGGCACATTACGGAACGTCACTTCGCCGAGTCTCATCAAACAAGCCCTACCTCAATATCTTGGCGTTGTCTGTCACGCCGGTGGGTTTTAGAGAATACGATTAGAGGGCGAGGGTAGTACTTCAAGAATCGAGGACAAAGAAGAAAACCTCATCTAGCCAAGGCTCTTCGACTTGGACGAAGAATGTGACTCATAAGAAGCATTCGACTCCTCTTTCTTTGCTCTGTTGTCAACGAGAATCTGCAGCTTTATGTATGTTCTCCCAACGAACTCTCGCGTCTCCTGTATTGATGTCCAAACATCCGCTCGCCCCGTCAAATCGGGCCCGCCCTGCACCCCATGCCAGCTGCCGATTGGCAACCCACACACACACAACCCAGTAGACCACGTCGCTATTGCTGCGTGCATGGGAAGCAAGGCGACGAGATCCAGACAAAATCGAGGAAGGGAAGCCACCAAGGTGTTGGCAAGGTGTGCAAACTGATCGATGTTCTCCATACACCACCATACACTGGAGAGAGCCGGGGGGCCTTCAAAGCGGTCTCGAGCGGGTTCCACCAAACTCCTCACCCCTCGTCTCTCCAAGCCCTTGTTGACTAACCTCGTTCACTTATGAAAGACGTCAAAAGGCTTGTCGCTATTCGTGCCCTCACCGAAATGTTGAAGAAAAAAAACAAGTGTGCCAGCCCTAGTTACCCCTCCAAAAATAGGGTCTTAATGACCGCCCTTTCTCAATACCCCTCCATCAACGTACAGCTAAACAAGACAGCTAGACAGCTCTCACCGACTCTTTCACAAGTCACCGTTGCTCAGCTACACAATGACAATGAATTTGCCATCGCGAGAGCCATCTTGGTGTATTAGCTTTGACAACGCTATCAGAACATATGGAGAACCGGGACCGTAGTGCATCAAAATCGAACAAAGAAAATGAAGTCAATCTAGTTGATGCACCAAGAAGCAAGAGTGCTTGTTTGGCCTATCAGTGATGTGCGACGTGTAAGTCAGACCCAGACGTAGGAAGGTCACAGGGCCATGCCTATGAATGTTTCCATATTTTAGGCCTAATTCTTAGGGTCGATTTACCTCTGTCAGCGACCTTTTTGTTCTTTGTGCCGCACGGCCGGCATAATACACGCCTTTGACGACCGCCCACACAGTGTTGTCGCACCCAACCTGTGAGAGATCAGAGAGAACTCGGACGGCCGCAATCGTGCAGCTGCATGTCGGAAAAGAGACGTCAAAAGCAAGGCTTGAGACATGATGGCGGCACCGCTAAAAATTTGGCCTGCTCCGCTTTCTCAAGTTTGAGGCGGCTCGGGAAGAGGGGACGGCCGGATAGCGCACTTCACTACTGCAGGCAGGGGGATGAAGGAAGCGCAGCGCAGAAGGGCAACCAAATCATGACGACGTTGCTTTTTCCCACAAAAGATGGGAAATTCCGTATGGAACTTCTCATCGTTCCTGGAGGATCTGGGGGGTTCCAAAGGGTGTGCAGTTTGCCAGGGTAATATTAGGGCTTGGTCCTGCTGCATTCGTTGGCCACTGTCAAAGACGTGGATAGGACAATGAGAGGGCAAACAGAGACGACAAGGGTTTCTCGGCATGCGCTCATCGAGCCGGGTTTTGACGATGCAGAGCCCGCATCCAATCCTGTCAAGATGCATGCACCGTAATGGAGCGTTGCGTTTGCATCTTGCACGTGTCGGTGACAGAGAGATTCCCTCCAGGACTCGACGGAGGTGTATCTTGCTTTCAGAACACAAGCCGTGGTCCCATGGCAAGAGTCATCGCCTCGTCCAGGCCGCTCTGGATCCAGCACGTTGATGCCCATTGCTATGGTTGGTGTGGTGATTGAGTTGTCAACAATTCTGTGACTGTTCCCAGCCACCATACCGGCGACCGCCGGCCGTACCTCTGTTGTCCGAGAGAAATAGGTACCAGGGAGTGCATCCCTTAGTATGCAGTGTGTCAACTACGGACTCCGTTACCATGGGAGGCTTTCACGAGCTAAATCAGAGCGAATACAGTACGCATGGGCTGCAGGTGCAAGTCGGGAGCCAGGCCGACATGTCCCGTTTCCGCCGTCACAGCTCGTCGGTCACACAGACCTTGGATCGAAAAAACGGATATTTTCCACTTGTTTTTTTATATGTTTTTTTTTTCCGGTGCGTGAGATCCCGGACCTGATGCATGCCCACATCAAAAGCTTTTCCCCCTTGCCATGCCGCCAATAATGTCGACCGGGGGTGGCTCTCACATAACAAGGGGGTAACAGCCCTTGTTTAATTCGGTTCTGAGAACAAGGGGAGCAAGGGCAAAAAAAAAAAAAACACAATCTAATCTAAAAATCCTCGGGTCAGAGCTTTGCTTCACGAAATGATGAAATGACGAAATGACGAAAAGGGGAAAACGGATAGATGGCTTGCTCTGTTGCAGCCCGATGGAGGCAACCAATACCTTGAGTCTCCCAAGTCTTCCGTCATATTGTCGTAATTACTCAGCAGCTTCGGGCATGCACGACATTAAGATAGACAAAGACACAATATGCGCAGTATCGCGCTGTCCGATCGAGCCGCAGCGCCATTGCCTACATTTATTCGGCCCAATCTCATTTCGCAAAAATCGTGTGCGAGCTATTTCAGAGACATGCGTCAACAGACGAAGCCATGGATGCGTTGTCGTTGGATTGAGCCACGTGGGATGGAGCGTTGGAGAAGGCGCGAGATGGGGCTAGTGATATGGTTATCAAGCGCGGCATTTGGAGAACCCCCACTCCGAGTGTGGCGGTGCGCTTCTTTCTCTCGGCCGGGCCCACCACCGCCGTCCGGAGGGCCCACTTCCGGCATGACCTCCGTGCCATGTGATCAAGCCTGCAGACTACTTTTGGCCTTTCTTACTTGTTGATTCCAAATATCTTGTTATCGCCCATCTTGATCGCATACAACGTGACTCATTCCATCTACAGATATGATTTGCGTTGTATTGTTAGACCCTGTTTTGTCACGCTCACAAGGAATTTCCTTGTCAGTCCTCGATTTTCCCCAGAGGCCTCCTTTTCCAATATCTCCTCCTTTATCAGGATTGGATAGTTCCTTCGACTGACTCGATATCGCCTCGAACAGGTGACCTAAAGCTCCAAGGCTCCGACTACTTTGCTATTTGGGGCAGCTCGTCACTTCACTTCCCGGAGTGACTCACCTTTTCAGCCATCTTGTTGAGCACGGATTGTGAAACAACCATTCGCCCGCGACATCACATCGCCACCATGACGGCATAATCTAAACGGCGATTCTTCCCCCAGGCACGACGCCCTTACGACAACGAAAAAAACATTACGATATCGTCAACGAGTTTCGTGGAGGCAGTGGGAAGCTATCGTGGGGCTGGTGGCTGGTGCACGACGGGGCTGGGTAGGCAGCAACGCAAACGAACGCGGTCGAGGACGAATCGATCTCGCGATGCTGTCGACTCTAGACTGCGCTTCAGATTCAAGAGGATAATATTGGACGAAAACTCTCCGAACCTTCCTATCACATGCCAGCTGAGACCCGAGTCCTTGGGAAGCTGGGGAAATGTCTGCGTCGCGTCACGGACAGAGAGCCAATCCGATATCCCCTAGATTAGCCTCACTATCACAAAAGAGTCATCTGCTTACGGGGTATACGCTAGCAGTGATCCCCATATGAAAAATGGTTGCCATCAGGATATCCGGATGTGTCTTCCGGAGGACTGGTGGTCCTGGAGGGGAGGCAATGAGGCGGGGGGGGTATCGACACGCCCTGTTGATGAGCATCGACATGAATAGAATCGATGAAGCGATGTATCTTTGGTAATGAGATGGTATTCTCGCACTGGGCTCTCGAGGGTATAGGAGGCAGTGATTGCAACTGCTATGGTTTCCAGAGGGAGCATGTCTACTACAATGTTGCACTCAAGGAGGCGCATGACGGGCAAAGTCAAGGAATGACTACGTATTAGGTCATACAGGATTAAGAGTCACGATTAAGGAGATCAAATGAGAGTAACGAGGCAAGTGTTCATGGGTGTTTATGAGTCGAGGATCGAGGATCAAGGATCAAGATATTCGTCCCCGAATCGTAAAGCAAATTGGGAGGATTAGGATACATTTGCGGCCTTAGGCAATAGATCTGCTAGTCTCAAAAACCCCCGACTGATTTTCTAGTGGATAATTACCGGAGAAATGGTAATTATCCCACGCAACAAAGGGGGTTTGGTGTGCCCAGCACTATACCATGGAACATGCACCAACGTGCACCACGGCGGAGCATCAGAAGTGGGAGAAATATATAATACTTTCAGTTCATAAAACATCAATATCGTTTGTTTATAATATTTATCCAAAACCTGGGTAAATGGGCGTCAAATAAATGCTCATGTAACCAATCATCAGTAGGTTTCGTGTGTTACGGAGTCTCAATTCTGCCTCGTTGTTCACCAGTAAGCGTGATGTACCCAATTTTGCTAAATAAAAATTTGGTGACAGCCTCTCCACAACCCTATGCTTGCGGACATCCCCCATGGTTGTTTTTTCACACGACCTTTAAAGTATCCAGCCCTCAGTAATCATAGAAAATTGAAAAAAAAAAACCCCCCCCCGGATCTTAGACTGAGCTAGGACGGGCGATGCAAATTTTGGGTGTAGGGTAGTCAAGGCACCTCTCTCCAACGCAAGGGGAGGCATTCCCCACCACTCTAACCCTCTCATTTTAAGTCTATTTTCTAATTCTATTTTTCAGATGTTAGGTATTACTGGGTTTTGAATGGCATAAAGAGAACTCTTACACGCATGAGGGAAAAGGTTAATAGTACATCTGTTAACGTCAGGCCGCAAGTACTTTCTCCCGTATTAGGCGTATGACAAAGAACTCATTTTAATGAGTGCTGGAACTCTGACTTGCGCTCGTCCAGTTGTCAAATGCGACCAACATGGTCGCGTTCTTTGAGGGGATACATTATAAAAGCCATGTTCCCTATTCCTTTATCTGACTCAAAGTAGACTAGGGATTTGCTGATGAGTAGAACTTGCCTTTTACTGGCTACAAAGAGTTCAATGCCCAACTGTTAGTGTCTATGCCTGGAACCCATATGAAATAGCTTGGGGCGGGCTTCTCGTGACCCAGATCAAGTCCCGTAGACTGCTCATCGTAGTCCTTCAAATTACTCTTTCCGCATACTTTCAATGAAGAATTGGCCTTGTCAAACCTTCCCACTGTGAAATCCGCGCGACCCCTGCTGAGATGCCCCTCCACACCAGATATGAAATGTGTAGCTTTGCCAAACCATCCTATTATGCTAATATCGATATGCTCATCCCCGACATCAGCACGCACATCCTTTCCCCGAATTCATGGCCAATGATCGCAAAGTATGTATGTTCTGAAATCGGGATAAGCATGTGTATTAAGACTAGGATTTCCAAACTGTCTTCTAGTTCTTTCTTCTCCAATACCATCTTCAATCAATATTGGTGCAATGGTCGAGTTCAACAGTACCTTCTTTACGATTTCACCTCCCTTCATTTAACTTGCTTGGTCTAATAGCATATATCGCAGAACTTCTTCCATCATTCAACTCATACTGACGTCTCAGTCTCCATATCCACCCTCCGCCAGACACATCTAATCAGTAACAATGGCTGGAGTTGCAGCTTCTGGACCCGGCGGCAGTCCCAACAAACCCCTAGACTGTGAGAAGGGAGACCAGAATCCCGCAAAAGGCGTGCTCAAGACGCCCAAGAAGCTTTGCAAGCATTGCAAGCGAATGGTCGGCTTAAAATCCTTTGCCGACCACCAGAAGACGCATGATCTCGAGGGAGATGAGCACGGTGCATGGGCCGTGTATCCTTGCAAGAAGTGCCAAGACAGAGGGCGCCAGTGTCGTATTGCTCAGCGCCCAAAAGATTATTTAATCAACACTTTTCGATGCTCCCCTTGCTTGAAGAACCGAGAGCAATGTTCCTTCCTGACCGCAGTTAGGCACCTCGGTGGCAACCTCCCGGACGTCCATCCTGGGCTTACTATGGGGAGCCCATCGGACGAGAGCGGGTCTTCAGAGACCTCTCGTGAGCCCTCAGAGAGTAAGGAGTCTTTGTACGAAGAGAAGGAGAAGAAGGAGGAGTAGAATATACAGGAGGAGACAGAGGCTCAGCGCTTGAAGCGCTGTGGTGACGGAATAGAGGGGACGAGGGAGGGGGAAGCCACGAATATCAAGCAAGAGCTCATAAGTAGGAGTCAATAAAATGACTGGAAAAATCAATTTGTTTCCTATTGAGAGTGCCGTTGTGAAATATGCCGGATTCAAGTTCGTATTAATGTACGTCTGAGTACCCCTGCACCTTAGAAAGTAATGAAGCTACTTGTTCACTGATTGTTGGCATCGCCATAGGCTTTAGCCAAGTGAAAAGGACTGCATTAATAAAAGGAAAGGCGTGGGTGTATATTGAATGAAGTAGACCCACGTCTGATACTGAGTGGTAGGCCGAGATGCTGTTAGTGTGACTTGATATGTTAGGTCGCGACCCTACAAGTTGAAGATATGTTTGAATTGCTGTTATTGAGCTGGATCGAGTGTAACTGGATCACGCCTGCACCAATCTATTTGCGCCTTCATTTACATGCTCTATACTTCGACACTATCACCATCCATGAAATGCCCGGTTCACACTGACGGATCCTCGGTCATTGACTCGGAACTCGGCCCGAAGCTGCTGATGGCATGCTGTAGGAAGCGACTCCTTCCTCCTCTATGTTCGATTAACAGGTGATCCATCTCGTTAGATTTAAGGCTGGAGCGCCCGACATGTTCATAGTTTTGGTGCAGACGTGAGTGCATGCTCTAGAATTTATTAAGGCTTAATATTAACACATGACATTGGAATCTGGCGCGGTTCCTTTCAAGGCATCCCCGAAAGGCTCACCACCGTGGCGGGATCTCTTACCCTTGTCGACGATTCCCGCTCCCCGCGCCCTATGACAAAAGCCGGAACCCGGCCAAAACCGGGTGCCCTGGCCTTCCCATCATCAGATCATGGGGCTTCGGACGCTAACATGTATAGTAGGGTGCTGCCGAGGTCCCACAGCCGCTATTGTCACTCGTACATTGTAGGCAAGGTGGCGTCTGCTTGGTATATCTCGCGCTTCGTGGGTCGACTCAAAGACTGTGGCCTGTTTAGTTTCATATTTCATCTTGGCTTTTGAATCTTGGCTCGTGGGGTCACCAAAGCCACCGTCGCTTGCCGTAATTTGTTAAGCTTAAAAGCCACAAGAGAACCCCACCAGCGACCATCACCGCCTGTCAAACTGGATTCTCCTCACTCAACAAACTTCAACTCTCCCACGACAAGAAAAGGGAAATCGACATTAAAAAAAAAAGAAAATGTGCATCGTCCTCTTCACGACAGCTCACCCTGACTATGCGCTCATCGTCATCGATAACCGTGACGAATACATTCTGCGGCCAACGTCGCGGCCGCACTGGTGGACCCATGGCATCTCAGGTCACCAGGTGCTCTCTTCGAGGGATCTCCAGAGGGCAGAGAAAGGAACATGGCTTGGCTTGACCAAGGACGGAAGTTTTGCAGTTCTCACAAATTACCGAGAGATAAATATCGATGATACCAAGCATCCGATTCATGGCGTCAAGAGCCGGGGCGGCATGGTGACGGCCTGGCTGGGCGGACTGTCGGACAATGTTGTTATGAATGGCGTCCATCATCTAGTCAAGGACGGCGGCGTTAAAGGCGTGGGTGGTTTTTCGATGGTCTGTGGAAAGTTGAGCAAGAACAGTGAAGGCATCGCTATTGTTAGCAATCGTTGCGGTGACGTTCATGACGTTCCAGTCGTGGGCAAGGAGCGCGGCGAGATCTGGGGTCTGAGCAACACAGCCTTTGATGCTTCCGGAAAGGCCGAAGAGTGGCCAAAGATCAGAATGGGAAGAGAACTTCTCAAGGATGCCATTAACAAATCAGTTTCCGAAAATTTAAGTCAACACGACTTTATCACGCAGCTGTTTTCCGTCCTCGACAAGGACACGCTACCTGTTAATGACGGAAACACAAGCCTGGTCGACTATATTAGTCAACTAAAAGAGAGTATCTTCATCCCACCAATCGGAGATGAGGTGCATCGAAAGGCGATGAAGGAGGCCCGAGCCAAAGGACAGTCGGAATGGGCGACAGACGACCAAGAAGCAGCAGAGGCCCTCACCATTGAGGGCAGGCCAGATCCTGTTCCTAGTCCGATGATAGGTTTTGAGACAGGTATGTATGGGACGCAACGGCAAACGGTTATTCTGGTAGATTGGGAGGGCAACACCACGATGATAGAACGAGCGCTTTATGATGGCAATGGAAACGAGGTGCCGCGAGGCGAAGGCGACTTGGAGTTTCGGTTCAAGATAGATGATTGGGACAAGGCAACGAATGGAGTAGTTGTGAATGGCCATTGATGCAAGGAACAACAGATAGAATAGATGGGTCAGCGTATCCAAGAGGGAGAAAATTCCGAAACAACGAATGTATCATCACAATAGACACGCGTTGTTTGCTGCTTGAGAGATCAAAGAAGACGGGAATCTGATACCAATAGTCCCATGTCACATGCTTCTCATGATCCCTGCTTGGAATGAAGTGGAAGGGAAAGAAGGAACCTGCCATCTTTTCGCCTGTTATTCCAAGTGGCCCACGCTTCTGTCGCAGGCAATAAGTTATTGCCTGCCGCCTGTCGGCTGCCGACCTGCTGAATAACATCCCCATCACCAACTGGCAGACGGCCCCCAAAATAAACAACCAACAAGTCGCCATCCCATCCCACTTCCTGCGTGTCGTGTTTACACATATTTTGAGCCCAGAACATCTCGATTTTCTCTTTTATTTCCCTGTTTGATACGTGTTTTCCTTGAATCTCAGCTACGGTACAAGGGGGAGCGGGCAGTTTTAGGTATCACGACAAAACGCTATGGTCGACACCGTCGCTAACCACCAAGCTGAACAATACCAGTCCATTGCAGGACTCTTCGTTCGAATTGCTGTTAACATTCTATACGGCCCATTCAGGGATATCCCTGAGGTTTTGGCCTTTGTTGTTGCTCATCAAGCCCAAATTATACAAGTCGTTTTCTTCGGCTGCTCCCCATTTGTTTGGAAACACTGCCAAGAGGGGCTTATTACCGTCGTCGCTGCCATTCTTGCCTCCTTGGTTCTTTTTGTCTGTTTTCTCGCCTGGATCAGGAAACTCGTTGTTCTTCATCTTATTCCCCTTACGCGGATCGGCATTCGACATCACGGGTCGCTTAGGTACAATCTTGACAGACTCCTCGAAGACTATTAGCCCACGACTGTTTGGCCGTCCATCACCATGGAAACAATCAATGGGACTGTGACTCGACTGCCCACGTCGTCTAGGCTGCTTGGTCGAACGAAACGCAAGCGACCGACAATTTCAGGGCCAATTGGCCCTGTCAAGAACTCTCGAGGTCCTGATTTCATTCGCAGTGAGAATTTCACCATCGTCTCAAGTATCAAAGACTGCAGCACCAGCTCCAAGGAGTCATTGACCGAAAAAGAGGCTATTGACGTGAGGAAGACGACTAGACGCATCTCTGCTAGTTTCAACAAACAAAGAAACCAGCCCCTCTCTAGCCATCCTACTGTCGCAAAGTCAACCTTCAACGCTACTACGGCATGTCAAACAGTACGGTTGCAGACTTTCCCCCAAAACACGCCTTTGATTCCCGGAAGAAAGGTGACTTTGACAACAAGTTCAACCTTCGACATCATTCCTGGTCTTGAGAAAACATCACAAAATACCGATCAGGATGAAAACGCCGCTGCACTTGGTAATGAACCATCTCCACCCAAGCTATCAACTATTCCCAAGAGCCAGCTTCCAAAATCGAGAACTATGAGTGTTCTAACTGAGTTGAAGACGTCTATATCACGCCCGACACTCGCCCCTAGATCTGGAAACTCGCGCATCTTCAGTGGCTCGTCACGTAAGACTTCACAATCTTCGTCCAACAGCAATCTTCTCGGTACGAGTTCATCTCGACTTCGCCTCCCACGGCCATCCTTGACATCGCTGCCTCAGTCTAGTTGTTCGACTACGCCTGAAAACCCACTCACCCCGTTGCTGCCTGGACAGGTCAACACCGCCCAGCCATCTGCATATTGGTCTGGCCGTTTCGTGTCTCTTCACGACCGTATTCTAGCCGAGAGTCTCAACTAGGACCTGAAACTATCGTCCACCACATCCAGGGGCCAGTCCATCCAGAAGCAATCCCTGACGAAGGATCGACATGGAGCGAGTCTTCGTCCAACCCATTTATCCCACTCCACGACTACATCCGCCCTGACTACTATCACATCTTCCGTCCCTTGCCCTCGGTATGGGACGGATGATGACGCTCAATGCCTCCGTGTGTTTGCCAATCTGGAAACCTACTGCACGACCGCAGAGGCCCGACGTTCCCTGCACGATTGGCAGCAATCCTACGCTCGACGTAATGGCCGACCCACCCTCCTTCCGGAAGGAGGGTGCATGGAAGACAAGGGCTTCATCAGTCGTATCTTTGGTGGTAGCCTGAGAAAGAGTGAGAGACGAAGTCTCACCGTTGGACACCAATCCGCTCACCCTCGAGGGGGGAGATCTGGCCTTGTTATTCGAGGCACTGGAAAAAGGGTTAGTATTTATTGAAATCGCCCCTGAGAAAACTTCCTCCTTACTACATGTTCGGACTACACTTGGCATTCGTCTTTTTTTTTTGGCCGGTTTCTTCCCTGTTGAACCCACATGTACGCAGTGCTCAATAGAGATGGCTGGTAAAGAAGGGAAGGAATTGGGACACTCGGCGCATTTTCGATTTCGCAAAGGAGACTGGGCATGCATACATTCTTTTTGTCACTCTTTGACGGAGTTGTATATGATAACTATTGTAATGAATAAACATAGCTCAGGCTGCAAGAAACCCCTTTTGAGTGTGGTTAATTTCCACTCTTTTGTACGAGCACTTTGTGTCTATATCCTTCCCGTGGACCCCTAGGCTAGGAATGCCTAGCAATGTCACCATTTTTTCTCGTGCTGTAGTTTCGTTTCTGACCACAACGCCCCGTAACGCCGATGCTGTCAACAATCATGTATATATCTTTTGAACCTCTCATGACACCCTCTTTATTACCTTTGTATGACCAAAACTCCCTATTCTCCCTTCTTTCGGATCTTTAGATAGTCGCGAATCTGCTCATGCTTGCTCGCAAAGAACATGCCCTTGACGTCGTTTCGCCATGTCAAGACGCCGACTTCCTCGGCAAACCCTGCAACGGCCATGTACTCCTTGTGATCCTCAAAATCCTTGAATAAGAAACCGCTCGTTGTCTTCATCCGCTCGTTTTCCAGCTGCCAAAGTCGAATCTGATCGACAACTGTGGGTGGGAGGACAGGCTTGTTGTTCAAGGCAGCGGTACGGTGCATTTGGTCGTGGGCGTGGGCGGCGAGGTAAGAAACGATCTGGTCGGCCGTGATGCCGTAGTTGATTGCTTGTCGAATAGATTGGCGAGACAAACGACCGGCAACCATGTCGGGGAAGCGCATGTTGAGCTTGGCGAAGAGGGCAATGACAGCAATCTGCAGCGTAGATTGTGTGTATGCGTAGAGTCTGTAGTTGGTCTCAATGATAATGCTGCCTTTTTGGTCTGTGCTGCTCGTAATGGCAGTGTTCTGCCCTTGTCCAAAGGCGGCGGCCGTGGCAGCCGCAACGCCATCACTGATGCTGCGGAGACTGTTGCCTGCACTGGTGAGAGTGGTTGCGAGACGTGTAGGGAAGAACATAGACCGCTTGTGGTTCGGGATGTAAATCAGACCAAAGTCCACGAGTGACGGCAGCATATTCTTACGCTGCTCGGTCAGTGCATTGGTGTCGTACGCGCGGCCAAGCTCCATGCTGGCAAGCACAAAGAGGAAGGACAACATGTCTGTCGCCTCGAGTCCCGCCGATTTGTTTGTGTCCATAGCCTCAAGCCAAAGCAGCAGCAACGTCCACACTTGCGCATTGGCTTCTTGTAACAAAAAGGTGAATCCAGCTTTGGTGATGCGAAGACTACCGCCTGGGACATAGTGAACTAGGCGTCCCGCGACGAGAAGTTCCTTCACGCTCTTATTCGGTCCGGAAACGTCGCCACCACTCTTGAAGCCAACACTAGCTACGACAAAGTGCAGAATATCTTCCCATTTCTTTCGGGCGTATCGATCGAGGAAGGGTATATCAATTTCGGGAGGAACTTGAAGAGTCGAGGGCACGCCGAATGAGTTGTGAGTGCCGCCGCCGGTGAGGGCGAGTCGGAGGGATGTTTTGAAATTGGCAGTGAGTTGCATCTCTTGGGGTCGATCTTTCGAGGGAGGCGTGATCTGGACGATGTAGAGGACGCGCAAGATGGACAGAGCCTTGTCCTTTTGCCTAGGTTGAGGTCAGATTTGTAGGGTTACGTGAACGACTCCAAGAGACAGCCGTACCGTTTTGCGCTGGGTTTGACCCAGTCGTCAAGATCTGAGAGTAAGATGGGCCTGGGCATATAAAGAATCCGCATGACAATGGTTTTTGCTATTGGAGTACGGTGTGATTAACCAGTGCGCCTGCGTGACGACGGCCCCGTTCACGGACAGAGACATACCCAGATGAGGAAGCATGCGGCGGAAGACGGCAAAAGCGGTCGAGGGCTGTTGGTACAACTTCCTAAACGTGGTACCAGGGAGCTTCTCGAGGTACTCGGCGAGTTGGAGCGAAGGCGTGGGACTGACTGACATGTTGGGCAACGGGGGGGCGCGAGGCGCAAATTGTCAGTCAGTGAAATTTGAGGGAGCTATCTCATGATAGAAGACGACGGGATGATGTAAAGGTCCGGCCAGCGGGGAAGGAAGGAGAGTATGTCGCAGGGCCCTACGGCTGAAAATAAAGTACGGAGTCGGGAGGGCGAAGGGCTGCGTCGGTTTGTCGCGAATGTTGATCAAAGGTGTGAAGCAAAAGGTGAATCCATCATAACCCAAAAAAAGCTGTTGCCTCTTCATGCACCTGAGGGTCTGTTAGAGACGGAAAAGATTCGGGTAATTACGTCAGTTCTGCTCGGTAACTATCTTGCTCGCCTTTGGCTTTTTCGTGGTTGGGTTGCTCACAGCAGCTTCCGCGGCAAAGCGCCGTCAGTGGAGCTTCGGCGGCGCTAATATTCCGTGCTTCCCCGGATATCACACCTCAGATTCCCAAGATTCCTAAGATCCCAGGGGTGTAGCGTATTAATACCCGTAGTCGCTGGTTTGAATCAAAACGGCTCTCGTTGTAATTTCATAGCCACCTCCCAGAACGACATACACGCAATGGCAAAGAAGCTCAGCCCCACGCAATTCGTCAAGGCGGTTCGTCTATCTACCCAGTTCCACCTGCTCCAAATCCTTTCTGGCATCTCACACGGCTTGTCACGTTCAAACTCGACTGATCTTTCTCATTTCTAGGTGACGCGGTCCTTCATGGCTGAATCCGGCCTTGAACCGAGGTGCGTGAAATAGTATCCAACTCTGACCTCCTACTGGACTGCACTGAATCTCCTCTGAGATAAGGTCTCGAGGGAGCTGGTTGAGAATGGACTAAGGTGCTGACCAGCTCTACCAACAAGGCTCCTAGGAAAGAATGTAAGATAAGCGATTGTTTCTGGTCTTCTCCCTTTCTAATTCGTATCAGCAATTCCGAATCGTAAACGCCACTGAAGGCAGAGTCGACTTTGAGCTTGACATCCATAACGACCATACCGTGAGTTTCCCCAGATCGCTTTTATGTTGTGGTTATTCCGTCGTCTAACTCCTCGTGTCTCTTCGTAGAACCGCCTTAAAATGCTCCACGGTGGAACTATTGCAAGCATGGTTGACCTCGGCGGATCGTTGGCTGTCGCCTCAACTGGCCGTTTCGCGACGGGCGTTTCAACAGATCTGAACGGTACTACTTGCCCACTTCTGTAATTCTTTGTTATCACATTGGACTGACAATAAAAAGTGACATACCTAAGCCCTGGTGGACGCGTGGGCGATAAATTGAAGGGCACCGCTATTTGCGAGAAGAGTATGTGCAGCGTAGGATCTACTCATTCTATGCAATGCTAACCGAGGGATAGTCGGCAAGACACTGGCTTATACCACTGTGACATTTACCAACAGCAAGGGCCAGCTCGCTGCTAGAGGAAGTCACACCAAGTATGCAGACTCCTTGGTTGCACGAACATTGCTAACATGACTAGATATGTCAATGGCACAATGGGGGAGGCTGGGCCTTTCGTGGCCCCGGCAGAATTCGCAGATGGCGTTGAATAAGCTCATTAATTTTAGACGATATATATTCTGATGTATATAGGTATGGGTACTCATGTAGATCGGCTAGGAATACCCGGAGGTTCAATAGAGATGGTATCATACTTCACGTGCAAACATCCTTGTTCTTCTCGAACTTTCCAAACCCCAATGCACCGTTAATTCCAATTATGTGTTCTCCCTAAAGTGACATGAGCCCGCTCCTCATGCCTTTTCATAGTATGCCTGAGGAGCAGCTTGGGGAGGTGTTCCATTGGCCTGATGGTTGAAGCCCATTGCATCCTCATGAGGAGGGGGTGACCTGGCCTGAGTCTGGGGGACGTACGGCTGATGGGTTGGCTGCTGAGGAGCATATTGGGGTATGGTTTGCTGCTGAATAGGCATTCCGTTGTGATCTACTGGAGGATAGTAAGTCGGTTGCTGCTGGTATTGAGGCCAGCCTTGCTGTGTGGGAGCAGGTTGTGGTTGCACCAAGGTAGATGGTGAAACCTGGTTCGGATCATAGTTGAACCCCCAAGGGCTGACAGCACTACCCCCTTGAGTCATGAAGGGCTGCTCAGTTGACCAGAGTCCATTTGCTTTCTTGGCGCCGAGACCAAATACAAGTGAGAGCAGAATCAGTTCAGGCCATGTACCGAAGACGACGTCGAGGATGTCAAAGTAATTTAGGTAGACCGGGTCGTCTCTGAAGTTGTTGAGGTTAATGGTAGAAGCCATGGCAGCAACGCCGTATACTGTTCGCAAAAGCCATAGTCCGCCGCATGCGATAAAAAAGTTGGAGGACTGGTTACTGTGATTAGCGCATTGGATACCAGACTCTAATTACGAGATGACCTACCGTAGACAATCGTGGCTCACCCCGAGTTTTGATCTTAACCATGACAGATTGCGCAACAACGCCCAGGGCTAGGACGAAAATGAGAACTCGGAAAGAGAAATCAATTTGGCGGGAGGTATTGAATTGACTGGCCGACTTGCTGGTAACACTAACAAGCCAGTGACTGTAGACCTCGTTGAAGAAATGGGTTTTGAGGCCAAAGTTGGCGACGGCGAGGATGGCTAGAATACCAGAGATGGCGAACGAGGCAAACTTGATAAGACTGCTGGGCTTGCTATTTTGGGCAATCATGATGCCGGTGCCAAGACTGACGAGCATTAGAAAGGTCAAGAGATCGGTAAAGGATTCAATGAGTCGAGCGACGACAAAGGTTTGGACTGAAGCATATTGGATATTTCGAATAAGCGACGCCGAGTTGGAGATGTCTGAACTAAGGCCTTGATCGTTTTGGAGGCGCGTGGCAGCGAAGCTGAGTCCATAGCCAGCAAAGTCGAGGAATATGAAGCTAGTAGATGGTTAGGTTAGTTCTGAAGGACTGACATTGCTGTGCACATCGCGAGCATGTGAATTGAATCGCAATACTAACACTGTGAATAATCCAAAGGCAGGTTTCAGCCATGAAAACCCTCTGCGCGCAGGATCACTGCGACGACGTGCCATGCACAGAGAACATAGGAAGATGATAAGAGAGGGAGCAAAGGTTATGACCATGAGCGCATCGTGCGCGATGTAATAACGCTCATTCTCGTAGAGCACCATTTTGACGGATCTGTTTGCTCAAAGGTTGTCGTGAAGGCGTCGTTTTGCGAGCGATATGTAGAACGACGATGTGGTATTATTATTGTTGTGGTGACATGTACACCGTGGGGTTGTGAGCCCGTAGGCTTCGTATTCACGCAAAGGAGGCCCGTAACGCGAGATGAGAATCGCAACTTGCCACAGATATAATCAACCAGAGAAATAAGAAAAGGAAAAGGATTTTAAGGAGAAAGGAACACCAAATCACTTAGGTAACAGAGGCGAAAAAAAGGCGCGGGAAGTAATGCAAGCCACAAAATGGCAGTCGGAGGGAAGGAGAGACAAACACGAGACCAGCTGGGCGCGAACGAGGGATGGAGCAGTTTTTAGATGTGGACGGGTAATTAATTATCTACCTAATCTGTTTTTACAGTACCATTGAAAGCAGCTAGCTCCTAGGAGGTGCCCTCCCTCCCTCAGGGTGGTAATGTGATTGGAAAATCACTGCATGGATGGATGTAGGTACCGGTACTGTACGTGTGTGCAGTACCTCGTGCGTCTCCAGTCTGTCTGGAACCCAACCAGATGGCTTCGTTGCTCGAGTTAAGCAAGGTACGGAGCACGGATAATTGGACCCAGCTGTGGTCGACGGGACCCATAGAGGGATGATCAGCCCAGCTGGTGGATGAGAGTCGAGATGCATCCAGGAAAGGCGGGCCAGCGAATAATCTGGACGCTGAGGATAGCTCAGACATTGAAAGCCAAGACATGGATTGAAGAGGAATATAAAATTTGCTGGTGCTACTGTTACAGTGTAGCGCCAAGGAACAACACAGACCAAAAAGCAAAGCTTCCAGTCCACCATTTTCGTTTGCAGCAACCAATGACGAGCCTCAGCCCTGCTGGCTGATGTTCAAAGCTCTCCAGCTCGCGCAGCCTATTCCAACTTACAGCGTCGCATCCCCCTGCGGATGGCCTGTTGCCGAGCGCCTTAGCGGGCCACGATGCATCGGCACTGCCTCTCGAGCGGCGCCGGAGGGACGCCGTGATTGGCTCCGAGACGGATGGAGTGGCCCGAGGGGTGCTGGCGCGACAGCGGGTTTCGTTTGGGGGGTATGGAGAGAGGCTACTGGCGTCGGCATCGTTATGCCGTGTTAGACGCCCGCGCATGGATGCCGTTTTTATTTAGTAGTGAGTGGCACGTTTCTCAATGCTTATTGGGAGATTACTTGCGCCCTCCTTCATTTTATGGAGTTTTTTCTGTCCGAATATTACCTTGCAAGCCGTTCTCCCGATAATTAATGGATTAATGGGGACGAAGGAAATCCTCCGGCACATGGTTCCAACCGCTCACCAAGAACCCCCATCACCAACAATCATGATGCGGCGCCAAGACAACCGTACGAAGTACAGTACCCCCCTCCATCGTTTTGATTCCAGAAGCCTTCAAGAATACGTACTCTGTACTTCGTGCGTGCAGTAAATGTTGCCTTTGGCTTCTCTACTTACCCTTGTCCTTGGCATGAATCCCCCGCCTAAAGCAGTCACAAGGCTCTGCAGATCATTTCTCAGCTCTGGAGAGATAGATGCCCCGTCTTATTACCTAAAATGTGCACAACAACCACCAGTCCAACTGGAATGGGAAACCCGCAAGAGCTGGGTGATTTCAGTTATGTGTGACCCAGATGGTCGGTGGTTTCCAGATTTCGTGTTGAGACAACCGTATGCATCTGCCTCGGGCTTACCCCTCGTCTGGGAATCTGTGTGAATGCCAAGCTGGGTCAGGGTGAGACAGAAGCATCCGCGAAGTCTTGGGTTTGGGGTTTGAGAGATGCTTGTTGACTATCAACATAGCCACGTACAGTAGGTGTGCACATGCACATGCGCAAACTGCGACAAGACGAAACTGGGCGTGGAAGTTGCCTGGACTCAACCATCCTCAGCCACAACTCATCTTTTCTACTCAGACTATCTCCAACTAATTATCCCCTCACCTTCCAGCACGACAAGAAGCTTAATATTACGTTATTATTGAGTTGCTCGCATCGGGACTAGCTACTACAATCACTGGGCAACCGATCCCAAGTAAACCGCCATATGGGCTCTGTTCTCTCAACCTATATCCAATTCAGATGGCATATATCTCCCTGCAGATGAGACTTAGAATACGGCTGCGTAGAAACATAATATACTTCTGCATCTATCTACATGACTGAGAACATTCCTAAATCAGTTCGGGTACCGTACTCATACAACGAGCTCTGCTATCTATGCTATACCCCCACCACCCCACGCTTCTGTCTCTCCTCCCAATCCGCCGCCCCCTGATAATCGCAATTGTACTTCATAAACTGTCCTGGGTCCAACTTGATCTCCTTGCTCTTCCCATCAGTCCCCGGCTTGGCCTGCTCCCGACTATACTTTTGAATCAAGCTCGCTCTCTCATGCCTTACCGCAAACACCCGCTCCAGCGCCGCTTGCACATCCTCCTTGGCCGTCGATGCCCCTAGGAACTCACCAAGAGCCTCTGCATCCTCAATGCTCTGCGAAGCCCCTTGGCCCTGTGTTGGCAACATGGCGTGCGCCGCATCGCCAATGAGAATCGTGCGTCCTTTGACCCAGCGTGGAAGCGGATCAATGTCGCGCAGCTGCCATAGTGCAATGTCCGGCGCCGCAGTGAAGATCTCATGCAGCCATTTGGGAAAACCAGCATAAGCTTCGAGGAGTTTATCTATACTACCCGGCTCTACCCAGCTTTCGCTCGAGCTGGTCTCAGTCATCTCTTCATCTGGAACCAAAGCAACGATGCCATACATCTTGGCACCTCGGCCCGGTCCCATGATGATTCGGCGGTCGTGGCCAATGAGCATCGCTGTAGATGGATCCAGAGGGTCAAGGAGTTTCTTGGGTGCTGACAAGTTGCATAGCTTCTCGGTGGGGATGAGCATTCGGTAGGCTGATATGCCCGTTGGGATAGCTTTGCGCTCCTCTCCTAAAACTGCCGTTCGGACGGCGCTGTGAATGCCATCGGCGCCGATGATGATGTCTCCTCTGACTTTCTCGCCACTCTCCAGAGTCACGATTCCTTCCTCGCAGTCTACACCGATTATCTGACTCGACGTGCGGATGACAGCTGGGCTGCCAGGCAAGTCTGGGCCGATGGCCGCGTTCTTAAGGGATGATTGGAGATCTTGACGATGATAGACTACTCTGTCCGCACCAAACTGCTCTTTTTGGAGAAGGATCTCCCTGACAAGCTCTCCATCCATGTTAAACATCCGGAAAGCTCGGTCAGGCATAGGCTCGGCGTCGGCGAGTAGATGATTGATGCCCCAACTCTCGACAATCTTACTGGCATTTGGTTGTAAGGAGAGCAATGCGCCGACTTCGCGAATCATGCGCGAGCGTTCTAAAATGGTGATTCTGCGGCCGGCGGATCGCAGAGCAACAGCCTTTGTGTGTAAGTTAGTTTGGATTCCCCAAAGTATGAAGACGCCGAAGAACTTTACCGTTGCCAGGCCGGCAATGCCACCACCGACGATGACGACGTGCGTGTCAGGTTGGCTACCCATTATATGACGTGTGAAGAGAAATAAGAAGAGATCGGTCATTCGATCCCAATGACTGAAATCATCATTCTAGATAAGAGATGAGTCTTAAGCCTTTACTTTAACCATTCAGTTTGGGGGCAATCTGCTCTCTGAAACGGCCTGAACCGAACCGACGGCACGGAACGGAGCCGAACGGCGATCCACCTTCCACACCAATATAGCTGCTGGTGGGGGCAAAGGAAAGAAAGCGTAAAGCAAAAAGATAGGACAGTTTGGACAGATGTTATTCCTTCAATCTAATTCATATTGAGAATTCAGCACCGACTATCCTGACCCAATTGCCCAAAGTCGAAAGGGTATTCCAACCACTTTATCGTTATAGCTTTTTGGGCGCCTGAATGAGTTTGCCAGTTTCAGAATCCCGTAGCCCAACCCGAATTGTCAACTGAGCAGCTGTCAATAATAAAGAACCCCAGCTCTCCCGAATTGAGAGACGGCACAGTTTCCCTAGCCAGTTCATCGCCAACGTATCCAGATAGGAAGCCATTTCTTCTCTCCGTGATCGCCGCATACCATTAGAGGTGCTTATACGCGCTACCATGCCATTCTTCGAGCTCCTTGTTACTATCAATATTCACTTACAAGCACAACGAGCTTTATTCCTTTTGGCCCGGGGTGGGGCTAGTCTTGGCAAGAAGCGTTTTGCGAACTTCTCTTCGGTTTGTTTCTGGCGACTGAGTCTCTGCCTTACTCCGTACACGCAAATGTTGGCGACAGACCTAACCATGTGAGTTCCAAACGGCGCCGCGGGGTTCCCGGGTTCCTGTAGGTTATAAAGTACGAATCCATTGCAGCGCTGACCTGCGAACCTGAGTTGTCTTAGTGGCCCGTTCGCATGTGATAGTTCAAGTGTTGGTGATGTTTATTCTCCCCATGGGTCGATTCTGTCGTAAGGTCGTTAAATGAAGGAGTGCAGGCCCTTGTGTTCAAGTTTATAGCTTAGGCTGACCCAATCGCACACCATAAATAAGCGCCCTGCGTAGGCCCTTACCACGGTTCTCAGCAGGCGGCTCCTTTATTAGGAATCAACTTGCGCGCGCTTAGCTTTGCCAGACATTTCGCCCGCAATCTACCCAATAATGAGGAGAATATCACTACCTTATTCTATTTGGCGAGATGGATTCGCCTAGAAGAGATGTCTGTTGTTTCAGCATTTATCCAAGGGCCGGTTACGCGCCACTGATCAATTAAAAGTATATGCATGGGTGTGGACTACCATATAAGCATCATTAGAACTGTCAATAATTATTATCCCCAAATGAATATCTTCTTTCCACACCATTACATTAACATACTCGAAGCTTATTATCGGTCAAACAACCATCATGGTTAGTCATTCTCAATAATTGTCGTGCTCTTCCTGATGTGGATCATTCACACTGTTTCTAGTCCGGAATTGAGCTCGCCGTCACTATCATGGGCCTGCTGGAAACAGCAATCGGCTTGGTAGAGAAACTCCACGACGCCCACCAACGACAGAAAGAACTCCCTGAGGTTCACGCGTCTCATTTAGTGCAGCTTAAGAGTATCAAGGATGTTATCAAAGTCATTGAAGACGAGAGAGATTTGCAAACTGCAGGTGTCACGACTCAGCTGGTTTATATGAAAGGTCTCGCTGGAGACTTGAACGACTTTCTGGCGAAATTGGATCCTGCTCGCAGGGGCCGTGGTCGTCAGTTTATCCATCAACTGATACGCGGGTCGGATGATGAAAAAGGCTTCCAAAGCATCATGGATAAGTTTGAACAAGGAAAATCCACATTGATGTTACATATCCAGGTCACTTACGTTAGCCTCTGGAGAGACCACTCTAGTAATGCTTACTTCGTCAATCGAAAGGAGGTTGAGAGAGTGGATGCTGCGTTCAGGGAAAAACTTGGGCCAGGTTATAGACTCAGGATTGCTGAGCTGATTGAGACTCGAACTCCTCAAGGTGCGTATGTTGGCGGGTAGGTGGAGTTTCATGATCCTTTTCGCTGACCATCCTAGATAATGGCGATGTCCTCCTCGGAGTCGACGACTTAAAATACATTCAACAACCCTTGAGATCAGCCCCTGATCCCCCAACACCACTCAAATCGTTTCCTGCATCTGTGAAACAGAGCACCGAACGACTAATTCTAAGGAACGTCGCACAGCTTCAAGCGTTGCAAATCAATGGACCAGTTGGGGAAGATATATGGAAAGAGGTCGATCGTTTAGTGATTGAGGATAATGAGGCTGGAGCGCTCAGCACGCAAATTAATTATCCCATCACTAATTCGACATTCTATGCGGTGCTTTTAAGTCATATGACGAAACACGGAATTGTACTTGTGGCGCTATATCTTCTGTCCTGCTGGATCGGCAAAAGTGCATGACGCAGGCAGATCAACGACGGTGTCGCGGCTTTCTCGCACAAGAATATCTGGGGCGAAAGGTAGAACAGCAAAGGTAGCGAAGAATCTTTAATTACAGGACTCCGGAACCATACCTTTTAGAGGATAAAGGCTAATGCAAGTTTGCTGTTTGGTTGGGGAATAAGGATATATGCACAGCGTTGACATCTGTCTCTTGCAGCAAAATAAATGTACCTTCTGTTTCGCACTCATCCATGAGGAGTATGCAGGTGACAAGTTGCCATTGACAAGATTAACCCTTCCATGATGTAACTACCATCTCGATCTTGTTTGACACAAAGTCTCCAGAGTAAGCATCTTCCGCAATACCAGCCTTCTTTAGAGACTCCTCGCTAATATCTCCTTTAGCTTTGGACCATACAGCCTGCCACTTCCCCTTCAATTGAACTGTAGCCTTGGCACCTACGCTCTCTGGCGACACAATGCCCTCCTTGAGCACAACATCTTGCTGTTGGCCCTCCCCTGGCGCAAGCGTGATGAGTGACTCCAAGCCTGGTGGCCACCTTCTCTGCACTTCGACGGTCGGAATCTCCAGCGGCGTGCTTCCGCCGTCCGGGATGATGGAGACAAGTCCTAGTTGAAGGGCCAACCCGTCCACTGGGGAGCCGTACGACAGGAACGTTACGGGGTCAGAGTTCGTGTTGGTTACTCTGATAGATATCGTAGGCGGTGAAGCGCTTTTCTGCCTGAGAGACACGCTGATGCCCGAGAGTGGGCTTGTTGCGGGCTCGTCCTCCACTTTAGAGGACATCGAGGGGAGGGAATTCATGTAGTAGGTGAAGATGCCCGCAGTGACGAAAAGACCAACAAAGAGGCGGGCAGCAGAGGACGTGCGAAGAAGACTCATCGGATCAAAGGAGCGTATAGGAATTGAACCGGACCAGCCGGATGACAAAAACGATGTAAATTTGGTGAAGTGTGCTGGTTGGTTGGTAAGGAGTGTGAAAGGAGGGTTGCTTGTTTGCAGCTTATCTGGGCGGAGCCATAGGACAATCGGCAGCGACAGTGTTTACAGCGATCCCTAATCCAAACAACGATGTTTCGAGGGGAAAAAAAAAGTGAGGCTTCCGGAGCGACTCTGTCGAACAGAAAAGAACGAAGGAAACAAGTCGAAATTGTGTGCTGAGAGGGAGCCAAATGGGAGCTTGGTCACAGCGTCGGCACTTGGTCAAGCACCTATTGTTCCGAAGACACCTGAGGCTGAGTGCATGATTTTGTTTCCTTCGACCACAATTTGGGAGATTTAGAGGAACGATTAATTAGGTAGCCCCTTGATGAGTTGTTTGGCACTAATGTATCAGAAACAATGAGGCACAAGGGTGTTCATATTGTGAAACACCCGAACGCCACATCCTAGCTCAACGGCACAAAGCAACGACAGCTAGTCTACTTTGCACATCAGGATTGCAGTTGTCAACTACCTACTCCGTATATTAACCATGTTTGGCCCGTTGATGCAACCGCATCTCGGGATGACAGTTGAGATCCAAGCACAGGCTCTGCCCATGTCCACTGATAGATAAGCCTGTATCCCTGCGAGAGGCAGGTCCTAAGGCCAAAATTAACCCCGATATGATTTATCCAGCTTCAAATTTATTAACTTGGCGCGGGGCGGATTGTGATTCTCCGAGAAAGCCCTTCCCCCATGGGCGTCGGTTGAGTCCTGTTGTTGTTGGGTGCTGCAGCATGAATACTACAATTAGGGTCAACCGCATTGTACATGCCAAATCACTATGCGGTATCGATACCAGAATGCTCCACGTGACATGTGCGATGCTTTGCGGCTGAGAGTTGGCAAAAGGAAGCGTGGCAATGTTTCTGTGTTGTCCTTGAAATGGGCTGAAACATCTGTAGGGAGAGGCTTTTGATCGTGTTCTATTGGTCTTGTTTTTTCACCCCGGACAGACAGCTCGTATTGTGTCGTTAAATAATCTCTCATCGGACGATCCGCCGTTGCACTCCCGTTGGATACTTCTCGGGAGCTCCTTTCTTTTTCCTTGGAGGTCCCCCCCAAAGGAAGCATCTCGGTCGTTCCGCTGCCCCGCCTGGAAGGTATCATCAATGGGATGAGACGATTTGGATGCGTGTTATTGTTTTCCCCGTCACGATATTACGCCCAGCTTCCTTGGTTGATCCAGATAAAAAATTTCGACGGCAAACAGCAGATAAAAGTATCGTTCAGGAATCTCATTACGTTTGGTCTGCGTTGCTGATATTGGTGAGAGCGGTGGTGACTGAAACCTCAACCGTCGCCCTGCAGTCTTCGAGTCATCCAAGGAGTGCTAAGGTTATTATGTGATCTTCTGCTCTGCACATCTCGTATTTCCAACACCGCCCGCTTTGTAAACAATCCAGATACAATAATTAATAGTTCTTTTTACCCAGACCCCTAATTCAGCTTAAACATGTGTGTCTCACGCCGTGTTTTCAACCGTGTTCCTTACCCTTTTACTCATGCCACCGCACCGGGGTTGGGCATGCAGCAATTTCCACCGCAGCGATCTCTCCAGTCCTTCTGAGATGTCGTCTACTTTGCAATTCAGAGAATGACTACTTTTCACGCATTAGTTTCCGAGATCTTCTGGCCGGCTTGCTTCACTTTAACTACCCGCGCCTTTTTTTGGGGGTTTCTCGGTGAATTAGGACCATTTCAATGTATCTGGAACCGATCAAGGCTTAGCACTCTACGTGGGACAAGCTCTAATCTCAACCTTGTACTACGATGAATGGAACTAGAAAGTACCGAGTAGCTATACGAAGTACGTATACGTATATTTGACTGATCTCTATTGAGGCAATACACGGGGTTCCAATTTCTCCCCCCTATGCAACAACACCTCAGAGTCTGTCTTTTGGTGGGGTTGCTTGAACGTGGCTCTCCCAAACTTCCCTACACCGGTCTCTCCGAGCAGGCGGCATGAGCCAAATTGAACCACCCTGGTCAAAGCTGCAACACCAAACGTCTCGTACCCAGGGACGAGACGAAAGACGAGCATGACGGAAGCCTCTAGTCTCGAAATCCGCTCTAGCGTGAAGGGGAGAAAGATGACCATAGCTTCTGAATAAAAAAGCCCGATTGGATTGTCCCTCTTCATGCCATGTTCCTTGCAAAAGGAAAAGAGAAACCCTTTTTGCAAGCATAGGTATTTGATCCCTCACGCCACACACTTTACATTCAGACAGAGAAGAGATTACAGGGCGGGAAACACCACGCCCCGGCCCACAATCCCCCTTCTCGAGACTTTCTGGGGACACCCGAGTTTGGGTGTGTTAATTGTAGCAGCGAGGCCCTATTCTCCGAGTATTCAAGATGAATTCTTTACTTCCATGGGATCCATGATAGCCTAGCCCCCTGGCCCACTACCATGCCGAGACCTTGAGGACCCCAGTTTAAGGCAGCCGGAGGTATAAGTATGTTTAACACCTATGCTTCGAGGTTGTTAAGCTTGTTCTCATTGTCGCATTACTTCCATTCATTTCAGTCATTGTTTTTTTGAAAATTCTTTTCCTGGTGAAATCTTTGTCTTACTATTCATTCATTTCCAAACCAGTCGTTCTTTTTTATTTGTCGGATAGGATGAAGTTGCTTGCAGGTCTTGCTCTCGCCTCCTTGGCCGTGGCCGCTCCCATTGTGGAGAAGGAGAAGAAGAGTGCCTCCGTAGGCCTGGACGTCTCGCTGCAGATGGAAGGCAACTCCAAGGTCAAGGCCGTCATTACCAACAATGGGAATAGCAACCTCAAGGTCCTCAAGTCTGGTACTTTTCTTGACTCTTCGGCGGTTGAGAAGGCACAGGTCTTCTCCGGTAGTATGTCCTCTGAAGATTGATAGTGGGGGTGTTGACTCGGTTTGCTGATGACAACTTAGACAACACTATCCCATTTGATGGAGTTCGAGTTTCCATTCACACTAGTCACCTCACCGATAAGTCTTTCCAGCAGATTCCCGCTGGTCAATCCATCGAGGTTGAGTTCGACGTCGCTGAGATGCACGATCTTTCCGTTGGCGGCAAGTATAGCATCCTAACCTCAGGTGCTCTATCTTTCGCCAAGGAGGACTCTACAACCCTCATTGGTTCCGTCCCTTTCAGATCCAACCTTCTAGAGACCGATGTCGATGGCACCGAGGCCTACAAGGTTCGGACCGCTTTTCAAAAGCGAAGCGTCGTCCAGAACGACTGCACTGGCGACAGATTGACGACTGTTACGAATGCGCTTTCACGCGCAAACGGTCTGGCAATTGCGGCCCAGCAGGCTGCTCAATCCGGCCCCGATGACAAGATGATTGAGTACTTTAAGGCGGCCGACAGCAGCACTCGAGGTACCGTTGCCGATGTCTTCGGCCGCGTTGCCACCGAGACTGGTTCGAGTACTTCTGGCGTCGCTAAGCTTTACTGCGGTGATCCGTACGGAGCTTGCAGTGACGGCGTCCTGGCTTACACTGTCCCTGGTCTCGACTACATGGCGTACTGCGACCTGTTCTTCAGCGCGCTTCCTGCCACCACATCAACCTGCCATGCTCAGGAGCAAGGCACCACTGTAGTGCATGAGTCAACTCACTTGACCGAGATCAAGGGTACCTCTGACTACGGTGGCTACGGATACGACTTCGTCCGCAGCCTGACGGCCGCGCAGAACCTCAACCATGCCGACACCTATGCGTTGTTTGCTAATGCCATCAACCTTGGATGTTAAGCAAGAGAGCGGGTATATATGCAAGGACAGGACAGACCGAAGCTGGAATACTTGTTGGCATTAATGACATACATATACGGGTACTTGGCATGTAAATAACAAAACGAATCAGTGCGACTCGATCTTGGTTCGTAATCAAACTTGGCGAGAAAAAAATCAGGAAAAAAAGAACTAAAAGTTAGAAAACTGCTTCTCAAAGTGCAGGTTTCATGGTGAATTGTCTTGTGTGTTGTGGAGTCCCCACGTATGGAGCGCGGAGAGGTAATACGTATAAGGGATTGTGGAGGGTTTGCAGGCAGTCAATTTCCTACGATGAACTCGGTCAATGCAGAGATCTCGCGAGCAGGGCACATCGATGTAAAGGCCATACAGAGTAAGACACATTGTGGTGAACAAGGAAGGGGGCAGCTCGGTGAATTCCACTACAACAAAGAGGTTATCCAGGGTAACCCGGCAAGCGGTTTGGATCATCAATGTCGTAAGGAGCACTGCCGTAGCTATGGAGCAAACACCGCCAGCATCGTGTTTCTACGCAGTAGTTTCGGCAGAGGGACATAGCCGAGGAGTGGTGTTGGTGATTGATGTGTTCTTGGCTTAGTTACAACGGGAGAATGACAGGGTGTCGTGGTCTTGACATTCATGTCAATGTCGTGTAAACATTTCCATGACAACGTGACATGTTAGACGAAAGGGGTCTAGATTTGAACGGAGAATTTAAATCTCTGAACGGCTAGGGGCCTTATTCAGGGCCAGGTACAACTCAGCGGAAGGTTGCCCGAACACAACCTTGACATGAAGACGAGGAGGAAGCCTGACGATCACTCTGGGGACGTGCCAGAAAAGGCAACCTGAGAGGATGGTGATTGGATCGTGGAGGGCTGTAGTGGGCGGCCATCGGGTGCCAACCAGATACGGTGCCCTGCGTACCCAACGTCATCGTGCATAGCAGGGGGCATGCTGCCGGATTTCCTTGGCTCTCTCACAAGCTTACAATCAGGGATTGAATAGTTCGCCTTGAAATTTTAAGAACGAGGAAAAGGGTCTTGCTGGCAGACGCAGGTGATGGAGAAATGAGGTTCCCTGCCGCTAACACATCGACTTGCGCGTTCCCCGGTCAAGCTAAAGACCCGGGCGACTGCAGCACAGACGTCGTGGCAGCATGATATGTGTTCCAGAATTACACGTTGTGATGCTGTGCAGGAGGCTCGCAAACACAATGGAGTAAGCTACAAGAGGGGGCATTGGAGAATTCAACTTCTCACACTCCACAGAACCCGTTGTTGATCAACATGGCCGGGGGGACGATGAATCGATGCCCAACGGCGAGGAGGGGGCATTGAGGAATTGGCCAATTCGAACACAAAGGAAACAGGCAGGCAATTTCAAGCCATGGCTGCCCGAGAGGCTGATGTTGGGTTTTAGCGCAGGCAGAGAGGCTGAAAGGTAGTCATCATGGCAACGAGCCTTTCATGGAAAGCGACTAACACCGATGAAGTGAGAGCATTGACAGAGACGTGGGCCGGTTAGTGCCGCCCGGTGTGGAGAGGAGGAAAGTTACGGTGGTGATGGAGGATGATAGTGGTGAGCGTAGAACATTGATGACTTCTCCGCATATCAGAGGTCTCAAATAGAACCGGCAAAACGAACATACTAAATGCCATATTGAATCTGAGAAGAGCGTGGTATTTTATTGTAAAGACCGCTTCGGCTTTGACCAACAAACATCTGTGAAAATAAGGTCTATCTCGTAGCCCCGAATTGATAACATTGCGCATGTGCGCCATCCCACAGCCCCCCTTATCCTAGCAAGCCTCACTCTGCCTCACACACTCACTTTCTGTCTTTCTCTCTCCCTCTCTCTCTCTTTTTTTTTTTTTCAAGCCCTCCAGCGCCCCATCCCAGGCAAGCTACTCCGTCCTGTACCGAAAATCCGGCTTGAGGTTGCATCCCCCACTTTTAGTCTTGGTTTTTTGGGGCGTTGAAATAATGCGGTAGAAGATGGCAAGGTGGTTCCGGAGTACAGGAAAATCTCTTAATTTTCGCTTGTGGTGGCACACATCTCTGCCCAACAATGCGATGCTATGGGAGAAGTGTCCTGTTACTGTATTGGGATCTATCAAGAAGGGCTCAAACATAAACAGCACAAGCCTTGAGTTGGCAGTGGCGCGGCTCCCTCCACCGGCTGCTTGATGCAAGTGTCTTGCATCACATCACAATAAGACAAGACATAATCACCAGACGCCATGCCTCACGCCCCCCTCACTGAGCCCTGCTTCAGCCGCCTTAGTCTGTACATAGAGTCGACTCAGAGACCTTTCTTGCCCTGGCTCTGGTAATCCCTGGGACCTACCAGTGGGGTCACACGGCTTCCAAGTGCACGTCCAACAACTTCGTTTGGCGGGGGTGTTTTGTCAGAAGACGTCATCGTCCACCCTCCATCTTGCTGCAAGTCTCCGCCATCCACACACACGCCCATATCACTTTCATCCTTCTTGATCATCTGTCCACCCACTCTTCCTCACATCTACTATTCTTCTCATCTTCATCCTCATCTCCCTCCTTTTTATTCTTCACTTTGCCTCTTGCACATCACTTTCACTTTCGCCCATCCCCCCTCCAACTCAGCTAGCTATTCCTAGGGTTCTTGTACTAGATAGTACCAAGACCCCACCACCCATCTGCGCCTGACGTACACTTGTACTCAATCAAGCCTTGAAAGCAGAATATCCAGTTTCACTACAGTACGTTCTACATCTTACGGTACCGACCTATTTTGTACCAATACCACCCGTCACATCTTCGATCATGGGTGAACGCTGGGATCGTGACCGCTTCATGTTTGAGCGTGAGCGGAATCGTGACCAGGGTCGGTTCGAAGAGGACCGAGTCTCCGTGCACGGCGCTCGAGGTGACATTTCCATCGATGAGCGCCGTGTCAACCGCTCGTTTGACGATGATGATCTGGTTCGCGATCGTCGTCGGTTCGATGATGAGCCTCGGCCTGCAGGTCGACGGGAGACTATGGAGCCTGAACGTCCTCGCCCACGCGTGGTGGAGAGGGAGCGAGAACCGGACTCTGCTCCTCGTCGGCCGGGCTTCATCCGCCGCCAGTCCTCTCTCGACACATTTGATCGCCGTCCCCGTATCTTCGACCAGCGCGAGGAGTATGGTCCTCCAGCCCGCCGAGGAGACTATCGGGCTCCTCCTTACACCCCCATCCCCCTCCCCAAGGCTCGAGGGCTTCCCCCACCTCGACGCTTTCCCGACGGCGGATTTTACGACGACATCAAAGTTGCTGAGCCCGACCGCTATGGCGACGATGACTTCAGGCCATATCCTGACCGCATTCGCGAGCGAGAGTATGTTCGCACCCGAAGACGCCGCTCCCGCAGCCGCAGCCGGGAGTCGCTTTCCACCCGTACTCGGTCGCAACGGAGCAGTTCTGTCACTTCGTCAACTTCTAGCCGGTCCTCTAGCAGCAGCGGAGGCACTACGGTGCGAAGTGAATATCCCAAGAAAGGCAAGACTCGCATTCCCGCGAAGCTTGTTTCCAAGCGAGCACTTATTGATCTCGGATATCCATTCTTCGAGGAAGTGAGTATCTATCTATACTTGGAATCTAATTTGAATAACTCAATACTAATCGCTGCAGGGCACTACAATTATTGTGCAGAAGGCTCTGGGCCAAGATAACATTGATGAGCTCCTCAAGGTGAGCGAGGATTATAAGAAGGGTAAGTAGAACAACAACGAACAGTACTTGTCCCACCAAAGCTCACATAGTGTGTCACAGTCGAGGCCGAAATCCAAGCTACCCGAAAACCTGCAGCTCTTCCTCCTCCAGAGCAAGCCAAGCCACTGAAACCCCCTGCTGCCGCACCCCCGGCTAAGGCTCCCCCGGTTGAAGCTAAACCACCACCGCTTGAGCCGAGGAGAGATATCCCCCAACGGGCTCCTTCTCCTCTTCCTCCACCTCCTCCTCTTTACAGAGTGCCTGAACCCAAGCCAATGCCACCTCCACTGCGACACTTTCCACCACCTGCTCCTCCACCACCAATGGGCCCAGTTGTTGTGAACCCGCCTCTTCCTGACAACTACGAGATCGTTGACGAGACATTCATCCGTGACGTCTCGCCTGATCGATCAAGCAGCACATCGAGCTGGGATTCTCATTCTCGCCATCACCATGGTCGCCGCCGTCGCAAGTCAGTAGGCCCCATTATCATCGGGTCTAAATCTCGCTCTCGCTCTCGCAGCGGCCATGAGATCCGCGCAGAGATTCGTGCCTTGGAACGCGAGTTAGCACATCGTCCCAAGGGTGGTGTCGGCCGGGAGATCGTCCAGACGGAGCGACTTCCCGATGGCCAAGTTGTCATCTACGAGGACCGAGTAGAGAAGGTGGTCGAGCATCACAAGCCGCCGCGGATTGAGAAGGACAAGAAAGGTAGGATGTCCATCAGCGTACCGAAATACCGATAAGGTGCGCCTTTGCGTTCGCCGGTTCGAATTTTATGGGAGCGACGGGCTGACCTGATATGCAGGACCTCCTCCCGCCCTTGTCCGAGCCATGCTTAAGACCTTGACATGAATGAAACGGACTATTGTATAAGTGTGATGTGGATGAAGAGATGATTTTGAAGCTGTATGAGATACGAGGCAACCCAAATGGAGCAACGAATTTGAATTAACGGAGTGATGAGCTCACGGACAGATAAAT
The DNA here is from genome assembly GCA_930272665.1 of Mariannaea elegans. Taxonomy (NCBI): domain Eukaryota; kingdom Fungi; phylum Ascomycota; class Sordariomycetes; order Hypocreales; family Nectriaceae; genus Mariannaea; species Mariannaea elegans. The sequence continues at coordinate 980,616 of CAKNEU010000008.1, read as the reverse complement.
CTATGAAGCAAGTATTAAAACGTCGCGGGAAAGATAGAAACGTGTATCGGGATTCTGGGTCTTTTGGTTTATTTTGCAAATGGAGATTGATATGGATTCTTTTTCTGCTTGAGCTTGGTGGCGCATATAATGGTGGAAACTACAATATTAGTAACGACGACATGACGAATGCTACAAGACTTTTTCCCACCTATTTTCTTAGCTAATGATGGTCATTTCTACATTGACTTGTCGACGACAGAACGGTCCGTCTGGAAGTGGTGAACGTACCTAGCCCAACGTGTCTTCACTGGTACAATCTCCAACGGGGTTCGTGATGAATAGACAGAACAGGTCGCAATGCATTCCATAACCTCACAAAATCTTAAAAGTCTTTGAATTATACGTATACATATAGGCTATATTTTTACGAAAGGATTTGTTCCTGTTTTTTATTTTCCCCACGCCTCAAACCCCCTCCGCTGTCCAGAGATCATCACTGTTTCGGGACCGAATTATGACCCACTTCTATTTGTAGAGTCCGAAGAACCCTCTTTCGGCCGTCGTCCGGTCCCAGTAGCCGGAGCACCGTTGAGAAGAGTTTCCGTTTCCGGGTCCGGGGCCTCCAACTTATCGAGAATAGGCATCAAATATGTTCAGCTCACAGGGTATAAAGAGCCTGGAATTTCCATTTCGTCCAATTCTTGACTCAATCAACTCGCAATCTCTCGCCGAAACAAACGGGAAGACACGCCCTCAACAACAACACTTGAACCTATCTTACCCACAAATCCTCGATAGCCCATCTTTCATCCCAATTGACAATGAGCGAATCAAATAAAACTTCAGTCATCATTATCGGAGGCAGCCTAGTTGGTCTTTCCACGGCCCTCTTCCTCTCCTCTTGGAAAGTTCCTGTTATCCTCGTTGAGCGGCACCCGAGCAGTTCTTCTCACCCACGAGCCCTCGGCTACACCATTCGCACTATTGAACTATATCGCTCGGTTGGCATCGAATCGAAGCTCCCTGTCTCCCATTGGGCGGGTGACAAGCCTCGCGCGCCTCGTCGAGTCACCGTTCAAAGCCTTGCCGGCAAGTGGCAGGATGAGAAGCACTGGACACTGAAGCCTAATGGCCCGCCGGGAGGCATGAAAAAGCAGGGCGGTCTCCACGATAGCAAACCTGGGACCATCTCCCCCGTTGTTGCTCTTGCCGTCGCCCAGGACAAGATCGAGCCTGTTCTTCGAGAGGCTGCGCGCGAGAAGGGCGCTGATCTTAGACTTGGCCAAAGGGTGACGAGCTGGTCGCAAAACGACGAAAGCGTTACTGTAACAACAATCAACTCAGATGGCGTTGAGAGCACTATTGAGGGCAAGTATCTCGTTGCCTGCGACGGCGCCCACAGTCCAGTCCGTGAAGCCTTGGGTATCACGCGCACTGGTGTCGGCCATCTCAAGGTCCTGCGCAGCATTCTCTTCTTCTGCCCCCAGCTGGACAAGTACCTGGACTCCGGCTTCGCTCAATTCCAAATAGAAGGCCGCGAAGATGGCTTTGAGGCCTTTATGACGACCTATGGCGGTGGTCGATGGGCTCTGATGTGGAATCCTCCTGACAAAGTTGAGGTTACCAGAGATGAGATGGACGCGGCAACTCAGAAGGAACTGATTCGCAAGGCCGTTGGAAAAGATATTCCCGATGAAGAGATTGAGCTCATAACTACGGGTGAGTGGCAATTGAGCGGTCTCATCGCCGACAAATTTTCTTCTGGGCGCGTTTTCATCGCCGGCGACGCTGCCCACGCCCTGCCTCCCAACCGCGGAGGCTACGGTGCCAACACAGGAATCGCAGATGCACATAATCTTGCCTGGAAGCTTGCCTCCGTTCTTGATGGCACGTCAAGACCCGAGCTCCTCGATACATACGACCTAGAGAGACGTCCTGTGGCAACGGTCCGGCACAACCAGATCTTTGTACGAGACGACTACAGCCGCTACGTGACTAACCGCGAATGGGTTGGCAAGAACGCAGCGATCTTGGACGATGTGGCTATGGAACTGGGGCAAATTTATACGTCAGATGCCATCATCGGCACGGACGACAACTTGCCGGCTGCAAAGCGGCCGGATGAGTGGAATGGCCAACCCGGAACTCGGGCACCGCATGTTCCATTGCGAATGGACGGCAAGATCATATCCAGTCTAGACTTGTTCGGTCATGGCTGGGTACTCGTCTCAAAGAATGGGCTATGGAAGAGCTCTGCCATGGACGCGAGCGATGCAACAGGTGTAAACGTCACCTTTGTGCACATTGGAGAAGACATTGAGGAGACGGATAATGGAAATATTGGACAGAGCTTTGGTATTGGCGAGACAGGGGCTATTCTTATTCGACCAGATGGACATGTTGCTTGGAGGACTTTGTCAAATGGGGGGGATGAATTGAAGGCTCTGGGAAATGCCCTTGGGAAGATGTCATTTTCTGCAAAGAGCAACTAATAATCGGTTTCTTCTTAGCTTCAAGGGTTGGTTGAGTTGGTACTAGGTTAAGGAAGATAGGATGGAGGATTGATTGGGTGAACGGATATTATTTCGGTTGCAATGGAGTTTGCGGTGGATGTTATAGGTGACGAATGATAACGCCCCTCAACGATCCCTACTTCTTATAGAACGAATTCACATCTTCATCTTGCCTACTATTTCATGTCTTATATATACATGTATGAAAAGCATCGTGAAACGAGTCCATGACAACGAGACTCAAACGAGATAAACGAGCTAAGCTGTGACCTACAAACTGTTTTGCTGGTCTTCAACTGAAATTGTCCAACAATGTGACCGTAATTTCCGACCTAGCTAAGATTAGCAATTACTATAAATCAAGGACAGATAGATTGGACGTGAGATGAGGTTGGCTATAATATTAAATCAGTGAATTTAATGGTCCAAGGTATCTATCGTTTTCCAAAATATACATAATTTTGTCCTTTTTCGCTCTATGTGTAGATTTTGACACCTCGCTCGCTGTTTTTAAACGAATGCTCCTCCTTCATATTCTTATTCTCGAACAAAGAGACCAGCCATCCCCATGCCAGTACCAACGCACATACTCACAACACCAACTTCACCACCGTCCCTCTTAAGACCGTGCATCAAGGTGCTTGTCATGCGGGCACCAGTCGCACCAAGAGGATGGCCCAAAGCAATAGCGCCACCATCAGGGTTAACACGACCTTGGGCTAAAGCGTCCTCAAGACCAAGTTCACGAATGCAGTACAGTGCTTGGCTGGCAAACGCCTCGTTAATCTCCCACCGGTTCACGTCTGCATTGGCCAAGCCATGTTGGTTGAGAAGCTTGGGAATGGCCAGCGCGGGACCAATGCCCATCTCATCAGGGGCGCAGCCTACCGTTACGGCGGAGACGAACTTGCCCATGATGCGATCGCCAAGACCTAGAGCAGTCGCGGTGCTACGGCGCATAAGCAGTGCGGCCGCGGCCCCGTCAGATACTTGACTCGAGTTGCCAGCGGTGGAAGCGCCATCAGGCTTGAAGGCTGGCTTGAGCTTGGCGAGCTTCTCGGCAGTGACACCCTCACGGATGCCGTCGTCCGCCGTCACGGTGATGGTTTGCTGTTCACCAACGGGGTTGCCCTGCTTGTCAACCTCCTGGAATCGTGTGGTAACGGGCACTGTCTCGGCGTTGAAGTAACCTTCGGATCGAGCACGGGCAGCCCTCTTATGCGACTCCGCAGCCAAAGCATCCTGATCAGCACGTGAAACGCCATATCGCTCGGCGACGTTCTCAGAGGTCAAGCCCATGGGCATGATGCAATCACGAGCATGGTGATTAGGGGAATCCTTGAGTTCGGGCCACAAGTCCACGGGAATGGCGCGGGAGCCATAGTTGCGTGTCATGCTCTCCATACCAGCGCCGATACCGGCATCAATGGAACCAACTTGAATTTGGTTGGAAATGGCAGCAATGGCCTGGAGAGATGACGAGCAAGCCCGGTTGACAGTGTAGAGCGAGGTAGTGTTGGGATAGCCAACGTGGTTCATGGCCATGCGAGCGGCCTTGGAACCACCAAGTTCAGAAAGGACAACACCGACGGCAACATCCTGAACAACAGCAGGATCGAGATTAGGATGGGCGTCCAGAGTAGCACGCAGCACGGAGGCGAGGAGCTCCTCGGGATAGGCGTCCTTAAGATTGCCTTTGTAAGAGCGGCAGACAGGGGTTCGAAGGGAGGAGAGAATGACCGTGTCTGTAGGAGCTTTGGTGAGGACGGCAGAAAGGCCCTTGGGGAATTGAGGAGGCATGATGAATGGTATTGAATGAGATGTGGTTCCGGGGTGATGACGGATGAGAAGTGAAGTTATTCCCGGATTCTATCACGAAATCACACAGCACGGGCCCAAGAACAAGAGGAAGATGGACAAAAAAAAGCCAGTAATTGAAACCAAGAATAATGCAAGGTTAACAATCATTCCTCTCGTGCTGAGAACGAAGAAGCGGAAGCAATCGTGACGCCGGGTAATTGATCATCCACTTTTCCGCGAACTTATCCGCCACTCTCTTTCCCCGGTTTCCGATGCCGACGATGGATGGCGTCGGAAGGCAGGTGGCAGCCCCACCCACCTTCCCCCACCCGGCTCCAGATCTCGGCTGTTGACATATGTGACCGAACGCAGGACGCAGGAAACAGGACCAGTAGAGGGATATGCGTGTGGCTGCGGCGTTCTAGTCGGCACTTGACGGAATGAGGTAGTGCATGTGCTCACTCAGGATTTCACATTTCCTGAGCAGAGAGCAAAGGATCTAAAACTCTTGTTTTTCCAATTTCTCGGGTTCTTTAATATTTCTATTTTGGTATTCCGCCTTATGCAGGCAGGTAGGTAGTACAGTCTTTCTTGCCTTCCGTCTAGATATTGATTTTGTCCTGTATTCCGTTCCCGATCCCGATTCAACCTGGTACATATTCCAAACTGCTTTGCAGTTTCTATTGGCGATATCCAGTAATCCTAAGCTGGCTTCACTGTGCCATGTTAGTGTTCATGTTTGCCAGTTCACTGGCTGTACTGAATGCCGAGCCCGACACTCTTCCTCCGATCTCCAATCAATGCTCCTCCAACTCGCATTTTCTTGGCTGGGCTTCCCTGGTCCCGCCTAATCTCGTCGCTTGTTTCGTGATTTCCGCTGAATTTGCGCTTATCACCGTCTCCCTTGAGGCTGGATATTAACCTTGCATGCACTCCACCTGACTCTTCTACGGGAGAGCGAGTCTCGCGTCTAGAGCCTACTGAACTGGCCACATCGAAGCTCTGTTGCGGATCCCGCCGCAGCATCTCCGTGGCTGCCTGACTGGCTTGGCTATCAAACACCTCTTCGTCGTCATCATCGCGTGTGCGTCGTCCACTATGCGCCAGCGAGGCTTCCAGGGCTTGTCGGGCTAACTCTTCGGTGTCCTCCACTGATATAGTGCTTTCCCGACTCTGTCGTCGGCGATCTGCCTTTGCAATTGGCGTGGTGGGAACGTATTGCCGTTGAAATGATCGCTGTGGCTCTGTTTGTGGTACTAGATCCACAGAGGGTAAAAGGCCGCTGTGCTCACCGCGGGGACGGTTCATAGGTGTGACTGGCAGTGAAGACATAGACTGGGCATTGCGTTGGTGTCTACCTATCTGTCGTGGTGCGGGTCGGTGCGAGGGGATGGGTGTTGAGGGCGCGCTGTTGTCCTGGCTTGCGGCCTGAAGGAGGGCAGATATACCGTGCTCGTCCTCCCTGTTCTGACGTGCTGCTGACCGTGGAGTCTGGCGAGGTGTTGAACGATAAGGCTGGGGTGTCGAAAGAGCCTGGCGTAGAGGCTTGGGCGACAAGGCATTGTGAAAAATGCCACCAGGGCTGCACATGCTCTGTAGGTGTTCCCGGTTCTCACGAATTCGATTCAAGAGTACATCTCTCTGCTCAGTCAGACCAACTGTCTCATCTGCCTTCTGCTGGATCACTTTTTTGGCTGCCTTGATACGATGCCGTAATCCTTCTATCTCCTTAAGAGCTTCCTCATAGCACATCTTCATTTGTAGGTACTTAGCCTGAGTCGACTCGGATGCATCACTCAGCTCCCTCTTTGCCTGGCGAGAGTGTTCAGCAGTCCGTAGTGCATCCACCTCGCGACGGATCATGTCATGCTCAACGGCAGCCCGTTTCTGGTCCTCATCTGCTTGGATACTGAGTAGGTTGTACTGTAGCTTATGATGGGCCGTTTCCATCTTCAGTTTGTGATTGTCGGCGATACAGCTCTGTAACATGGCGCGCAGCTCATCCGTTGAGGCCTCCAGGACCAGCTGGGGGGCGGGGGGAGCGAAATCAGAGGATAGCCGACGCTCTCGGAGGGCAGTGAGAATCGTGGCGGGTGGGGAGAAAAGCGTTGATTGCTGAGAGCTCGAAAAGGCACGCTTAGCGCGTCCGGTTTGGTTGTGGTTGTTAATTTGGCTGGACGGAGGAGGGGTGAGAGAAGACGGGATAACAGTGATGGCGGGTCTGTCGTCGTTGATCTCAGTCTTGAATGATTCGTTTGGGTCGATGGGTGACTGTGGGATCTCGGTGGATGGTAACGTAACCTGGGATAGGTCCTGCGAGCCTAAGTCTTGGGGGGTAGATGGCTGCTGCGTAGGGCTGGCGATGTGGTTGAGGTTCATAACAGCCTCAGCCTGCTGCTGCTGATGAGCCATGGGAGCTTCCATATCAGAAGCCATGATGAATTGGTGGTGAGCGTAGCGGCCGGGTGAGAAAAGGGTGACTAACGGCACCGTGAACTGAGGTCCCGAGTTCGACGGTTTAGCACCACGGCCGACGACACCGGCAAAGGAAAATCGCTGCGGGAATTAGACCAGGATGTCGTATTTTCGATGCATCCGCGAATATTCTCCCTGTTTGTTTTGTCTCGTCTTGTCTTGTCGTGTTGGGGGAAAAACCTTGAGCGTCGCCAAAGTCGCGTGCGAATGGATCCCTGACGTCGTCGTGGCTGGGCGGAATTGGTCAGGCCTACCACACGCGCGCGTGCTTTAGTACGGGGCAGTAGACATGTGCGACACAAAAGCAACAACAAAAACAAACAATACGACGTGAGAAGGCACGCGATGGGCGTAAGAATCAATCCAGGAAGCATAAAACTGATACGAGAAGATGTCGTGCAGTCCTAGCCTTCGTTTATCGTATGTGCGTGCTCAATGATCACTTCAGCTCCGCTGGAGAGGAGAGAGATCGCTGCGACCTCCCAAGCGGCCAAGGGAATGTGAGTTTTTCCGTGTGCGTACATGCCACTCCGTTGTCCAGGTAAAAGAAGAGCTAAAGGGGCATGACCAATCAGAATCGAGGAGGCTGGTGAACCGGGCTGAAGTCGCGGCCGCGCCAAACTTAGTCCGGGGGTTCAAGCTTGTTTGCCTAATCTGTACATGGTACGGAGTACCTTCATTAACTATGCACGTAATTATGGATTTTCCGGGGTGGATCTGCTTCTGCCTTAATGATGAGAAACATATATGTTTCGAGCTCTGTTACCGAAGAGAGCATCGCAACTTTGAGATCAATTCGTTAAAATCCTCGGATGAAACTTCCCTTCGCTGCACCGGGTATCAGACACGCGCGACGCGTACGATGTTGTGGCTGATTGATTGGTTGGTTGGTTGGTTGTGTCTTCTAAGACATTCCCTGACGTTGGTGTCGTTGAAGAGTTAGCAGGTGCATTAAGAAAACTAGTGCTCTCGCAGTCCCGCAGATTTCCCAGATGAGACCAATTGTACATGTAAATCCCCTTACTTCGTCAAAGACTACCTAGTATCATAATTCGCAGCAGTAAAAAACCTACTACTAATGGTCTCTGTCAGGTAGGTCACGGCGTGCCTACTTCCGTGATCTCTCTCAGCCAAAATATCAAACCACCGCCAGTAGACCCCTCATAGTGATCATCCTCTCGTGCATTAACACCCAGAATACCCATGGTCTCCCCCCCCCCCCAAGACAGCCTTATAATTGTGAGTCCAGCTCTTCATTTCACTTCCATGGAGTTGTCCTCAGTTCGTCCCTCGTCAGGCTTTCCCTCCTCACCCCTTCTGCCCTTGCAATGCCGAATCATTCCCCTGATCCCATTCTTTATCACCAACACAGGCAGAATCACCGGCCACAGAACCACGACAGCCAACCACCACACCACAATAGCCGACCTATTCCATCGTGAACCTTCTGAGTCCAGAGACCACTCCGGTATCCATCGTCCCGCTCGCCCCCGCCCGTTGATGCACAGAATGCTCATAATGCCGAAAAATACCCAGCCAAAGATAGTCACTAAGATGAGCACCTTGACGACAGTGAGGCGATCGGGCGCGGGGCTTTGATAATCGGTGGGGCCGTGCTTTACGGCTGTATGTTCTTGTTCCGGGATCCATCGAGTGGTCAGGATGGGTGGTGCTCGGTGAGGAAGGCGGAGGAACATGGCGACGAAATTCAGCGCTCTCTCGGGGCTATGTGACGTCTGTTAGTGGTGGGTAGATAGACAGCTGATTGGTCTCGCCGCAAACTTAAAGAGTTGATAGAAATTGTTGTGTTGATGTTGATATTTTCCGGTTGATGTCTCTCTTAATACCGATTCACACAAGGTCGTCAAATTCTTTTGGGTCAACTTTACGAAACCCCATTTTAAGCGTAACGGAGAAGTCCTGCTTCCTGTCATTATTGATAACCTATACGGTACTTTCCTCTTGCGATGTCAGAAGACAATGTCATCCTAAGGCAGGTGCTGATCTGAACTGTGAGGCAAGACCGTAATTTCGTCATCAATGATTCAAGACTGCTGACTGTAACATTGATAGAAAGCTCTTCAGAAAACTAATGCGATTTGTTCGTCGTAGTATATTAACAGATTGCAGCATATGGGTTTCTTAAGATAATACAACAGCTATGAATGGAATATGTATCTATGTATGAATCAGATACCCCCGCTGGGGCATGTCAAAGTGCCGAATTTCAAACTCTTCAATGCGATACAATTTTCCCGAGTCAATACAGCACCTGCTTTTCACTCCTAATATATCTCAGGCTCCTCGTCGTCCCCCTTCCAAGCTGCCATCTCTGCTACGGGTACGCGTCCGCGAAGCCACCGCAGCGTCGCTTCTGTACCTCGCTCCAACACATTCCATCGAGGAATTCTGAATCGGTTACCAGTCACATCAAGCTTCTCAAGGCCACCTGGACCACCGAGTAATCCGATTCGGGGGTTCAGGTGGGAAATATCGTTGTTGCTAGCATCTACTATCTTGAGGCCCTTGATCATTTCCGGCTCGAGGTCGGCAATGTGATTGTTCGCCACCAGTAGAACGCTGAGACTTGGGAATGACTGCTTGAGATCTGTTGAGAGAGCATTCAGTCGGTTCAATGAGATATCCAACTTCTCTAGCTTAGGTGCTTGTAGGAACTGTGTCAGAGCTCCTAGACTCGTGATATGGTTAGAAGCGAGATTCAATTCTTTCAGGGCTGGCAGCTCAAGATCCTCAGTCAAATAAGTCTCGCCAACGAGCTGGTTGTGCGCCAGCGACAAGGTCGTGAGAGTCCCAGCAAAGAAACTGAGCGAGTTAGGTAAAGTAGCAAACAAGTTGTGTTGCAAGAACACGTCTCGAATCTTGTGCTCGGCTGCGACTTGAGAGCACACCACGGGATGCAGCGAGGACGACTCAGATCGCGACCTATCGAGCACACCACCAGGCTTGACGGGCCAGCTCTGGTTTGAGCCGGTGTGAGATCGCGATCGACTCAACAATGTGTGCGAACGGGATCGTTCGGGACTCTGTGGCGGAGTCGTAAAGTCATCATCTGATCGACTATCCTCTTCCCCATGGCGTAAGTGCCCGGTCGTAACAGCCGAGGGCATCTTAGTGTCCTTAGCATCTCCTAGAATATCCAAGATTCCAATTTGCCCAGCGGGCTCCTGGTAAGGCGGTGGCGGCTCCAATCTGCCTGCCAAAATTTCCTTCAGGTCATCTGTCGTGATGGACAAGAACTTCTTGTCGCGAAGAGGATTACCGCTTAGCCGTATCATAGAAAGATTCTCCATTCTAGAAATTTCCGGAGGAACAACTCGGATGTCATTGCTGGAGAAGTCGGCATGTCGAAGCTTCTCAAGGTTGGTAAAACTATTGGGTATGCTAGAAATGCTGTTCTCATCGACTGTGAGCGTTAGGAGGCTAACCCAGGACGTCATGTCGGGAAGTCCTTGCAAGCGATTCATCGAAAGGGAGAGGGAATGAACATTTGGTAGCTGAATACCCGAACCCAGAGGAACCAGTCTGGTTAGCTGATTCGATGATACATCGAGGGTTTGTAGTTGGGCCAGGGTCTCAATAGGTTCTTCGATGAGCGTTCCCTTGAGCTTGTTCTTCCTCAAATTCAGTTCTGCTAATGGTAACGTCACCAAAGCATCGAAAGGTAGCGACTCGAAGCTGTTTTCGCTCAAGTTGAGAATGCGAAGGTGTGTCATGCTTTCCACATCTTGAGGCAAGGCGGATATGTTATTTCCGTGCACGTCGAGGATTTCTAGTTCGGTTAGGTTGGATATATTCGAGTTGAGAGGTCCGAAAAAGAGGTTATTCGCGAGTTTGAGATCCCGAAGTGAGCCGACTTGCGCAATTGTATCAAGGCTGTTGTTGGTGAGGCGGTTGGATGACTACAATCTGTTAGCTAGAACACCGAGCGAGCAATGACTGGTAACTCACCAGATTTAACGACGTGAGATAGTTCAGCCGTCGTAAACCGAGCGGTACCCCGACAAGAAGATTGCCATGTAAATCAAGAGTCTCAAGGCCACCAAAAATATTGCCCTGACTCGTTTGAGCCTCATCAAATGATGAAGGGTTGGTGTCCGGGAAAATGAATTCGTCCAGCTCTTCAAATTCATTGTCCGCGGCAACGAACCGGGTCAGATCTACACTCTCAGCCCAACTTCCATCATATGTACCAATACTCTCGAGATCGTACATCTTCATCACCTCCACGGGAATTTCCTTCAAGTCTAGCGCCGCAATGTTTAGGCGTCCCGAGGTTCTGGCAGCATTTACACGCTGTTGAAGCACCTTTTTCTTCGGGCTTTCCCCTTTGCTTTGGTTGAATGGATCAACATAGTTCATGCCAAAGTCAAAGCTATCGTCTGCAGGAATAATCGGAATTTCTTGTTCCGGTTGCGACTGGGTTGCTGAAGCTCGCTGGATTTCAGCTCGTCTCGCGGCTTTAGCCTTGGCGATTTGGTCACGGAGTGCAGCAGATGTCTTCCGGCTGGAGTTAGGCGTAGATGATTCGGCGGAGGGAGAGGCCGCCGCCCGAGCTGTGGATTTACCCGGCGTAGATGGTGCAAGAGGTGGGATGCCGCCGTTCCAGGAGTTCCCAGAGGTCGCAGTAGCCCCACTTTGGGCGACAGATCGATCGAGGGCAGGTAGGGAGGGTTTCTTGAACAGGCCGTTGGCAGACCCCTTGGGTTTGTTGGGTCGGGCGGCCACCGTCTTCGACCGCGTCTTAGGTGGGCCCATAGTCATCTTCACCGGACTAGGACTTCTGCCATCGGGTAGAGATGGTAGCTTTGACGTAGATGCAAAGCCGGTGCGGGAGCCAGGGACGTGGGCTTTTGGCGTCTTCGCGCTCTGGATTCCAGAAACTCTTCGCTGAGGGGTTCCCTGAATGGTAGCCAGGGGAGGTTTATAGGAGTTTGTCGAGGCCCTGAAATTTGAAAAGCCTGTATCATACTGGCCAGAGCTGGAACCTGGCCGGCTCCCAGATCTCGAAGGTAACCTCCCTGAGCCGTCTGAGGTGTAACTTGAGCCGGGTCGGGAGCCGGTACTATCGGCTCGCGACCTGGGCCTACCGTCTGCACGGGAACTTGGCCGACCATGATCGAAGAATGAGGAAGATTTCTTGCCTATTGCCGGGGATGAGGGGATTTGAGCCAATGTTTCGATGGTTCGTTCACTGAGGGAGGGTCTTGGTTTACTTGAACGAGGTTTGAGGGAATCCAAGGGTGGTGGGAGGCTGTTGTCCTCGGTAGACGCGGTTGTTGGCCTAACTTGGTCCAGATTATCGTAGGTCGGTGCTAGTCCTGGACTCTGAAAGGGGGATGTGGCGAAGACTTCTGATGGCCTTCGTGTTAGGGTCAAGTGTCGTCGAAAGATGTGTCCGTCGGATTCTTGGGTAAGAGCCTCTCCAGGGGGGTCAAAAGGCGGTGTTGTTGACTGTTCATCGATGATATCCCGATCACGTTGTGGTGTGGAGGGGGCATGGCTGAAGCTAGGTCGGGGAGAATGTGATTGTGGTGGAGGTCTAGCCGCAAGAGAGGTGCGTCTTGAAGCTGGGCTGAGATGCTCTCGGGATGCGGCGGATCGAAGTTTTGGGTTCCGTAAGTCACCAGGGCCGCCAATGCTACTGCGCAGCTGGTTATGTGACAATGAAGGCCGCAACCGTGGATTCCGTAGCTCACCACCCAGGCTCTCACGAGAGGGTTTAGGGCGAACTGTGGTCGTCGAAGTCGGTCGGGGGAGGGTCGTGGTCGGCGCTGGCTTGGTAATACCAGACGGGGGCCTAGGAAGCTTAGAGAAACGTGGGATGGCGCTCATGCGCTTCTGGGAGGAATCCTCCATGACTTCGCATCAGAGGACGACACAGGCCAATAATTGATCCTATCGTCCGTGTATGTAAAATTTAGTGGTGAATGTGGACTTTGGCAGAGAGAGAAAACAGGATTCCCACGAAGGGGGGACGATGGGGGGGACGTTGGTATTTCGGTGGAGGGGCGACTGGAACTCCTGTGAGTACGAAGTACACAATGTCTTAGTGTTGGCGGGTGGACGGGAACACCAACTCCAAGGCGGCGGGAACGAATCAGCTAGCTCGCGGGACGGATCTTGGGTTGAATGAAGAACGGTGAGAGAGAAAAAATTGGAGAGAAGAACAAGGGAAGCAATAAACAAACAAACGAAAAGACGAAAAGGCAAATTTGCATGGGCTAATATGAAGTTTTTCTGGCTCTGTTTTTCTTTGTTACAAGGCCACCCCCTTCGCTAAAAACCACAAACGATAAATACCTACCATCCCCCCATCATCCTCTAAGTACATGCCCATCCCCGAGCTCGGTTCCCACATGTAAACAAGGATCACGTGGGGATCGCTTGTAGGTTTTCAGGGCTCTCACTAACTAATTCGTTAGACTTGGTTGACCTTGGCCGCCACTGGCCCCTCGTCAAGGCCGCTGCCGCTACTTTAGCGCCATCGATGCCCTGTCTGTCCCCCAGCTTGTCGTTAGCACGGGAGCCCTGCAACCCAGCTGCTGGTTCCCGTTTGGACGAGCTCCCCCTGACCGTCTCATCTTATCCCTGACGAATGTTTTGGATGATTCAATTGAATTCACTCGACTTTTGGTTCCTGCCTTCGAGTTGGTGATTAGCCGAAAGTGGCTGTCTTTTCCCCTGGATTAGTACGGAGGAAGGGAAATGTATCTGCTCAGGGGTTATTTTCGGTGGCTGCTTTGTACCACGTCTTCGTATGACCTGTCTGTAGATTCCTGTTCCCGAAGGCATCATATTTGCTTTTGTTCTACCGTGGCACTACCGCCCCAAAACGGGATATGGACTGACCTCCCAATACCCCCAGTCTCTCACCCCTAGTCGGGAGACGACTTAAGGGAAGAGATGGTTACATTAAAACTCAAAAAGACGGTCCTCGACTATTAGTACCGGGTTATGAAACGGTTTAACCTAACCAAACCTGTACGTGGTAGCTTTGGCAAGGGGCCTTTCCGTCAATCATAAACTTTTCACACCCTTGGATATGTGCAAGACTGCTGTAGGTACCTAATCTAAATTGTTGGTGGTTCTGCTACTTGTTGCTGGGCGTAGTCTCGCCCTGGTTTTCCTCGTATTTTTTCTTATTTGCAAAGGAAGTACAGGTTAAACTAAGTACTGGTAGAGCTCGATTAGTACGGGATCCCTGCATTGCTACACGCAATTGGTGTGGTGCCTTCGACAAACATAGGGGTAGCGAATATGCCCGTGAGTAGAAGTTGGCATCCGTGTCTGAACATATCTCGCGTCATTGCAGAGGGCAATTGTGTATAAAAGATCTCATAATGAATATCGCACAGAGTTATAAGAGATCTAACGCCACCCTAGACGAAAAATATTATTACTAGCAAATCACTTTTTACGACGGGTGACCAGTGTATATTAGGGCGTTGGAACGGTATTCCGAGCATATGGATAGATCGCCATAAAACCCTGATAACATGGCTCGTCTTTTTCAACTAACTTTCGGTGAATCATCTACTCGCAACTAATATAACTTAATGAAACCCACCAATAAGGGAGGCCCTTCAAAGAAACCATGGTTGTCGCGTGGTTCGCCTCATGCTAGTCTTAGTGACGTCACATGCACTTGCTATCAACACCACAACGTGACAACTATGGGCATGACGACGTCACGACTCTGTTTCCAGAAGAGCGCGACTCTAAGCCGCTCATTTTACCATAAAAAGTGATATCGCCTGCATAGCGAAACTTAACTACTCTATCAACTAACATAATTCTCTTTTATCATCTCTGAAACTACAAAATCATCCACAAATTCTAACAAGATGGCTATCACTACTGCTGTTCACGACTTCTTTCACTCCATCTACGAGCTTTTCGTCTCCCTCATTACTACCACCTATAATATTATCCATTCTTTCATTTTAGCTATATTGGGCTTTGTCACCGGGCTGTTCCGCCTCGTTGGCGATGTAACGTCCGGAGTGGTCAAAGCCGCTGGCGGCGTGGGCAAGTTCGTTGCTGGTACGTTTCATCCACACCATCTAAATATGAGACATTATGTTATTACGCGATAAAAGGAGGCTAACGCTGGTTTTTTTTATACAGGAAACGTGGTTCTCATCACGATCGGCGCATTGGGTGCCTTTGCGTACGTTCGGTTCACAGCTCAGGGCCGTCGGCTTGCCGAGGGCAAGAAAACGCAGTAAATCTGTCACTGCTTAGACGAGATGTGGCTAGTCTCTACATGAACGGATTGAATAAGGCGCGACTTTGAGTGTTTGAGATACACGATACCTATATAGTTATGCTTGAGATCGGGGCCAGAGCGAGTTCTAGGGTTTAGAAACTACCGTTAGTCGTTTTACATCCCTAGGAATATCAGCCTCGTGTTCAGATTATACTTCAACCTGAATTTGGCTGTTGAGGAACGACAGTCCCGTCAAAATTAAAGTTGATGGTGATTGCGGTGACTGATAATGAGGGTTGTTCTTGGCATAGAGTGACATAACCACAGCATAACAGCACGGGAAAGAAGTGAGGGAGAGAATAAGAAAGATTATCAGGATTCGGCTACGGTGATATATAGCTCGGTGCAAACTGCCCCTCCAGACCGCAGTTCGGAGGTTCCATATTTGCAATAGTTATAAAGGAAAGCCCGATCACACGGAACAACAATAATGTCTCCAGTCCTATAGATGTGACATGAATAAATTGCATCCAGAGTTACTCTAGTTCTTTCCAGAGTACCGACAATAGATGTCATCTCTCAAAATCTACAGTTACATGGAGGGCAAACGATTCCAACATCAAGAGAAAGGGGAATTTGAAGCTCTACTTACAATAATGCCATACACATACCTGATTCATGTATCCTTACAAGTTTTGAGCACTTCAGCTCTCGGCAAGTTGCAATTTTAGTAAGGCTGTCTCAATTAAGGAAAAATTGGAATTCATTCGAGGCAATTCTTATGGATCCATCTTATGACGGGTCTGACTTCGGACAAGGCATCATAGGTAAATAGACGTGGCAGGACGACAAAGTCTGAATATTCAATTGACTCTATGGATGCATAAGCGATAGAAGTTAGATTATGTATACATTTAGTTTTAAGCCCTCCAAGCTTTCATGTGCCTCGGCCGACCTCCTACCCTGTACTTTCGGCTTGTTGAACTAGTAATTGTCATGTGCAGTGGTTCAGGCAGCTCTCAACTGCTTTTCTTACGATTGAACCTCTTGCTAGGACCGAGGCAAGATTGAGATCCGCTGGGATACTAGGCGCGGGAGACTTTATGGAGCTGGTGAAGGGAGAAGGAATCGGGCAGCAACAAGCTACATCCCCTATCCTCCTCCTCTGGAGATTACGCCTGGCTTCCTCTAATATTTGAGTCGTAAAATTGCGGAACGATTGTAAGGCAGCGGGGGATTCCAAAGTATAGATAATTATACAACAGGAGATTGTGTGGTCCCAGAAGCCAACCACCCTCTTCTGACCATATTAGTAATGTGAGCTTCAAGCCCGACGGAAGCTCTCTCTCCTAGTTGAGAAACCGATGAAAGCAGCATCATACCAAGACCAAGTGTATTTCAACGCTTAACATGAAGGATCCTCCTCTTCCCTGAAGTGTGGCGATTATTAACAAACAAAGCCATGTAATAGGGCCGATCGCTTTCCAAAATGGGTGCCATCGTAACAATGCAATCATATTTGCCGTGGGATCTTGAGATATTAATCTCATTTTATTTAACTAGATTCAATGTCTTGCAATCACTTTCGCCACCAATTTGCGGGGGAAACGGCGGCGACCCGAAGAACGCGAGAATGCGAAGGATCCGGCCAACGACACTTCGCGAGAATGCGGCAGACCCGACGACACCATATGAATTGAGTCAGGCTTAAATCCACACTTTTTTATTTAGGACCACGACATAGCCTCCAAAGAATGATACTAGGACCGTCCTGAAGAATTCCAACAATAGTAACCCTACGTAATTCGAAGAGGCTTACGTGTTTTACAAAGAAAAAACTCTGCATCATCTACAAGCATATCCTCACATTGTTGTCCGTCTACGGATATCCGCGGGCACCGACTTACACCAAAAGTTTGAGCGTCAACATCGCCGAGCGGGACGGCTCCGACGTAGATTCCACGCGGAAAGACGGAGGATTTGATCGTCTCCGCCCGCTACGGGACCGTTCCGACAATAGCGAGATGCCAGGGCCCTTTCCATCCCTTATTTTTTGGCCTTCGTGTTCCCTAAAATATCTCCTGACTTTCTTGTGTCCGTTGGCGGTGCGAAACGTCATCGGCTAGCGCCACCGAATAATGTTCACTCCATCAACCGCAGTAGTTTAACTCTGTTTAGTACACGTTACTTCGCGGACACATGTGGTTTAAGCTCATGTTATTGCACGCGAGTGGGTATGGTGATGGTGACGACGGGGGGGGGCACATCTGACAAGGGACGAACGGAACCGGAGAGACAGTGAGGCTCCGTCCAGCGAAGAAAGGTTCCAGAGATCTGGACAAATCTGTTACCCTGAAGTATATAGATTACCCTCTCCCCTCCCCTGATCTGTGTTGTTTATTGTAGATTCAACCTGCATTAGAACATTTACAGCAGCGGTGTTTCTCCCCCAGCCTACCACACTGAAAACACAACCCCAAAACAAGAGGGTCTTCTCTTCATCGAATTTAAATCATATCTACCTAGCCACCAATATCACTGAAACTCCTGAAACTGCGTTTTCTTCGAGATAAGCCTCAAAATGTCCAGTATATCCACCTTGCCAAACGGGCTCGTCACCTTCGGACCCAACGCCAACTGCACTCTCGACCTCTGCCCCCTCGATGTCAGTGTGCTGCGGTATCAACCCAGCATCCCCGCCAATGTCGTCTTCATATGCGTTTTTGCATTGTCGATGCTGGTCCACATTTACCAGGGCTGGCGAACAAAAACATGGGGCTTCATGTCCTGCATGATCTGCGGGTGTATCTTGGAGATTATCGGATACATTGGACGCCTGATCATTCATAATAACCCCTTCCAGTTTAACGGTTTCTTGATACAGATCAGTATGTATTGTTATTTTACTCGTAATCACTCCTTGTGGGTGACTGTTGGCTAACATGGTGGATAGTCTGCATCACTGTCGCTCCCGTTTTCTTCTGCTCCGCCATCTACGTTCTGCTCTCACAAGTGTACGTTTACCACCCACAACCCTGGGATAGAAGGGTTTCATCGAATCCACTTGTCGCTCCTAATTACTTCACTGACAGTTCGCCCGTCTTAGCATCAACTACGTCGACGCCAGCATCTCACGCATCAAACCCAAGTTTTTCTACTGGTTCTTCATTCCCTGTGATATCGTCTCACTCGTACTCCAAGCTGTTGGCGGTGCCCTTTCTTGCGTCGGCAAAACAAAACACGATGTCAAAATCGGCGAGGATGTTTCCCTTGCTGGCCTCATTTTTCAGGTCATCACTTTGGTCATCTTCAGCTGCCTCTTTCTGGACTACGTTTGGCGAGCCCGCCACTCGTCTGCCCGATTTCGCCTCGGCCAGACTATGTACATCTTCCTGTTCTTTCTTTTTGGCTCGACCCTCTTTGTCCTCATTCGATGCGCGTACCGAATCGTCGAGCTTAACCAGGGCTACTTCAGTGCCATCTTCCGTGATGAGGGTCTCTTCATCGGTCTTGAGTCATGGTACATCCCCAAATCCCCCCCTTTCCTGGAATTTGCGCGTTACTTATTGCTAACACTCGCTAGCATCATGTGTATTTCTGTCGTCCTCTTGAACTGTGGCCATCCTGGAAAGGTCTTCAGTCAAAGGCGAAGCGGCAAGGACCTGGAACAACCATTTGAAGAAATCACCCAAGACCGAGGCGCCGACGAGACCGAAGATATTTCCATGGAGAGCACCTATAAGACCCAGGGCAGCAGAGACAGCAATTAAAATTTTGTGTTTCTTTGGGTTTACAAAAAATATATACATAGATACCTCAGGAAATCCAGAGGAGGCAAAGGGAAGCATGAGAGCAATGGGTTTTTGAGCATATGATATATCTCACCATACATATCGATTTGGTTCTTTTAAGATGAGCATAATGTTACATATATACTATGGAGTAATGGGTGATTTGTAGACATGGACTTTAATTTAAGCGTTGGGCATTACATAGCAGATAGTTCTTTAACTTGTTCTTTTAACTCTACTACGAAGACCTTTGTTATTATCTGGTTACGCATTGCGGCCCTCAAGTGTCTTATGATATTGATCCTAAACTGCTATTATACTTCGCCTGCGGTGATGAGGGCTGCGCCTAAGACGGCCTCCCTAAGCCCTTTTACACTATTTAGTCCCGTCTCCTCTCCACCACGTCTCTCGCCTCTTCTTTCCATCCGTACCACAACACACCATTCATCCCTCCCCCCTTCGATCCTACTGTTGAAGCGGTCCATCTATCATGGCAGACTCTGGGGGCGAGAGCATCGAGACCATTGACCTCACGGCTTCTGATGATACGCGCGGTAAAATTCCTTCTCTCGAGCCACCGGACCCGGACATTGGTCTCGAAAATACGCGCCCCTTGCCCTTTGAGAGTGAAGCTGAGAGCGAAGATGAAGGGCCAGTCTGGGCTGCTGAGGCCATAGTTGAGCCCGATTGGTCCCTTGACTGCCAAGATACGTGCCGGCCTGCTTGGCGGTATCTGCTAGACAGGCTCAACTTCTTCAAGGGTCGGTTCCGAGTTGAAAGAGCGATGAGAAAAGCCTCCCGTCGGAGCGTCATCCAACTAGAGAGACTAGTCCGTCAAAAAGAAGAAGAGATTGAGTCTCTTAGAGGTAGATCGCGTCGCAAGACGAAAACAGTGAGTTTCGAGTTCTTATCTAGCTCTTGACTTGCTTTGCTAACACGCAATCAAAGACATGGCAAGGCATCGTGGAAGGTTGGATTAACGGGGAGATTCGGTCCCTAGAGATTAATTCTTGGGAAAAGGTTGTCAAATTGACCAGCCGCGAGAACAGTCAGTGACCAAATCATTAGAGTAATTGACTTCCCAACTAACAGTAGTTTGACAGACATGGCTCCTAGCCCGAAGAAGATACATCCAGACATCAGACTAGCCGGGCCTACCGAAGAGCAGGAAGCACGACTCCCCCATAAGCCACAAGATGACGAAGATCCAAACGACGAAGACGAGGACAGAGAGGAAGACCTAGATATCTACTCGAGACTGCAGTCGACCCGGGACTTTCGATGGCGCAACAAGAATCGGGAGCCTCCAAGACCTCTAGCTGGCTCGGTTGAAGAAGAGGAGTTTGACAATCCCTTTGATGACATATCCCCTGAACTTCTGGTTAAGATTCTTCGCATGGTGCTCGTCTTTGACGGTGATTCCATCCACGCACTATCTCGCCTTGACCCCTTCTTTCAGCCAGCCACTGTGCCAGCTAACTGCAGAGGAGAGGTGTCTCTTCTTCGCCGGTTTCACATTGGTCCTGGAACATTCAACCTCACATGTGCTACCAATCCCCAGGACCTTCTCGCTCCCCTTCTAGTCTCCAGGAAATGGAACTACATCGGAGCCCACCTTTTCTACTCGCAGAACAAGTTCTGTTTCTCGTCGCTCGGCGAATAGGGTCGTTTCGCAGCCGGGATCAAAGAGCGTCTTCAGCGAATCCGTGACATCGAGATTTTTTGGACTGGATCCCAAGATGTGTGCTTCAAGCCGAATCTGCGAGGCAAGTTCACGTCAAGACGGACGTTCCCGTTGATGTGGCTTGGAGAGGCCAAATGGCTCAAAACCATGGTGGTCTACGTCCAGGAATCTTCTCAGTTTTACATGCGACGCAGACACGAACCCCGCGGTGTAATTGGCTACATGAAGGACAAGACTAAGCAGCAGCCCAATTTTCGACTTTGTCGCTCGTTGAGAACTCTACAGGGCTTGGATTACATTCACATGCTTCGAGGGATGGAGACGATTGATTTCATGGACTACGATCGCTGCTGCAGGCAGAAGGTGCCGGTACGAGACTTTACTTTTGTGATGGATACCAACAACGCAGTTCGTCGGCCCAAGACGGAAGAAGATGCTAGGCGGTCTAGATTCCAAAACCTCGCGGCTTTAATCTCCAACTATCGCCCAGACAGGGAAGTGTTTCGGGCTGTTCAGGAAGCTACCGAGAGACGCGACCCCAATATTCTTCAAACACCGCCCTCGGATGTCCCTCTTAGGCCAGTCCCGATCGTTGTTCGAGATTCTCATAACCCAGAGAGCGATGACAATGACTCGTCGAATTCGAGCAGCTCTGATAGTGATTCGGAATCTGACGATGGTCATGATCCCCATGAAAGGGGAGGTCATGATATCCCCGAGACTGACAATGAAGATGGTGGGAGTGATCCTAACAGTGATGAAAATGGTGGAGATGGAGTTATCAGTATTTTCAACCAAGTTCGTCGTTTCCCCTGTACTGGAAGCCAGGGTATGTCCGCAGATCGTCAAGATCACATGAGCATCAATTTCGACTTTGAGGACGACAATCGATTCCCTAGTCGATTTGTCAGAGACACTTCCACGCCGCGTACCTTAGTTGATCTCTCTAGCGACTTTGAAGAAGCAGAGTCCGAGACGGGAGCTGAGGTTACTTGGAATGGGACTCTGGCAGGTTACGATCGAGGGAACCCCTTGTGCGTCCAGGATGATGATGATGATGATGATGTTGTTGTTGGAAATGAAAGAATGCAGTCTTTACCTGAGCGTTTGGGAGGACGGTACAGGCCATCAGCCCTCTTCGATGAAGATGAATCAAACCAGAATGGTGGAGCAATTGCTCAAGTGTTCCAAGACTCGATTGCTAGGACACAGGAGAGCGGATCTCGCAGTTTTCTCGGAGGACAAGGTCCAGCCCAAGAGGAGTCCCTATTCGTTACTCAAAGTCCCGAGCCTCCGCTACAGGATCAGTTCGAGACCAAAATTGAACCCCTAGGTCCTCCTCGAGTTGGTCCCATACCATCAGCAAGCTGGGCTATCTTAGATACAGCAGGCTCCTCCGACTCGCTGTTCAGTCCCCGTGTCCCTCGGATACCCTCGACACCAAGCCACCCAAGCAGCGATGAAAGCAACCTATTCTTGAGTCCTACTCCATACAACCACATCGTGCGATCCTCGACTGTGCATACAAGTGGGGAGAACTCACGAGCTTTGACAGCGGCAAGTGAGGGCACGCCCGTGATAGTGGATCTCACAGGCCAGCAGGGTCCCCGAAAGCGATCTTGGCATGAATCGAGTTCGGCAGAGGGAAGTGAGGAGTCCGGCGAGGGAGAACCTCAGGAGGACGGGGATATTGATGTGGATTCCCCAAAGAGATCGCGACCGTCTCTCTAATTTATTTTGGAGAAAGGCCATTTATGGATGACTATGAATAACTATAGGAACCAGGGGGATTGATCATCTGAGCCTGGAGGGACAAGGGAAGGTTTCTTTTTGGAGGCATACGGAGGCTATTCGAGACTAAGTAACGATGCTAAGTAACTATGATCTCTCTCAAGGGTATTCGGGAAGTCATTTGGCGCTTTATACAACTAGTTAAGCGCAAATCAGGGAAGGGGAATAGTCATGATTGAATGAAATTGAGCGATTAGCTAGGCTACTTAAAAAGCATGACTCTATGGAAATATGAGCGAGTTGAAAACTAGAATGGTGACTGAATCAAGATGGTTTCGCGGTTCAGGTTTGTTGCCTTTTCAATTAAGAACACACTCTGACCGAGCACCTTGGATGAATTAACTGAGAATTGAGATCATGCCAAAGAACACTTAATAAACGGCACCTTTAAAAGAGGGAACTGAAGATTGAATAGATTAGGCTAGATAGTTGTCTAACAATGAACTTATGGTTTTCTCGTAATCCCCTCCGACCAGAGACAACATCCCACCTTTGAGGAATGCGCCCCGTTCATATATATCCAGTGATAATACATGCCGAAGCGGATCGTCGTCTCCATTCCTGGCTTTCTCATCCAAGAGGTCGATCACGGCTGGACCCGTGCTGTGGAGGTGGAACCATTACACGAGGATCAAGCAGATGGGAAAAACGTGCTGAGAGTCTATATGAGAGGAATGTGACTAGGGATGTCGCCGCTGAAAGCAGCTTGAATGATTGTGAGGGAAGATCCGCTTTGCCCGGCCACTCAATCTGGCGCAACTACTTAGCAATTCGCATGCGATTCCAAACTCCTTACCTAGTACCAGGGCAATTTATTCTAAGGGAGCTCAGTTGTGGGAGTTATTCCCGAAGGCTCATTGAAAGCCGAGGCAAGATAAGACACTGACAAATCCGTGTCTTGCACTGAACACAGAGCCAAGACACGACACCACAACACGACACCATGACAATGTAATGTCTTGACCCCACGTCGCGACGCGTCTGTCTAAGTTGGAATGTTTTGTTTTTATCAACAAAAAACGTAGTTCCTTGGGGTCGACCCCGCGTTGAAACTTGGAAGTGAGATTAAAAAACTAACCGATCGAACCTAAAGCTTCATAATTCATTCCAAAGCTAACGTAGGCTGGCTTAGCCGTTATATCGGCGTGTACATGAACACCAGGGACGGTGAACGATGGGGAATCAGGTGTTTGTAATGTACCGCGTCGATAGCTCCCGCCGACCATTCGCTTTAGACAAGGCATCACGAGGCCAAAGGGATGAGCTGGATGCGCTGAGCGGAGATTGGCTCCCATGCCTCAATTAGTGCTTGCAGGGGAGGGGTGAGAGCCAGTGTGTTGGGACGGCGATCCCACATGCTTGTGGAAAGGGCTGATGGTGTGCTCAGGGTATGAACAAAGCATAATGGATGACGATGAAGGCTGTAATAGCCGGTGCAGCCCAGAAATATGTATTGCAACCCATGAGATCAAGTCAATGACGCAACCTTTATGCCGTTATGCTCAATTGAGGTGCTGTGGCTTGATCATCCAGCTCAGAGAAGCTGTTCGTACGTAAGACTACGCTCTGGCAAATGACGAGCTAACAGTTGGAGTTGTTGACATTAACTTCCCAGGAACGACTTCACACAGGGAGATAAATCTGCAAAAATTGCATCGGGCTGGGTCCAACTCAATCGAAGAATTTGCGTCGTTTGATGAGGTTCGGGCCGCCTGCGAATTCGAGACCATAAGCCCTCTGGAATGATGAAAGGCCCAACAATGGTCAAATCGCTGTCGGATCATGCCGCGGACAAGGCCCTGGGCATAACAATCCCTTGTATGATTTGCACCGCTGTCACCGCAGTATTCGATCCACAACGAGGCTTCGGCTCTGGGCTCGTGGGCCTGAACCGGGGAAGGCTGGAGATTAAGGCATGAGGAATTCATCTGGAAGCAACCATTTGCTTGCTACGCCCTGAGCCTCACCTTAGGCTCTGATCAAGGATGTGTCCCAACAGGGGGCCAGCGCTCAAGGGCCAACGCTCATCATCATGTCGGTTCCGGGGCAAGGCGCCGTTAGACGGGACCCGACGAGTTGGGCGAGAAGCCGGGGGCTCTTTCAGAGTAACGAGGTTCAGAAAGGATTTGCTATGCAATCCTAAGGCCGAAACCCCGAGATACGTTAGAGGCTAGGGCGGAGCATTGTGGACATTGTGGGAATGAACTTGAGAAAGACGGAAGCCCACGAACAGAAAAGAAAAACAAAAAAATCGAAACAACCGACATTGGGCCTTCTCCTTCTTTCGGGGAACGAAGTCTGGGTATCGACCCGACAGCTAGCGTCCCAATAGCCAGCCCACGGCGCCATGACGGTGGGCTTGTTTAGCGAAGGGGAATTGCCGCAGAGGAGAGACCTTGACGTCGGGTTGCTACTCTATTTCCGCAACTGGGGATCAGTATGAAGAGCAGATGGGGATTTCGTTGATGATCGGGCGATGAATGGATGATAGATGACCAGACATTGTTACTGGCAGATCCGATTTCACGATGTCACCCGCTCATCCGCCCGTCCCGTTCTTTCCTTCCTTCCAGGCTATTGCTCTTTCCCCAGGCAGGACCTAGGAGCCCGACAAGGGGTAGTTGCTACTGGCACCCCCTTCCCCCCAATCCCTCCCCTCCTCTGCAGCTAAAAAAGTGGTACAAAGACCTCATCGCCATAAAGAGATTAGCTTCAGGAACAGGCTTCTGATTGGCCTCCGGAAGGCTCAGTGAAGATGCCGTGACAGGGACCAAAGTGAGGCCGCTCAAAACCGCCCCCAGGACCAAGATTGAGCGTCGGCTGCTAGTGAGCACCCACCAGTCGAGGGAATGAGAAAAAGAGCAAGAAAGAAGCAAGGGTGCATATGAGTTCAAGACTGGCACACAGTGACGCTGGTGGCTGCTCACGAGGTGGGAGATCATCGTTCAACTGCTTGCTTCTCACCATTTCCACATCTTGCCCCTGAGGAAAGTAAAACACCGAACCTCGATTTGGCGAACGCGCGGCATTCTAAGACAAGAGAAGTCAGGTTCGAAAGTTGGAGGGAGGGGGTGCATACGGAGCAGACCACGACGTTTTATTCAACTCTGTATGGAGCCCTTGTGTGTGTGACAGTCATTATAGTTATTGGCCATTTGTAGGTCGTCCGGTATCTCACAGAGCAAAGCTCGGATTCGATGGAATTTCGGTGGTATAGACTTGCCTGGGTCTGTCTTGTGGGGGACCTGTGACGATAACGATGACACCAATAGCCGACATTTTCCATACTGTACATAAGTTACGTATGTATGTACTCCGTATGCAAATTATTAATCGCCGAAAGGGCATGCCCTCACGGTTACGTAGTATGAGGCTACCTTGGGATGTTGAGATCCGCTTTTATGTCTCAGAAGCATCACAATGAACAATTGCAATATCGCGTCATGACAAACACTGGCAAGATTTTTGTCTTGGATGTAGACTAATCCAAGGACCACGACCCTCTTGCAAAGTAATAGCGCAATGGTATCCTTGAGCTTTGTGGTCTTTTCTCTACTCATGCTGGTGGAACTGACTCCATTAGCTATCCCATGAAACCGCTGGTGCCCTTGATAAGTGTGATACGAAAAGCGCAATGATCGGCTGCCCTAATAACGGTCCTGCATCGCCACGGCGCCGCCTCTTAGATTGACGTTGACGAGGCGATCAAAAAAGAAAAGAGAAGCCAAAACCAAACAAAAAAAGGGCTGGGCCATTTCTGAGAGCTTTGCCAAACAAATGCTTTTTTGATGCGCGACCAAGAGGGGACCTATCTTCCGTCCAATGCATCCGTGCTCTGCATCTGTGGGGAGGCATTCTCTGGTCGGGCGCCAATTGTGTTACTGGCATCCTGGCTTAGCTGAGCTCCAAGCGGCAGAGGCAAAAACGTAAGCAAGGAAGCGCAAGAAGCAGCGAATGGCTGAACAGCTAGAGTGATATCACCGTGAGCCTCAACACGCGGGGTGCCGACCAAGATCGAAGCACCAGGGCCATTGCGTGGTGGCAAGCAAACTCTAGAAGATTAGTGGTCAGAGAGAGCGGGGATTGTCTCTGCCAAAGAAGGCTGGTTGGTACTGGCGCTGGCTGCGGCCTCTAGTTTTAGATGTCATGCGGAGAAACAGAAGGATAAGAAATGGTTGGATGGAATATCTTCTTTACTTTGTTCATGCGGGCATCAGAAAGCTAGATAACCGGAAAATAGGGGGCGGGATCTCGGAATGAGGCAAAAGGTGAAAAAAAGGGGGTCAAGTGGTTGAATAGTTACATTGGATGATCAAAGAGGACTTCGTGGTAGATGGTCAGATCTTCCATACGAAACCGCAGCAAACAAAAATAGGGCACTCACAACCTGGGGCTTCTCTGCGACGAATACTCGCGGCTTGCAACCCGGACTTCCTTTGATGGAGCGCGTTGCCGTGGGGACATTCTTCTATATGTGTATTCCCCTACTGTACAGACTCCCATAGTATCTTTATCCTCACATATCCGTTGTGGAGAGCGTTCACTGAAGCGACTTGTTTTGCTTCGGAATTGAAGAGAATCAAAGAGAATTGAAGACTGAGATTCTAAAAGGCTCAAATTCAACACAAATTCTCGTCATTCGTCAAGTATATTTCATATTCATAATGCCCGGACGCCGAATAGGTTGGAGCCTGTGTGTGTACTCGCACTGGCTCCCCAATCATTCCCCCGCGCGGTAGACGAGGCGCAACGACCACCAGCAGTGCAGAGCCCCCGCCAGCGGAGGGCGTTGCTATCACGCTAGAGAGCGGATGACATGGTCTTAATGTGTGACCAGACGTTCCCCTTGCAGTAGTCGCTTCAACGGCTGTCTGCCGCAGGCCATGATGAGCGCTTGATTTCGGCCTGTAACTCGCCCAAAACCAAAAGTTAGGAGTGCTATCCGTGCGCCCCCTTCCGTCGATCTCACGCAGGTTTCTGCTGTTCATGATGGGAGTACCTATATGTCGGCCAACATCACAGGCTGATCGGGATGACATGATGGCGTAGGCGGGAGACTGGGGACGGATGAGTGGGATGTGCAGGGCCTCTTCATAACTTTTCCAGGCCAAAAAGCAAAAAACCAGCAGCCATGGTTCCAGCCTCATAGGCTCAGACGCATTCACGTCCCCGCGTCCGTCCCGTGTGGCATTTATTCGGCTGCTCGGTGCCCGGTGCTTCGGATTGTGTCGGAGATTCATATTTGTCGCAGCATCAAGAGAGTGACCCTGGGTTGGTTTCCCAGCGCTTTGGTCAGGGCGGTTGCGGGACGGGCTATACAGTACTTCTGTTTTATAAAGCTTTGGGCTTTCCCATGCTCAATCTTAATGTGTATGTCCATATTCTGGCTGCAGTTGCCCACCATTCATTACATCTTTGCTAGAGAGCGAGTGCATAGCGTATTAATTCCACCCCGAATGTACGCGGTACTCTGTAGTATAGCTCAACAGAGTGACAGAAATAGGACAATGGCAGTCGGTAGACGAGATGTGAGGAACCGGGAGATGGGAGACGGGATACTCAGACAAACAGCTTCTTGTCAGACCCAGGCAGTGTCTCGAGTTTTCTGAGTGGAGTGACACTGATGAGTTACTGTTTTGAGTGAGACGTGCATGGTTAGAGTCGCATCTCGTAACCGCGTTTTTTCCTCTCTTATTTAAACTCCCATGTAATCAAGGTACTCGAGGGAGAGATTTGAGTGAGACGACGAGAGAACAATGAAATGAGGCCATGATACTCCGGTGTCGCCCCTGGGCCGCCTCTGAGCCGCTTCTGAGACACACTTTGGGTTTCTCCTGGGGGCGTCAGGCAGAAGTTTATAATGAATCACCTCACACCTAGGTGGAACATGAGGATGATCGTGGAGCTGTTATCTTCGTCTTCCCTTTGGCAATTGTCGTGGTAATTTTGCTCCAGATGGTAGTTGCTGTGGACGATCGGTCAACACAAGGATACATCGTTGGCTTTGCTGGTGCATAACAATTACGCTGAGCTGAATTCAATCTGGCAGACATAAAATGAGTGGAGCTCAGTGAGACCAGGGCTGATGCGGATGCTGACGACTGCGATCAAAAGCGACTCATTAGAGTCATCTCGGAGAGTGTGCTGAATATGGAGCTCGGAGTCTCCTACGAGTCCACCAAAAGCGCACCTGAGCCCACTGGAGTCCAGTGCAACCCGCTAAAGAGAACACACTGAAATGCGCTATCAACCCAGCGTATTGAGGCGGGGTGTTGCAAGCTCCTTTCCTCCCTCACTTGCTGCACCATGAGCAGCTTCAGTGGCCCCCTCCTTGCTTGCGTCCATGCTCCCCTCCCGCTCACTCAGCTCAACACTTGGGTCTCTGAAAAATGTACTCCGGCGGACGCCACTACGTACCCACAGTCCCCGCAGTTAGCAGGCTTGGGGCGCCCGGCAGCTGCACCGTTCATCCCATCCCATCCTGATTGCTCTAGAGTCTGGTGGTTTTTTTTTTTTTCCTTTCACAAGCCTACCATGAGATCCCTGTCCGCCGTGATCCATCGTCCCATCCGCAAATCACGGATGTCTGTGTGGTGAGTGGTGGGAAAAGCGAGCAGAGAAACGATGGAAGGATGTATGCTCTGACTCCTCTGTACAGTAATTTAGAATTTGTACGGAGCACAGATTACGGATTATGGATTTCATAGCTGGATGACTGTGAGACGGTGACATCGTGCAGTTGGACGAACAGGGAAAAGGGGACATAAAGTAATCTTCATTCAAAATATCGGAGAAACAAACAACTGCCAATCGTTCCGTGAGTTATGTATAATCATCTCGTGTTGATTTCACTTTCGAATGGATGTTTTCGACGCCTCCGAGGATGGAGGATGGCCTGCGTATGTACTCAGGTTGTGTGGTATTCGATACTATATCTGAGGCAGTGGATACGAGGAACACAAGGTAGAGACTACCTAGTAGGTATGTAAGTAAGTCCAGCACCCGATTTCCGCGACCATCCTAGAGAAAGGGGAAGGAAGGCACACAGAGAATGAGAGCAAGGCTCAAAAGAAAGGAGCTACGGAAGCCCCAAGGTACTACTTTCTCGACCCTCGTACCCGCCTAGTCCTAGTCTGGTCATAGCGCCCTGTACCCCTGGTACCACGCACACCCCCTGTCTTTCCACCTCCCACCACCCCCTTTCACTTCTCATTCTACTCCATACGTATTCAGTAGCGCCTCTCCTATGTGCACGCTCTGTCAGTCCAAAATTCATTCCCCCTTCATCGTCGTCGCCAATTTCTCATCCTGCCCAGAGAAGGAAAAGAAAAAAAAAGAACCGAAAAGCCCTACTGGTAATTGGGTCGATCCAACAGGGATTTACTCCTAGGTTCTCTTCTGTTCTTTCACTTCGTTCATCTCTTCCTTCTCTTCATTTTCTCTGCCACGGGTCACAAGACGCCAGCCTACCAACCAGTCATATCACGGCCTGATTTCTCTGGTGTCACTCTGCTCCTTTCTCCTTCACCTCACCTTTTCGACTGACCAAAAAAACAAAAGCTTTCACTGCTGGCCAGGTCAATCCGACTCTCCCTCTCTACCCTCTTCGATTTCATTTTGTTTTCTCCAAACAACAATCACATCTCACCCTGCTTTTTCATTCTCCCTTCAGAGATCCGCAATCAAAAGTTGGCCAACCACTCACTATCCTTCGACTATCCACGAAAAAAACTACCAGCGACCTTTGATTTCACTTCAACCGATTCTGAGACACACCTCTTTTCTGTCAGGCACAGCTGAATCTTTTTCTCTCCTGGGCCCTTACCCCGACCCGTTGCGGCCACCCGCCTCTCTTTCGTCCCTCCTACACACATTTTCTGCAGCAACCGTTCTCCTTGGTCCGCAGCAAAAGAACGATCGGTGGTGGTACACGAACTAACTCGACCACAATCACGACTACGACGATCGAAACCCTCTTCTTTCATTTTGTCCTCTCGAGCGCAAACCGTCCTATCGCGTGCTGTGGGTTACGTTTCGTCGACTGTTCACCTGGCTCTTCAACTGCCACCCTCATACCAGCCCGAGCATCACGAGTGTACCAATAGGGCTTCAAGTTCTGAGTTTCGGACGAGCGTTACATTTAGGTACGATACCTAACTACCCTTAGAAGAGTCTGCCATAAATGGACCAATGGCTTCGGGGAACATTTATCATAGCAATCTGAACCCGACTGTCAATCACTCCTACACCTTCACCAGTACTTTAGAACGAGTCTAAGAAGCCCATTTTCTGGCATTAAGAGAATACTTAATTGGGCATGAGCTAACATTCAAAAATTGTAGCTCCAGGTATAGTTCATTGGACTTGAGCTTGTTAGCGGTCCCCGAGACAACTGAAATGAACTGAAAAGATCCTGATCTCAGAAGTTGACCATCGTTCGAGGGTTCACCCCTAATAGCACATCCAGTCGGACCGAAATCGTTACCATGAACCGATTCCGAGGCAGAAAGAAGGCCAAGGATGACTTGGCGGCTCCACGCCCGTCAGTCGAATCCGAGTCGTCTAGCCCTTTTAAAATGTTTGGAAAGAGCAAGAAGTCCCAGGAGGATGAACCGAAGCCGGAAGTAGACCTCACTACGGCTCTCCCATCAAACGATGATTTCAGACAAAGTCTCTTGATGACAGGTCTCTCTGCGAGATTTTCCATGCTGCGTGAGCAAGATGACCCAAACACTAAGGTTGGAAAGGCTAGTGATGACAGTGTGCTTTATCCCAAGAGACAATCAAGGCTTACGGACTTCGGATTTGGTGGTGGACTCAGCGACATAGCAGAAGTTGAGTCGATTCGAGCTCCTTTCGCGCGGAACAGCGATTATCAGTCGGATGACGCTGCCTCTATTTCGGGAAGCGTCATGACCCGGGCTAAGCCAACTGAAGGAAACAACCTCTTTGGTGGCCGACAAAAGATCTACAAGATTTCTGGTTCTGGGGGAAAGAGCGGTGCCACCGCCGGACGAGCACTGTATGGTGATGATGTTGCCCAATCTGCTTTTCAAAGATGGCGACAAGCCGAGAAGGATAAGGACAGTAACTCACTGGAAGAGCTTCGCCAGAGTGATTCCTTTGACTCAGAAACTACCCGGCCGGACTCTCCTCCTCAATCCGAGTACCACCGACGGCGCGAAACCAGCTCTACCACATCATCCGCTCCCTCGGGTACACGCAATTCCACCGCAGCGACTTCCATCACCTCATCACAGCCTTCTCAATCTGTTAAGGAGTGGCAATCCGCTACAGCAGCATCAAATCCGACTCCTCCACTTGAGCGAAGTGTTACCCGCACTCGCCGTCTCTACGAGCAAGGCCTCAGTCAAGATCTTCAGAACACACAAACCTCTGCTCTATCCAGAATCGACACTCTCTCCAAACAACGAAACTTAAATCGGACACCAGATCTCACACCCACAGTTCCTTCTCCTTCTAGCGCAACCTTCAGCGACCGATTTGCCAGTAGTCGGTCAATCCTCAACAAAGCTAGCGCCCCGAATTTGCGATCTTTCAGCCCCCCGAGTACCATCTCTTCTCAAACAAGCCCGGCTGAATCTCAGAATAGGTTCCCAGGCTTCGAAGAGCGTGCCGCGTTCGGCGCTACTCCACCTCTGAGCCCCCCGATTAGCGAGACCGGGGAGCACCAGACCATATCTTTTCCACCCGAGAAGACTAAGCCTCCCCCAACAAGTGTGTTGGCCAAGGTGGCCCAGTATGATGAGTCAAGATATGCTCAGCGTCAACTTCAGCTTCAGCGAGGCCGAGAGACTCCCACAAATTTCTTCCGAACCGAATCCAACGTTTCAGGAACCACTATCCGATCTCGATCACCATCCACTCATAGACCAGCCGTCGAGAAGCATGACTCGAATTCGTTCAGCATCCAAGCTACGCTCAAGGAGGAGGGGCAGACCTCTACGTTCTTTGATGAAGAAGAGGATGACAGCTCGAGCGACGAAATTCCTATGCGCTCCGAGTTGTCTCCACCACAAGTCACTGTCGAGAGACCTGCCGACCATGATCATCCGGCCTTCAGGAAGTCTGCCCTTCCTACCCCCCTGTCGTTTGAGAAGGATGATTCCAAGAACGAGTCTCCTGAAGATTCACCAACCTTGGGCCCAACCTCTGGAGGGCTGAGTGGTATGGTTCGCGCACATCTGCGTCAGGACAGCAATGCTTCATCTGTTTACGGCCCCATTCCCAACGACTCGGACCTAGCTTCGCGATTCCCTCCAGAGCGCGATGATATTGATGCTTATGAGCCAGTTAACGCCAAGGCCAACACATGGGAATCGATTGAGAGAGGCGTGGCCATGTCGATGGACACCGATTTACCAAGCCCAACTATGACCAAGTCGTCTATTGACCCCCAAGAATCTGTCCTTGAGACTCCATCTGCTCACGATTCTAAGATCGACTTAGTTCGCCAGAATGAATCCGATGACTTTGCTCGACATCTTGCTGATGGTGCACGACGAGTCCGCGAAAGATTGACGTCTTATGTGGAGTCTGATAGTGGCAACTCTATCCCCCCTCCGCCCCCAGTCTCAGAACTTCCTCCCCCACCTCGTCCGAACGCACTCGGAATCCTCAAAGCTAAGTCTAGCCGTGGCTCGTTGGTAGATAGAACTCGAGGGGAGCGTGAAATTCAGGGCCAGACTAAAGCTAAGAAGCTGCTTGGCCTCACTGGTCCCTCCTCGACTATCAGTTTACCCACTGCTCGACCAGAATCCTTGACCGATTCCGAATCGAGGTTCGAACAGGCCCAGCCCCAGTCTGACGAGGGATCTGATTTTGATGGTCGCACCTCAGTAGAGCGCGAAAATGTTCATGCCGGCCTCAAGGCCTTCCGTCAAGCTCGCCGGGAACTTCAGAGAATGAAGGAATTGGAGGTTCAGCAACGATATCAAGCACCTCAGGTGCCTCCTCCACAGGTCCCTTCACCGGCTCCTCCACAAGGTCCTGCAACCCGTGAACGAGCTCCTAGCCTTCGAGGCCCCCCTTCCCGACAAGCATCCCAGGAGCGGCGACCTCCGCCGGTCTCATACAACCGCATACCAAGTGAGGAGTCATGGAACGGTCCTTCATCTCGCTCTGCATCTCGTGCCGCTTCAGAGCGCGAGAGGAGCGGCTCTGAAAATAGCAACAGTGGGCGATCTGGTAGCAGGCCTCCTCGTCTTCGCAATGGCTCTATTCCACGTGATGAGTACTATACTCCAATGGGCTCTCCTGGGCTGAATGGAATGCCTAGGCAGGGCCCAATGATGCGGTCACCATCACACCCTCACCCTGGTGGCAATGCATCTCCTGGACGCTTCAATCGATTTGGTGAACCATCACCGAACTTAGGCATGCCTCCCCGTGGTTTTGAACATGGCCAATCATCGCCAGTCCCTTCTAT
Source organism: Mariannaea elegans (assembly GCA_930272665.1). Taxonomy (NCBI): domain Eukaryota; kingdom Fungi; phylum Ascomycota; class Sordariomycetes; order Hypocreales; family Nectriaceae; genus Mariannaea; species Mariannaea elegans. The sequence continues at coordinate 946,901 of CAKNEU010000008.1, read as the reverse complement.
GAATGGAGCCCCTTCTCCATACGGTCCACCAAGCCAACGCCCATTTCCCCAACATCCAGGAAACATGGATTCGGACCCCTCAGCGAAGCGTATGATGAGATCGAGGGACCCTTCTGATCCTTCAATGCTTCCTAGTGCACAAGGCCCAATGGGTCAGCGAGGTGGCATCCCAACCAACGTGAATGGCAATATGGGTGCGCCTCCTCTTCCTCCGATTAACCCTCGACGCAAGACAAATCCGATGAACGACATGGGACGCAGAAGTGAGGATGAAGCTGCGCTAAGGGGCCGTATGCCTATGAGCCCAATGCTACCTGATGAGAGCCGTGGTCATGGAACATTGATCAGTGATGATGAAAGTCTTACCAATTATCGACAACGTCTTCGAAAGGCAACAAGCGAGGCCAATGGCATGAACGCCCGAGCACGCTCTCTTCGCAATAGCCCCCCACATCCAACTGTGCCACCGCCAATGCCACCTAGCATGACGGGAAGCGGTATGCCTGGGGGCATGATTTAAATAATTTATTCACCCTTCTTTCTTTTCTTTGGCTTAATTTTTACTCTTCTGGCGGTTGCAGACACTTGAGATATATGACGATATGATTCGACATTCAGTCTCGCAGTCTATTAATATGTCAATATATTTGACAACGTTGAGTGCCGAACAGAGTATTTGGTAGTTCTGTACATTTCAAGGGTGACCAATGGCATTCTTACTATTTCTTGGTGGAGGATACTATCTTGATTGTGGTCTTGTTTTTTACTGGGAAGTTTGGAACCTGGTATCTGGCGCAAAGACATGGCCGGCGAAAGGGATCGAGCAGGACTTTGATTCAAGCTGGCGTCGGCTTACAGCGAAAGGACCTACTTATTTGGAAGAAGAATGGACAGGCATAACACATTTGCGGGGAAAGGGAAGAGGTGTTGGGCTTTGAATGTAAAGGAAGGATTGGGAGCAAGTCAGCGTCGGAGGGATACCACTTAAAATCTTATTATTTTCTTTGAAAATTTGAATCAAAAAGAAATAAGTTGAAACCTGATTGACGATGTGTTGTTGAATTTAATGTTCCGGTAATTTGACGTACATACTGTTGTGAGTTCCTATCTCAGACGTCCGTCATGTTCATACGGGCGTCTTAAACACCTTTATATCTTTAGCAGTTCAATAGTATTAGAGAAGTACAAAAAAGATTCCTTCATCGTCATGACGACACAATTGACTGTGGCCTTGTGGCTATGATTATTTCGTCTGGCTCAAATCCTCTCAAGTCTCCTTCTCAGGCCCCTTGAATCCCTTAATCAAGCCAGTAGTCTCATCCCTATCAACACCACCACCAATTACAGTACCGTTTCTATGTCTCTCCAGCGCCATCAAGCTCTTGCCCACAGCATTGTAGTCTCCGAAGAAGCAGTGCGCTCGGCTATCGCCTCCAGCAACTATGCCATGTCCGAGGGTCACGCCCCAAATATCTCCAACACGCATAGCATGTGCCGCCGAGTGGCGATCCCGCTCAAGCAGAATAGAGTAAATGGAACCTGTGTATAAGACCGCTCCATTGGCCGTGTTTGCGGGGAATGCCCATGTCTTGCCATCGGTCGATACGGGATGCCAGGGTGTGACAAGGACCTTGCCCACCCGACAAAGGATTTCGCTTTGAACGGGAGTTCGCAGTACCATTGCCACCCTCCGAGACCCCATGGGAGTTCGCACCTTCATTCCTCGTCGTAGCTTGCGCATCTCCACAGCCCTGCCAGAAGCGAGGCTGACGGGCGTGGAGCCTGCGAAGCAAGCACCCATGGCGTTGTTATACGAGCTCATCTTGATGGGCGAAAAAGATTTGGATACACTGAAGCCACCGCCATGACGGCCAGTACCCATGTGTCGGGGAAACGGAACACGAGAAGGCTCAGGTGCGGGGAGGTTATCAAAGGCATTGTCGAGGACATCTCGGCAAGACTTAAACAGTGGGCTGTCAACGCCATACTGCAGAGGGCCAGGGTCTTTAAATGAGTTGCAGACCTGGCGCGTGTGGGCGTTGAGCAACGAAGGCAAGAAATGACAACCCCATTTTTCGAAGGAAGCGGCGGAGTCGATGGCTAAGAAGACCTGGCCCTGAGGTTCAATTGATGAAATCTCCCTCTTCAGAGAGCTATTCTTATCATCGAGAAAAGGTGTGGAGGGGACATTTAGAATGAGCCGCGCTAACTCTTCCTTCTTCTCAATGATGTTGAGTTCACCATGATTGTGCTCGCCGTCAGGTCGGATGGGGAATAGAGAGGCGATGAAGCTGCAAATCTGTGACCTTGACTCGTGGTAGGCGATCTCATTGGCAGGCAGACTTGTAGGCTCTAGAATACTGCGGGCCACGGTAGTTATCAGAGGCTTGGGCTTCCCGCGGAATCTGGTATCAAGGGGTTTGACATAAGCAAGAGTCGCCTTGACAATGGCGTTGGGTATCGCATCGACAGTCCCGTTTTTGAGCGGCTCGAAGTTTTTGACGCGGAGGAAGATGTCGCGAGACTGACCAAATTGGAGGTTTCCAAGGGGCAGAGTAAGTTCTACGGCACCGTTGTTGAGAGCCTTAGGAGGTTCGTGGTCGACCGATTCGCCCATAGTCTCTTCAATCTGCAGTGTGTTGGAATATCGCAGCTTCAGCTCGGCGTTGGTGGCAAAGGTGCTCTGCAAATTAGCCACCGCATGAATAAATACGGTACCAATCATGCCAGCATCGGGAATGAAGCCGTAGTTGCCACCTCCAATTTCAGCGATGGACTTGAGCAGTCCAGACCTGAGACTATACCCGAAACCGAAAGTGTGCAGAGTGGCTGGGAGTTGCCCCATGGAGCGAATCTTGGGGACGTAGCCTGCAGGAGGACACATATAATTGGGCATGCCGTCGGTAAGAATCAATGCAGCTGGAACTCTAGAGGAAGACTCCGCCTTTTTGAATAGCTTGAGACCTTCGAGAATGCCTTGCCAGAGGTTGGTAGCTTCCTCAGGTTGCATGTTCTTGACATTCTTGCGGGCAGTGGCCTTGTTAGCATCGGTCATGGGCGTGAGTGGTTGTAGAACTTTGACCTTGCTGCTAAATGTCACAATTCCCAAGCGATCATCTTCATTCATGGTCTCAATGATAGTGCGAGCAGCATGCTTTGTCAGATCGAGCACAGAGAGCCCCGTGTTCTCGCTACTATCCTCCCCAGGAACAGGAGCCGAAGCGGACATGCTTCCAGAGACATCGATGACCAGCACAATATCACAAGGGACATGAGGACGGATATAGTCTGGCTGGGCGGGAGGTTTGATTTGGACGAGCAGAGCGTCCTTGTCTGGGATGGGCTCTAGGTGAACGCTAGCCAGTTGGTTGGCCTTGGAGGAGTTAACGTCCTTTTCATTATTTCGAATGGGCAAAGTAATTGTGGAATCGGTGTCGGTGTCAATCTCTTTGGCTTCGGTGTTGCTCTTGTTTTTGGAGCTGTCGCGGATAAGCGGGATTCTCTGTGTTGCGCGTGTTAGTCGTTCTGGATATCGAGCTTTGAAGTTCAAGGTCCCGGAAGTTTTGTGTCCCCCCAGAATCCTCGGGTTTGGATAGTTCCGACTGACCATGGTGGGCGGTGAATGCTGATAGACGCCAAGATGAAGTAATGAGCGAGTTGGTTGTGACGATGAGAAGGCAGAGACTGGTCTCTCAGAAAATCTACACTTGAGGATGAAACTAACCAAACCAAGCGGCGGTTAGACGGCTTTATCAAGAACTCTGAACAAGTGCATTGAAGATTTTCATCAGCAACATAGTTGGCTTGTCACTTTCAGTGTCAAGGCAGAGCGCCGGGTGAGTCGCAAACTCGCCATGTTTTGACCCCAATTTAGCCCACTATGCAACTAAGATTTAGGACTTTTGTCACAGTTAGATGCCTTGCGCCACTCGTCAAATTGAAATGTCGGAAACGACATGGGAATAGGCTAACTAAGCATCCTGTGAGATTTGGGGTCGACGGTCAGTAGGACTGGGTGGCATGAAGCAGCGGCCGCTCAAGGCAACAATGCGACTCAAGATTCATTCGATTGGTTTGCGATTTCGGTCCTGAGAAAATTAAAAGGCTTCTTTCTCGTGTGTCTGTCGTTTACGGGTGCCTGATGCAAGGCAGAACAGTTGGCTGACAGCAAGGCTGTTTATACTGGGGCTAGATGCGGCTGTGCCTAATCTCACGAGGTACAACACGCCACGGCTTGTTTTAGGTGATACCAACGGTACTTCATTCTCAGAATTGGGCTATTAAGTAATTGAAGATGGATCCTCTTGAAACTTGATACTTGTTTGTCTTGTTTGTCCAACACAAGCAAATCCGACGGATTGAATGACTTGGTTGAATCTGAAGTGGACGCCGAAGAGGATTTGTCCTTAACGGGAAACGATTGCACGCTGGTTTGGGCACGTCTGCATCTGCGCATAACGGGCGGCAATACTAAGGATGCCTACGAGCAGACCGGGGGTTCTGCTCGTGTTCGATAAAGATAAGCAAGATTTACAATACATCATCATGATTCCATTCCTTTTTCTGTGGTTTAGGCATCGGTGGTATACTATCGTGAGGTGAGGTTCCAGTACGTAGCACGCATTACCTGAGCTGGCAATTGGGGCTCAGCATCAACGACCAATGGGATCGCTTTAATTCTTCCCCACGTCAAAGAGCCATGTGAGCGATGATCTCGAAATACCTTCACGCGCGTCAACTACCGGTAGTCCTTCTCACCAAAGGACGGTTGCACTTTTAGGGAACCCGACGTCATAGTTACTTTCTAATTGGTTCCAACCTAGCTCTACACAGTAGGGTCTCGCCTAAATGCCAACCATCTTCGATCCAGTGCCAAGGTTGGGGGCACATCCAACGCCCGTTCTGCCGTCAGCCCTGACATGGCGCGTAACTGCATGGCTCTGATCCGGGGAATGACTCCAGACAGAAAAAGAGATTCCCCCGCAGTCCATCTTCAAGTCCCGTGGGCTCTAGAAGCTAGTCAAAACCCGGCACATCCTGTGTAGAGAATGTGAAACCTTGATCGACCCGGTATGCAATTCATTGCCCAATACGTGAGAGTTACTTTTAGGCATCCTGAGATCGCCGGGCTGGGACAAGAATTGCCACTGCTGAAGATCAAGGGTCCAAGAACGCGCAAGTCCAAGGAAGTTTCAGCCAGCCAAAGTACATACTGTAGCTGCTGTTTCGCCACTTGATACAGATCCAGATCGATCACAAGCATTCCCAAAGTTTACTGAGTTGGAGGATGTTGGCTGGTTGTGCAGGCCAACACTAGCATGCATGGGCCGCCCGCACTACGCAGAAGCGACAAGCGAGGCAGAGCCACTACGTTTGACTAGGACTGCTCTAAGACCAACAGTTTCGATCGGTATGACCCAACACGGCCAGCAGCTTGGGAAGGGTGGTAATTAATTAGCCATTGCAAGCAACCGCAATTTCTTTAGCCACGAGGATGCGCATCCCCTTAATAAGCGGCATTCAATGGTCGAGAATTGGATGGCATTCAAGCCCACACGGATGACGCCGTACCCCGCGATCTGGACTTTGTCGCCTAAGACACTCCGTGAAATATTCGCCACTGTTCTGGCCTCAGGTTCAGCAATGTTTGATCAGCAGTTACAAAAAAGAAAAGCCCAGTAGCGTAAGACGGTATGACGGCGGCGACGATGCCTCTTCGCCAGTCGCCTTCGCCAGTCGCCTTCGTCAGTCGCACTCCAGCTACGCATCTCGTCGCCTGAGAGAGGGGCGGGAATGGAAATGAGACAGTCGATGAATGGTAGGCTGGCGCAGATCGGCTGGCAAGTCTCGCGCCCTCCTCTCATTTGGAATATCCTTCGCTCATCCTCTGAGGGTGTTGTCATTCTGGGATGTAAGGTGGCCAATCATCCAATCCCTGTCTTTATAAAGCATACCTAGATGGGAGTGTGTGGCCGAAAGTGTTGCTCTCGGGTGACGGACTTTAGGTTCGCAGAATCCGTCAATTATTCGCCTCGCGCGCCCCTTCATTTTGTCATGGTCTTCCTATGTCTTTGATCATGAGTTGTGATACACAACGAGCAAGTGTCACAAGTAACTTATGGAAGAACAAGACCGGCGTACGGTATTCTCCGTAAGCGGAGGTGTGTCGTGTGTTTGTCCCACCACTCGGACAACTCGTCGACTCCACGTGTAAGACGGCCAACACCAAGACCAAAATCAATACTCAACGCACCTTCGTGACTGTCAGCCCGTGGGAAAAAAGGAAAGAAAAAAAAATAGCCCGGCCGACCCATCCGAAAAGGTTGCTTTCTTTTCCTCTCTGACGCCGCCGGGCTCGGGTGAGTGCAGAGAGGGCTGAAGAGGAGACATAAAGGAAAAAGAAACCCCAAAAATAAGAATTAGATGACCGCGAATGCAAGACACCTTTGGTCCAGAGCCGGCGCCAGATTGCGGGCTTGACGATGAGAGGCGAGAGATATCGAAAAAGCAGTGTTTACCCCATACTGTTTCATAATGGGCTGAATATAGCTTTACCTCTTTCACCTCCTAGCTCCGAGTCGGAGGTCCGGGGGGTGGTGCACTTCGTCCAGAGGCTGGCAAGACTGCATTGTTAGCGGCCTTTTCAACCTCAACGTGGGGTTCAGCACGGCAACACCAAAGAGAAGTCCCAACTCAAAGACAAGCAACACAAGGGGGCCAAGGGCCAAGGACCCTTGGAGATGGTTCGTTTAAGTCGACTGCTCGCATCCGATTCGTTCGTACGGTGAAAGAGGACAAGCGCTGGCTCGCCATTTGCTGCACGCGGCGTTGCATTACCGACAGGAATGCGTCATCCCGAGAAGGTCGAAGTTGAGGCTATGAGCGTGGCGACCAATCCAAGGGTTGGATTGGGTTTAGGAGGGTGGACGGACGGTCTTGACTTTGGGACTACCCCGCAAATGTTGACTAGGCATGGGGGGATGGCGTTAAATCTAGGCCTGTCTCTCTCCCCCAAGGGCCAAGGAGGAGGACGAGGAGGAGGGGGAAGCTATTTCCTCTGCAGGTGTGGTGGGTGCGCCATCGTCAGTTCCAGCATGGGAAGAAGACGACGGAGAGCCAGACTAAAGGAGTCAAGAGGGAGGGGTGGCTCCAAGGTAGGTATGCAGAAGACAGATGGTCCACGATGTTTAAGATGAGCATCAGATGTTTTTTGAGAATTTAAGTTGCATGGATGGTCAACAGAAGCATCAAGTACTGTAGGTCCATCCGGATACCGATTACCTATGCGCGGAGGCAGGGATCGTGGATTAAGACCGCCTCTCAATTCTGCAGTAGAGTAGCACTCAACATAACGGCTGTGGGGGAGGATTGAAAATATCTGAATGAACGCATTTCATGAAGGAAGATGTGATGTGAGCTGGAATTGTAGAGTCCGGTTGCGGCCAATGATCATCTGCATTTCTCTTTTACTTTTCTCTCTGTCTCTCTGTCCCTCTCTCTCTCTGTGTGTGTGCGTGTGTGTGTATCCATGCATCCATTCATCCGCTCTCTTTTGTCTCCCCTCTCCTTCTCTCTCTCTCTTCCCTCGGAGTTTCGACCCTTGAGCTCGGTCTTCCTTGCACGTTCCCTCGGGCCTTTTTTCCAGAGCCTCCCACTCCCACATTTCAAGAGAGGGGAGGGGGGTTCGGGAATTGGGGCCCGTCCACCTTTTCGCACTCCACTGTGACGCTGGCTTGCAGGGAACAGGACAACACTAGAGAGCCAGGGTTTACTGTTTTTTGCCTGGGTTGCACAAACCGACAAATTCTTCAGAAGCAGCTGTCAAAGAGAACTGAAAAAAATGCAGCAGTCAATGGTTGGAGGGGCATCATGAACTGGAATGGCGTAGGTACCGATGAAATAAAGCCCCGATACACTTCACGCCCGCATCGATGCACATAAGGTTGAGGCGAAGTAATAGCATGTGGTAAAAATTGACAGCAGCCCGATGGAAGAGGAAATGAAAAGAGAAAACAACATGTAAAAGAAATACGTCTTCATGCTTACCTCTCGACCTATAGGATCCAAGGTATTTTCACGGGACAGACGGGACACCCACTCACTAGTGTGCACGCCTCTCGCCTCACACAACATCATAACTAATTCCTTGTGTAAGTGAGATCACCACACACCCTCCCCCATTTCATTCCCACGCGGCCTACGCCCATCCATCCATTCATCCATCCATTCACAGCTGCCCACAGTCACTTCAACTCACCCATGCTCAGAAATAACTAACCCTACGTAGCCGTGTCGCTCTTACACGCCCGCCCACCTGCTCCTCCACGAAGCTCCCGTCAATAAACCTCAAAGCTAAGGCTGCCAAAGTTCCACGGCGGCTGCCCCCATCCTCCAACCATTCGGCTCCGTATCCCGCTCTCCTGCTCTCCTGCTCTCAGTCCACGACTATTTAGAGTCTTCCTTCCCTCCTTTTTTTTCTGAACTTGCTTTACTCTCCTTCTCATCACCACCTCTTCATCCTTTTTTTCACCTCGACAACACAAAGAACAACTTACATCCACGCTTCAGACTTCACCTCGACAACACCGTCACCACCACTACCACCACAACTCCCAAGAATTACCAAAAACCACCACATCTCAACATGCCTGCCTACGAGTACTGCTGCCAGTGTGGAGGCATGATTGTCATCAGCACCACCTGCACCGCCTGCGGCCATAAGCAGTGCAACAACTGCCCTCTGTGCTAAATAACTTCACTTCATAACTCTCACCGGCCGTTGTCACAGGTATGCTACGTCACGCCTATGCACACGTCTACGTCAGAGTCTAACGTGAAATTGTTAAGCGCCTGACTTTGAACCTGTTTCACAACGTCCAGGTGGCGACTGCATTCTAATTCTGCGTGTCCCCCGGAGGGTCTCGATGAAACTCATAACGACCTGAACGAAACGACCAAGTATCTTTCACTTCAACCCTCGCATTCTTGTCAAAAACACCTTCGGATCACCCTCCGTTTTGCGTTCCGTCTGTCAAACCACCATGTATTAGCTGGATACCCTTCCCTTTTTTTCTCTCTCTCTCTTCCGGAGTCGGCGTCGCACGTTGTACCTTTCTCTCTACGCACGAACTGGATTGAACGAATTTGCCTTGTTTTGTAATTCGAGGAAGAAGACACATGTTCAAGCACACGAAATTAAAAGGAGCAAAATATGGCAACATCCTTTGTGTTCTGTAACAATTGGCTTTTTTTTTTCCACTGGAGACCTGGTTCGGATGCGGGAGCAAGAGGCGTGGCATGGCGAGTCTACAGGCATGGCAACACCTGAAATTTGAGAAATGGGAAATTTTGGAAGCAAAAGCACCCGGGAGGTTTTGCAGGAGAGATGGAGAAAGGCGTTTGTACTTTATTCGTTACTGCTTTTGGCTGTACGATGGATTGATATGATACCCGTATTTGTCTCGACTAAGATAACTTGCTAGAAAGGTCGAGGCTCACGTCAATTTCATCTCTGTTTTCGGACAACTTGTTTGCTACCAAGTTACCTTGAACCGTGACTCTCTGTACATGCATTGCATCGACAACGGTCCCTGGCTTGAATCTACGTCGTAACACGTTGCATCAGTGCGTTCTTTATTTACATGTTGCGGTGAAATGGATATTGAAATCCGAAGAGGGTTTCTATGCTCTCATCTCCTGTTTTTCTTACCGACAGTCAGGATGCTTGATGCCGGAGAATTACCAGATTAGGAAACTCCTCACAAATGTCTGATGTTAGCTTGCATGAGTCTCATCACCAACACGTTGCTTCAAGCTTGCCTTTCATGAAATTAAAAACCTCTCTTTGACAAACGGAAGAAAACTCAGGATGTAACCTTGTCTGTTCTCCGTAGCTCAGGAAAAAACAAGCCACGCCGACGCCTTCTCCCCACGCCCCCCCTTGTTTTCATCTCGTCAATGGTAAATGTCAGCCTCACTGTCCTCCTACCTCCGACCTTTCCCGCGGCGGCGCCCCGAGAAATTCCCGCACCAGCAGGATGCTGCCACTGCGATGCTTGGCCTCGGCCCCTTCAGTGCCAGGCTCGGCCTCGGAGTTCTCCCCATTGCCTTTGTCGTTCTCTGACTGGGACGCTTGTTGTTGCGGTTGGTCATTGGTGCTGTTGTTGTCTTCCCAATGCCGAAATCCCAACCCCTTGTAGAACGGCAGCACCTTTGGATTGTCTCCCGCCACGCCAATCCATACACCTCCGGGTCTTCCATCTCGTCCAGCTTTACTCTCAAACCTCTTCTGTTTCTGCTCCAGGGCTAAAGCCCCCACAGTGCACTCGAGTAACTTCCCACCCCAGCCCTTGCGCTGCCACGCCTTAAGCAAGTCGATGTGCAGGGTCGCAGGGAACCTCTCCGCGACAGCCGCGTCGACAGACAACAGCCGCTGCGGGTCGTACGCTAGCTGGACCAAGCACGCACCGTTCACGGAGCCGTCCTCGTTGGCCCACGCCTCCGCCTCCGCCGTCGGGGCTAGTGGGTCGTTGTCGCCGCCGAGGCGGAGCGCCTGGACCTCAGGGGAAGCGTCGAGCACGGCCGTGACGTACGATGGGTACGCGGAGATGAAGGCGGCTATGTCCGGACAGCCGATGCAGTAGCCCACCGCTGTACCGGTGCCGTCGTCGAGGACGAAGCACGTCGATGGGGAGAGGTGAGTGTATTGGTGAGTCCAGAGGTAAGGTGCTAGAACACGGCCTGCTGGGGATGAAGAAAGTGATGGAGGGAGGGTATCGCGGCACTGTGAGTTTGTGAGTTTGTGAGTTTGTGAGTTTGTGAGGAGCGAATATGGACACGGGGTACTGACAATGTGCGCCATCGCCTCAAAGTCGCGTCCCTGGTAGGGTCGAATGAAGGCCATGATGATGCAGCTCTTGAATATCTGTCCTGATAGCTCTGTTCTTTGAACGACTTGTATTCAGTATGAGTCCAGTTCCCGAGGTTCTGCAAACGGAATTTGGTCAGACGTGCAAGACAGTCGTAAAAATTGTGCGAACAGAAAACAAAACCACAGATGTTCCCCGTAAAGGACCAGACCAACACGTCAGTTACAGACCGGAGGACACAGGACGGGACATCAACGTTGCTGCTGGTCGAATATTTAAGTTACTCCGACACCCGGCGCCCTTTGACCGGAGTCTCGGCACGGCGGTCCTAACTTCCGCTGTGTAAATGATGGACACTCCGCATGGCAACCTCTCCATAGACACAGCTGAACAGAACCGACTCGTGACTTTATTATTATATTTTAATTGGTTTTGGTTTAATTTAAGAAGGACGGCCCGGTATTGTGAGCCAAGATGTCGCGCAAACCTGCGCAATTTGGGCAGTTCTAAACCCAGCATTCTAGAGCATCTCGTCTTCCCCAGCGCATTGAAAAGCCTATTGGAAAGGTCAGTAGTGATAAGTAAGAAACTCCAACAGTATACTAGTAAATATTTATTGATCCGGCTGATCCGATATTTGACATACTTAAGCCGCTCCTTTACATCTGCTTTTATCAGCTTAGTTTGATTTTCATTTCATTTTTACAATTTTAATACCTCCAGTAGCTGCAAAGGCGCCGTTAAAGTGTGCGTTTACTGGTATCAGGAAGACGAAAACCCTTATTTCGCTCTCAACCTTTTAGTGAGAGGTTCTTCCTGACTAGACTCGTGATCCGGTCCCCTATCTCTCTGGGTTTTATCCGTTGGTTCATCAACCGGCTGCGAGTCTTGTTCCGTTTAAACAATGCTCCAGCCATCCTCGATTAGAGACTCAAAGGCGTCCGCAAAGAAGAGCAGGTCGCCGGCACTAGATCCACCATGGTTTTTGCTCTGCAAGTCACACAAGTGCATAATAGTACCGATTTACCGCGAGTCAAGTCCTCCGCGGGACACGGATTTTCCCCTGCTTCCTTGCCCCGATAAATCCACTTCTGCAGGCACTATCTCGGATCTGTGGCACGTCAGAAATCTTCGGGGGCATTTAGGGTGACAGCACCTTGTTAAAATTGAATATAGGCAACTTTGTTGGAAGGTAAACGTGTCAGGAGTAACCTCGATCGAGTGGATATTGGGGTTAACCAAGGATCAACCTTTCATCCTGGCTCTTTGAAGTCGAGAGCAGCTGTAAACGAAATAGGAAGAGCTTGGTGAAGCGTCTTCTCCTCTAAATTGGTAGAGCTAGGTCGTGGCGGTGGGTGATATCCATTGAAGTTTTGACGGATAATGGTAGCACCGGGTGTTATGGGAACAAATCAGTTCACCTTCGACACTTGGGCCAATGCTGAAATTTCGAGAAAGTGGCTTTAGGTGGTAACCAAAATTGGTAATGGCGAGGAACGATGTGGCTGGCTTCTTCGGGGGCTTGGCCACTTTCCCACGTTTCTAACCGACAGCTCCCTTCTAAGATATCTCTAGATAGAGCTCGCTCTTCTCTATCTCATTCTCAAGGACACTCGCTATGTCTTCCTCCCATTTTGTGATCATTATACGTTTGGCGTCGTCACCAGAGTCGAGTAGAAGTTCCGGTAGTTGCCCTAGAGATTCATCCATCACTTTACAGAGATGAACTATATTTTGATAGCGTCTGAATAGGATAATCAAACCTGAGCGAACTCGGAGATGCGAATCTGACATCTCAAGGTAAGGCTGTTGATGTTAGTGCACGTTGTACATGTGTCATCGCAGTTGGCAGGCAACTCATTGCCACACCCATAAATCAACGAGCCGATGAGGCTTGCTGTAAATTCCGCTGGTTCACAGGGTTGTGCATTTCTCGAGTCGTCTACAATTTCTTGAGCTTGATATTCCGTAAGAGTGGAATAATATGATATATATATAAGATTCCAAGTTTCGGGAGATGAGATAACGAGTCTGGCCCAGTTTCCCTCTTGAAATAGCATCGCAACATTGCATATTTGGTTAAGAATTATGCAGAATTGTCGGTTCAGCCATGAATTCGCCCTCGGTCAAAGAATTGAAACACTGGCTGAATTAGACGCTGGTCAGTTAATGCGTCAATTATGTCTTGGAGTAGGTGCGTCCTCAACTTGAATTCCCTAGTTCAATGGGAGTCTGAAGCCCCAAGTCTACAAGCCATCAACGCAAGAGAAAACGCTTCGTGGCCTAGTCTCAAATGTTCTAGCCAATAAGTCCAATGGTGGTCTTAGTTGATGCCGTATTTCTTTTGACACAGTTAGATGGCATGATCTTCACGAAAGACTATTTCCTATCATTTTATACTTGCAGAGAGCACAGGGAAGCTCCAAGAAATTCTGTCACTGTCAATATTCCAATGCTTTCTCAGGACCTTAGTCTACAATGAGAGCAAATTCTCACCCTACCGACACCATCGGGCCAGCTGTCTAAGAAGGAGGGAATAAATTGCGTCGGTGTGAAGTGTGCATCGTAACCGTATACTTTAACGGGGGCCATATTTCATTTCCGTTGCTCACTAGTCCCTAGCCTCAGTACCCTGAATATCTTTACTCCGTATGATACCTTAGTGTGCGATAGACTTATGCCAGAACCAAGGGTAGCGAAGTAGATATTTGGTGTAGGAGCTTTCCATCCAAAGTCTAGCAATGCAACTCAAATAGCGCCGAGGAGTTTTCAGTTCCAATTGAAGTTATGCAACAGAATAAGCTATCTTCTATTTGTGCCGAATGTCATTTAGGAAGTAAGGCTGCAAGAGGATTCTGGTTTCCCCTTTGGGAGCAGCCTAGGTGGGCGAAACTAGGATGCAGATACGACAGCTGGAGGTACGAGTCGCAATGTGGCGATTTTGATTCATCTGTATCTTCTTGACAGTATTAAAAGATAACATTATGAGCCTTATTCAAGCACATTGATTTTGTCTCTAACGAAAGGGCCTTCTTATACTTGCCTTTGGATACTCAAATAGACCCCCTCTTAAAACCTTTATTTAGTTCTTCAGCGTCATGACTCGATTGCATAATGAGATATTCTCACATCTCTTGAACCGACTTACTAACTATGAATTCAGTTGAACCGATTGGCATGAATTTTTGCGAGTATTAACCCAGGAAGGTAGAACTACTTGCTGTTTAGTTCGCCAGGATACAACGTACATACTCAGTCCTGACGTCGAGTTCAAAAGGTTTAAGGCCAAGTACAACCGTATCATAGCTGGTTCCATTGACTCTATAACTCATTCCAGTAGATTTATCAGTCAGAATGTCTAAACCTTCGCTCTTAAGCCCCAGACTCTAGCCATCACCGAGATCTATAATCACAGAAGGATTAGTGTAGTGCGGTCTCTTCACAGGCCACTTATAACTGCTACAACAAAATTAATCCCAGAAAGGGATGATTAGCTACCAGAAACTCAAGTTCCAGGCCTTGGAAAATGACACTAAAGGTGGCTAGGGTTCCTCGAGTGTGGTGAAGGGAAGCAAAATATGACCAGGGTGTAGGTCGGAGCAATCTTTACACGACCTAGCACATCATACATTAGGAGGTTTATTCGGTTAGCAATACGATACGTGTCATCGTCGTTTCTCTTTTAAGAATACGCCGACAATGTAGCCACAGTGTCTTCACTTTCAGGGTGTGTGTTTCTAGGCAACCTTAAAAGATCAGCATGGTCTAGTAAGAAGCCCGCAGCTTCCGATAGGATGCAATAAGCAAGTTAGAATTAGATTCATTACAGGTAGAGAGCTAAGTACATCTAGTGGATACGGCGGCCATCAAAGTTCGAATAGATCTTGGAAATAATGTCAAGCATCGAACGGGTATTCAACATTGAACCATTCTAGACGAGCGAGTAATAGCTATAAGTGACGATCCCAGCGTGACTAGGCTCAATTTTAGCAAGTCAAGACAGTGACAGTGCCATTTTGCATAACTTACCTTAACTACTGAACAAGGCTTGTTTCAACTGAGTCGATGTATCAGCCTCACGCACATTAAAGCGGCCAGAGATATTCCAGACTACCGGTATGCGGGAAATAGACTAGGCACCGACAAATGTGTAAAGGAGCCCACGCAATCAAGATACGTTACGCCCTGGATGTAGTAATTTAGAAACTGTGTTCTTTTAAAATGAGAATATAATAAGTAAAGTGAAGCATCATTCTATCTAGATATCTATCTATCTATCTACCTACGTTTATATTTCCCAATACTTAGTCTAACTCTCAACCGCTCTCTCGTACCCAATCTTCAACCGTGACCGACGCCATCGTGTCAGGCTTACCCCCAAAAATTCCAGGTGATCACGGGCGCCTCGTTCGAGAAGCCCAAGAACCTCCGGAGCGTCTCAGTTGAGTCTCTCAGTGGCTGCTTCAGCGGGTCATTTGTTGCCCCTCTGCTACCAGCAACACCTCGTGGCCTGGGTACGTACCTCCATCAGCCCCGCCCCCGCCAAACAGATCGCCGCGACTTTAGCTGGAGGCGGATGTACCGGCTACACTACACCACCCACTCACCACACCCAACTCCACCAGCTGAGTTGGGACCCTGACCGTCATCTTTCAAACCTACAACCTCAGCTTTTCCGTCTTCAACCTCCAGCCTTTTCTTTTTTTCTGCTCTCTTTCCACCGGACGGAAACGGCCTAGGTTTTCCTTTTCCTCCTATTCTAACATCCTCTCACAGTCTCTCCCTCCGACTCAGAATCCATAATTATCATTACGGCGACCACGATTGAGGCAGCGACAGCCTCTATCAATTCTTCCTTCTATCTCTAATCCACCGTCGCAAATCCCTGTCGCAGTCGCAATCATGTTCGACCTTTTGCCTATGCTCCTCTCGTAAGCAGTCCCCGCCACTCCTCCATGATTCATGATGGAAAAACGAATGCTGCAAGCAAAAGGAACAATTCACTGACTCGTGCGCGCACTTGAACAGCTCCGTCGCATCTTTCCTCTTCCCAATCTTCGCTTCCTACAAGGCCCTCAAAACCTCCGATCCCGCTGAGCTGACGCCATGGCTCATGTACTGGGTCGTCGTCAGCTGCTTCTTGCTCGCTGAATCCTGGGTCTATTTCATTGTTTCGTGGTGCGTATACGTCATCATAATTTTATCGGGCTCTTTGACAGATCTAATACTCGGCCGCTCAGGATCCCATTCTACGGTTACTTCAGACTCCTCTTTCTTCTCTACCTCATCCTTCCCCAGACTCAAGGCGCCCGTCTTCTCTACCAAGAAAAGATCCACCCCTTTCTAGAAGAAAACGAATCTCAGATCGACGAGTTCATAACCAGTGCTCATAACCGCCTCACCGACGCCGGAATCACCTATCTCAAGCTCGCCATCGAGGCCTTCAAGACAAAGGTACTCGGTCTCCCTCCCTCCGAACCTAGCCCGCCTCCTGCTTCAGAGCCTACCCAAAGCTACACCCAGTCACTGCTATCCCGGTTTAGCGTCCCAGCTGCCAGATGGGCCGGCTCTGCTAATTCCGGTCCCGACTTTTACAGCTTGCTTTCTGGCGCCGTTGCAGCAGCCACGAGCTCCGGGACTACGACAACTGCGACGACTTCTGCGACGGCCACTAGACAGGGCTTCTCGAGTTCGACGACATTGATCCCTCCACACCTTCACGATTCCAACGAGAAGATGTCTTTCATCGCCGCCCAGCGCGACCGCCTCAACATTGTTCTGTCGGCCCTCGATCGGGAAGCCCAGTCCCTACGTACCGAGGCCCAGCAAGCCCAGGCGCGGGCCAGTGCTCGCAGTCCCCCATCCATGAGTTACAACGGCATCGACGACGACGAGTCGCCCACGCAGAGACCGCCCAGCCTGTTTGGTGCGGCCGGACTAACCAAGAGTCGCAGCGAAGCCGATTTTGAGAAGATTGACGCCGAAAGTGGCGCCGAGGACGACCCTTCCCTCCGGAGACGAAATGTCCCCCAAGCTGGCCCCGGAGGTGGCAGCGCAGCACCGGCGGGTGGCTGGATGCCGTGGGGTTGGGGAGCGGGTAATACACCGGGAGGCACCAGCTCGGGCATGGAGAGATAGCAGCCTCCTAGGCGAGATTGGACTGCACAGGAGTTTGGGTTTTGGTACAGTTAGACCATTGTCTTATATTCAACTTTCCACCATTACCTGGTATCTTCACTACATTGGTGTCGGAAATCTCCTATCCTCCGTTCTATTTGTGAAGTTCGCACACAAGCGGAATATACAAGTATAGACTGGAATAGGTGCGTATTCGTTCACCCAAGCTAAATCCTCGGGGTGAGATTGGGTCACCTCCGCTGAATCCAGCAAGCTCCGTCCACCGCAATTATATCTATACAAACCGCAATTCCACCCTCATGCGCCAGTTACATGCCATCTTGGCTTAGTATATCCCTATATTTCGGTATCGCTGTGAACTCATTTGATAACTCACTGCCTCCATATCGTACACATTCCAGGACTCCTCCAGCTTTTATACATCCAACTCCCGGGCGTGGGGGTTGTCCATTTCCAACCGTCTCGATATTCGAATCTCGATTAAGCCAGTTTGTAAGGATATGCCACCTCAGGTGCTTCTCCCTTCTTGTAGTAGTGTACGCGCTTCTTCTTGGTGACAGCGTGCTCGACCCACTCGCTCGTGATGAAGTTTTTGTTGAACCAGCGGATAAAGTTGGGGTCCCAGAGCTCCGAGGCGATGCCTAAGTCCTTGCAGCAGCGCATCAGGGCGTTGGATTTGGCACCCTCAACGGCCTGTGGGATCCCCTCGGGGTTGAAGTAGTTATTGACTCCCAGGGCTTGCGAAACAAAACTGGTAATTGGAGTTAGATGCTGCAAATTACATATGCACTGGAAGTTTTGGGACATACCATCCGTTGATAATGAGGGCATACTCTCGCGTGACAATCTCCTTGCCAACGACAGTCTCACCTCGGGGGACGATACCCCATCCCATAGGTCCAAACGCCTCGTTCAATCTCCTTCGGTACTTGATCTCGGGCAAATAGATGATACCATCAGGCTTAACCTGGATGTCGTACAAGTCGATCGGTTGCGTCAGAATCTTGAACTGTACCTCCGTCACGGGCTGCGTTCCCAGGCCGTGGAAGCTCTTCTCCCAGTTGATATCATCGGGGTTGCTCTTGGTCACCCTGCTCGCTGGCGCAGCCCGGGGTCTCCATTCGAATTTGGGGGGAACTGGTTGGAGGATAGCCTTGGAGGCGGGTGCTGCTTTGGCTGCAGAGGCGGTTGCTGATGAAGGTGCGGGTGCGGCGGCGGACCTGGAGACGGGAGCGGCTTTCGATGGGAACGCGGTCTTGACCCTAGCTTTGTAGGTGGATGTAGACGGCTTAAGCTTTGGAGTGGCGAGAGGAGTCGCTGTCGCAGGAGTCTCAGCTGCGGAAACGGTGGACTCTGAAGCTGCTGTTGGCGCAGGCGCAGCGGCCTCGGAGGAAAAGAATCGTGGGAGGGGAGCAATTGAGCGAGCGCTGGCGAGACGGAGTCTTGGCGCCGCAGCAAAGACCCGGCGAGAGATAGACATGATAGGCAATTGGGCTGGAGAGGGAGGAGTCGGGAGCGGTGGGAACGGCTCACGCAAGGTAAATGGAAGATTTGGAATTTCCAGCTTGGGGATAATTTCTCTGATAAGACAGGCGTTTGTCCGGGTGGGTCCGAAACTTAGATATTAAAAATGGGCTTGAACATGACCAGAAACAATAAATGTTCGAAATAATTGTTATCATTCGAGATATTTAATTATATCACGCATTATCTCGAGGCAGTTAAGGTGGTTTCAATGATGATGGCCTCTTTTGGGCCACAGTTCTGTAGTTCAGACTTGATCAGAAACGACAAAAGGAGGAATTGCATACACCTCAGAGAGAAGTCTTCATTAAGATCAAAGTTGCTGTAAGTAAGTAGGGAATAAATTGACTCAATGATTTCACTATTTACGTTGCTTCAATCTTCAATACTGAAATCATCTTTCACCGCGAGCGCTGGTGCGTACCTGTCACGCAAAGTTCATGAGCAACGATGTAAGGTAGAGTGGACAGTTCTAGTTGCCATTGAGTTTGTACAAATACTCCCAAGTAATCTTACAATCGCATATATCTCACACAATCTCAATTGAGTAGTTACTTTTTTTCCTTTTCCGTGTCTTTGGTCTCTGTTCGGTTATCGTTGTTATGGGACTTCCAACACTCTCGAAAGGCCGTCATCTGCCACAGTGTCAGTTCATCCAACCTCAGCAACACTGCAAGACGGTATTCTCGAACAAAACGGGAATGAATGAAGCAGTAGTAAGGAATTCGTTAAAAGGGGGGCATAGAAAGAAAACTCACTTCTTCCACACAGAGACGCCAGTCCTTCTTCTCCCAGTAACAGTCCGACATTTTGCTATTTTCTTCTGCAAACCCATAAGTGTCAGCAAGAGTCCTTTCCAACAACCCGGATATTTGGGAGATTGTCCAACAAGAATCAATATCCCGACAAGCAGACATAAATGATTCTTTATGCCATATTTGGATTTCGATGGTTTTTTTTTTCCCTTTTTTTTTTTCTTTTTTTCCTTTTGGGGCGCGACTTACCTGCACATCCAGTGTTGAGGATCCGCTGCTCCCTGCAAACCCCCCCGAAAAAACGCCTCGGCTTTAGTGGCTGTGGAGGTTTCCCAACCGCTTTGCGACGGAGAATCGGAGGGAGAACTTACCACTCATCCGGTTCATCGTCGTCTTCCTCCTCGGCCGCGTTCTTTTGGGCGTCGCTTTCTTCTTTGGACATTCTTGTCGATTGACTCGTGTCGTGACTGTTAGTTGGTTGTACGAGCGAACGAGATTCGTGAAGGAATCAAGTGGTGTGAGAAGAAGAAAAATTGGCCCAGGCGAGAGAGAAAGCGATCAAGTGACGACACACGACCACATAATACCTTTTCAAACCCCCCCCCCTGGAACTCTACGACTCACGGACACCTAACTATGGCGCCCAGCAGGCTTAATATCCTCGTCTATACAGGTTAATATTCTCCCTCCATGTGCTTTGATTCACTCCATCTTCTGCTTTGCTTCCTCTTCTTCTTCTTCTTCTCCTTCATCATGCTCATTTACTCACTTCTTCTTTCCCCGCTGAAAAGGCATCGGCACTACCGTCGAGTCTGTCCGTCACTGCATCTGGACTCTGCGACGTCTTCTCTCGCCAAATTACGCCGTCATTCCCATTACTGAGTCAATCTTGCTCAAGGAGCCTTGGGCTTCTACTTGTGCATTGCTCGTCTTCCCCGGCGGCGCCGATCTCGGCTACTGCCAGGCGCTCAACGGCGAGGGGAACCGGCGCATCAGCGACTTCGTCCGGAAAGGCGGTGCGTACCTAGGTTTTTGTGCAGGAGGTTACTACGGCAGTGCGAGATGTGAGTTTGAGGTAGGAAACAAACTCTTGGAGGTCATCGGCAGTAGGGAGCTAGGCTTCTTTCCGGGGACCTGTCGAGGAGGCGCCTTCAAGGGCTTCGAGTACCGTAGCGAGAGGGGCGCAAGAGTTGTACGGTTGAATATCAACAAGGAAGCTTTCGGCGAGGAGGCTCCAGCTGAGACTCTATCATACTACAATGGAGGTGGTATCTTCGTGGACGCTGCCTCGACCAAGACCAACAAGGTTGAGGTTCTGGCCAGTTATGAGGATGAGACTCATGTTGATGGCGGAGATGGCAAGGCTGCCATTGTGATGTGTACCGTTGGCAACGGCAAGGCATTGCTAACAGGTCCACACCCTGAGTAAGTGTTGCTTGGATGACTTGATGACATCTCCCAACGAGGCCACTAACGACATCCAGATTCGCTGCCGTCAACCTGCACCCACAGCCAAACATCCCTGAGTATGCAGAGCTCATTAGAAGACTCTCAGACAGTGATAAGTCACGAGTCGATTTCCTCAAAGCGTGTCTTTCCAAAATCGGTCTCGAAGTTAGTCAGAATGAGTCTAGTGTGCCATCACTTTCCCGCCTTCACATCTCCTCTCTCGATGAGACCGGAGTGTCGGAGCTTCTCGTCTCCTTGGCGGACATTATCGAAAAGGAGAATGGCGAGGAATGGATTAGAGCCGAGGGCGATACCTTTCACATTCAGAATGAGGATACTATCTGGAGTGTCGAAGGGCTGCAGCAGTCACTTGCTGATTCAAA
Organism: Mariannaea elegans; assembly: GCA_930272665.1. NCBI lineage: Eukaryota > Fungi > Ascomycota > Sordariomycetes > Hypocreales > Nectriaceae > Mariannaea > Mariannaea elegans. Next base: position 925,784 of record CAKNEU010000008.1, on the reverse strand, counting down.
TGAGTCAGAACACACGACTAATGGCATCACGGACTACAGCAAGATCATCAAGAAGGTCGTGCCGCACGAAAAATCCCCTCCTCACCCCAAACTCACGCCACAATTCAATCACGGTTTATATTTTTCAAGCTTGCACCGGTACCGGCAGATCGAGCCGCGTGCTGAGGACTGGGGAAGCGTACTCATGTATGGCGAGGTGGTGACCAGTACAAACACCATCTTGGAGAAGTTTGTCATCCGCCTCCAAGTTGTGTGTGCGTTGGAAACTGACAGTTAACAGGAATCCCAAAATTCTATCCAAGCTACCGACTGGTTTTACTGTCACTGCCACAACCCAAGTCGCCGGTAGAGGTCGTGGTTCCAACGTCTGGGTGTCTCCCGCGGGATGCCTTATTTTCTCTACCGTTATCAGCCATCCTGCCCATCTTGCTGTGAGTCGGCCTGTCGTGTTTCTCCAGTACATTGCTGCCATTGCCATCGTCGAAGCGGTGCAGTCGTACGACCGTGGATATGGCAATATCCCAATCAAGTTGAAGTGGCCCAATGATATATGTAAGTGCTTCTCCTGGTCACACTGGACTCTTCACTGACACTTATCGAGATGCCTTGGACCCTACAAGGCCGGGAGATGAGCCTCACTATGCCAAGATCGGAGGTATTCTGTCGCAATGCAACTACTCGAACGGCTCCTACCAGATCGTTCTTGGCATTGGCATCAACACCATCAACCCCCGTCCCACAATCTCCATCTCCGATCTCCTTCCTCCTGGTGTCCCAGAGCTCCACCTTGAGACCCTTCTCGCCCGCATTCTCACTCGTCTCGAAAGTATTCACGATCAGTTCCTCCGCGAGGGCTTCTCGCGCGATCTCGAGGCACGGTACTATCGCCACTGGTTGCACACCGGCCAGGCCGTAACGCTCGAAGCTGAGGGTGGCGTCAAGGCTCGAGTATTGGGGATTACTCGCGATTGGGGTATGCTACGCGCCGAGGAGACGGACTCCAGCGGCAGAGGGACGGGTAAGGTTTGGACATTGCAGAGTGATGAGAACAGCTTTGACTTTTGGAAGGGTCTTGTGAGGAGGAAAACTTGAACAGGGTGTGACTAACGTCTTGGCTCTTTGTCTAGGCTCTTTGTCTAATTCCCGGAAGATATGACTAGAGTACTAGAGTACTACTGTGATACCAGATGAGATCATACCACACGCGCACACATTTGTGTTATGCAACATTAACAATCCGCTTTCAAGCTTTGTGACAACGGTCAGTTCCAACGCTGCCATTGTGAAGAGAATCCAGAATCTAGCACAATGAATAACGGTCAACCACATTCTACAAAAACCATCATGCCCCAAGATAAACCAACCCACGTTCTTCCAAAGTGAATTCTAAATCCAGGCCTTTTTATCATCAACTCTTTTCCAGTGGCTCAAAACTAGGAACCAGCTGCACAGATCACTCTACGCATTTCTAGCGGTTCCATAACCACCTCGATGAGGACATCTCGCAGCGCCGAGATAAGGTGAGTACATGTGTCCAACGGGTATGAACCTGTCTTATGAAATCGTTTTAGAGATAGCGAGACCCCCGCCTGTGATGAAGACGACAGGGCCATTCGCGATGCCTGGGGGAAACTCAACAAGCCTCAGAGCACCATTACGGGACAATCCCTTGCAAAGCGATCCCTATCAGAAGACTTCACCCGTATTCTTCCTTTGGATCTGCAAACACACCTATTTGGCACCTCTTTCAAGGCCTCCTCAGAAACCCTGAGCTTGGACGGGAGTGAGACTACAGTTTCTCCAACAAACGGGCCAGAAATGAAGAGTGACCTGGCCACACTTGTGACGAGGACGACCATATACACCCTTTGGAGTCCACTTGATCCATTTTCTTCTACCGACACGCGGCAGTCATCAGAGGATGCATCACTGTCCAGTTTGTCAAGTACAGCAGCAACGACTACAGCAGCAGCAACTTCAACTTCATTACCGCCATCCTCACAACTCTCCCTCTCAAAAGGCACCATGGTTGGAATCGTTGTTGGCGTCATCTTGTTCTGCCTCATCGCCCTAATATCCATAATCATGTATCGCCGGTTCGTCAAACGCAGTCAAAGGGTATCTTCTGGTCAGCCTCTTGACAAACGACTCATAGGGTACCCATATCCAATACCTCATCTATCTCTATCGCTCTCCAACCCCTTGAGAGATCTCCAGCCAAACCCACAGATGACCCAGAGACGATCGTTTACGATGAATACGGAGGACAAGAAGTTCGACAACCAGAACAATGGTCGTATAGAGGAGGAAATGGTACAACAAAGAGTGTTCCATTCTGAAGATCCACAAGAACATCTATGTTTACCCTGTGGATCTTCCGCTCTAGAAATGGGGTATGACGAAAACCATGGAAGTAGGGATACGATCAGTGACATTTTGGCTGCGTATTCTTCAGGTAGTGAATATAGTCAGGATGTAACCAAGAACACTGGGGGACCCTCAATTGATATGCATCAATAGCACGCAGTAGCACAAAAAAAAAAAAAAAAACAATCTCTTGATTGATATATTTGAATGGGAAGGGTCCTCATTATCAAGTTAAGGGGGTGATGGGCTCTTGGTTTGAAGATAATACAGGTAGACTACCCTGCACTATAATCGGAGCTATATCGGCTTGAAGAAATCTGCCCCCCCGTGTACAATCTTTGAAGTCAGTTTGTCCTATCACATCGCGGCGAATGAAATCCAAACAGTTGGTGAGATATCCCTCATGGTCTGTGTTCATTGATATGGTACATTTGTATTAAAACATAACTTGGGTCGTCTTTTAGTTTTCGTCTAGAACCAACCTCCGGCGGCTCATCACGCCCCTAAATATCCCAAAAACGCCGTGCCATGCGAGTGAAGATGTACATGTATACACGGAGAAATCCCCTCTCCCACACAGAAGCTCCAAACTCCTTCTATCCCTGACCTAGGGTTGGCGCAAAGCCGGACTTGAGCTTGTGTAACAGTCAAAGCTCTGCATGGCGATGCGTCCCTGGCAACCATATCCTACAGTCGATTTCTGCATCTTCGCTGTGAGTGCTCCGTCGACCAGGGCCGTCGTGGCATAATCGACTACCGGTCCTTGTAGACCTTGGGCTTCCAGCCTTCTTTAGCCTCGGTTTCCTGTTCGACCTTCTGCCGAAGTGGGCCGAGCTCACGCTCGAAACGCTCCTTTGCTCTCACAATCTTGCTCTGTAGGTAGAAGCTGCCACCCTTCTGGGGGTCGTTGGCATCGAACAGACGCTTGTAGCGCTCGAGGACCTCTCCAATGTTGGCCTGGCCACCGGCGGGGGGTTTAACGTTAAGGATCTTGCAAGCCTCATCGAGAGTCATGCCCGAGGCGAAAGAAGCGCCACCGGAGTGGTTGCCCAGCTTGGCTTGCGCGCGCTGGTATTGCGAAGCAGCTTGGGCCTGCTTGTAGGCAGCGGTGAAGGAGCGGCCGAGAATTCGGGAGCCTGTGAGAAAGGCGGTGATGACGAACTTGTGCGCCTGGTGCAAGGGAGTTAGCATGCTCAACAAGAGGAAGATTCGACGGGATTCGGAGAGAGTCGGGGTTGGCGAGAAATTGAGAATTGTGGAAGGGTAGGATGCGCGTGTACCATTGTGATAAAAAGGAGAGAGTAGGAAATGTGAGGTTCTTGTAACGACAAGTCCAGGAGAACAAATATGAGTAAATTTGGACGGCGACGTGGATGCGTCCCTCGTTCGCGACGGCGGGAGAAGTCTTGACAACGGCTGTTCGCCCCAGTCGATTTTTCCCTCCAAATCTGGCGGGTGAATCCGAGGTCGGAATTTTGCGCTTCCGACCAGCCGACGGCATATTAGCCGATGATCAGCCGTGAAGCTTCCTCTCACCTGCAGCTTCACCGTCACCTCACCGAGAAAAAGTCCCTCCACCGTGTTGGGATCCCACGGCAGCCAGGGTTGGGTCGGCACTGTTAGGCGGTAATTGGCCACATTTGCCGAATAGGCGGGGATTTAGGTACTCAGCCATTATTGTCCTAACTATCTCTATATTGAACCTTGGAAGGCAACTAAGAAGCGTACAATATTGAAAATCGACTTGGTCCCTGCGTCCTACAGGCAGTGGCGTAGGACTAAGAAGCCTAGGATTCCTGACTAATACCTGGCGAGATCAATCTCAAAATTGCGTCGGCACCTCAACTTCCAACAACAATTTACGAATCAAGAATCATGGCTTTAAGCTCAGAAGATATCGCTACCCTGATTCAGCGAGAGGGAAGCGGATTGTCTCCTGATGCCTACGACAAAGCATCAGAACCTCAGGGAGCTCAACAACGAAGGACTGAGCTCTTGGCTGGCGTGTTAGAAACCTGTCACTTGGCCATACAGCAAGGATCGTCACAGCTAGAACCTATAACTAAGAATCTTGGCGACGGGAGCCGCGATGGTGAGTTACGCGACCATGCCTTTTCTTTTTGGGTCCTCATCCATTACGGCCATGCTACATTTCTGACATTGTGAGACACGTATTGCTAACTCCCAAGGACAGTGGCATGGAGACTTCCATACGGAGACTCGGGCATTCTTGGCTTCTTCCTCCAGATTCTCGCCACCGATGGCGTGAGCCATGGTGTCTTAGTTCATGCCTTGCGAATCGTAGGCAACTCGTGCGCAGACACCGATGAAAACCGCGCTCGTGTCGTTGAAGGAAATCATATCCTGTCTATTATGCGTCATCTTCAGAACGAGGGTTTGATTCCATATGCGATCCCCGTTCTGTACAACATTCTTGTTGACTATGGTAAGTCACCAGCTTCTACAAGAGGACCATCAAATGCTGACTTGACCAGAACCCGCTCAGAAGTTGGCCTCACAATCTCTCCTCAACACTCACCTCATCTCCCTCCTCTCTTCCCTAAGCATCCAAAACTTTGCTCCCCTGATTACCTATTTTTGCAAGATTCTCTCCCTCCTCGCCCAACAAGATGGCGAAGCTGCTATCGCTAGTCCTCATACTGTCCAGGTCCTCTTAACCTTGGCCACCAGTCCACCAGCGAAGGGCGATGTGGATGATTTTATCTCATTGGTGTCAACTGCCGCGAGTTACCTTGCCAATGACACGCTCCAGGCCAACATCGTTGCTAACCACCAGATGGATGTATTTATGACGGCCTTTTACTATGCATACACACAATTCGACCCTCAGCAGATTGATGATCCAGAAACGGTGACTCAACTACAGCAGCTCTGCACGTCTTTGCTCACAACGCTGGCCGATCTCTCCGGAAATGATTCGTTTCCTTCTTACTACCCACTCAACAGCTCAGTGCCGCAGTCACTCTTGGCCTGGCTCCAAGGAGCGAAGCCTCAACTTCAAGCTGCCGCCTGTCTCGCTCTTGGAAACCTTTCTCGATCCGATGAAGTCTCTCTAGCTCTTGTTCAAACTCACCAGGCCCATCGTCCCCTTATCAGCCTCCTCTCCAACCCGTCTACTACCGATTCTCAGCAACTTCACTCCGCATTGTCGTTTCTCAAGAACCTTGCCATTCCAGTTCAGAACAAGCCACTTCTTGGCGAGCTACTTGAGGCCACAAGCGTACCCCGGATATTGACGATTGATACTCTTCCGCAAGTCCATTTTGCAGCTGTGTCTCTGGTTCGGCTGCTTCTTGTCAACTGTCCTCCAAATGCTCATAAATTATGCGCACCTCGAAACCCAGGTGTGTCGGGAGAGTCTGCTGAGCATACGAGTGTTCATGATATCCTCTCTTTGTTCGCCAGATCAGACGCTGAGCCCACAAAGCTCGAAGCAGCACGTTCCATTTCTGCTCTTTGCCGTGTGCTACACACGACGCCCGTGTTCCCAGTGCTTCCAGAATGGGGTCCTTCACAGGATGCCTACGTCTTTGAACCTAAGGAACCTCTTCCCCCCGGGCTAGAGAACAGTTCGGGCGACGAAAAAGAGAGCCATGTTCGAGGGCTCTTCTACAAGAAACATAATCTATCAAATGCCCTCGCCTTTCTTGTCACTCAGCAAAAATGGCCCATTCTTCGCTCTGAAGCCTGGTTCGTCTTCGCTCTTATGGCACGTTCCCAAGATGGTGCTGCTGTTATTGCCAGCACCTTGGCCATCCCAGACGTGGCCAATGCCCTGTCCCGTGCCATCACTGGCAACGGTGTGGTCCCAGAAAGTGAAGAACAAACCAGGCAGATTGAGGCCGCAGCCTCTGATAATGTCGCCATTCCGGAAGGTCTTGGTCTAGAACCTCAGCAAGTTGATCCAAAGCAACAGGCGAACATGGCCAAGGTGGATCGTGAAAACTGTTTGGTGTTGTGTACAGAGATTGTCAAGACACCAAGCCGCATAGTAACAGTTCCTCAGCTTGGCTTGCTACAGAATCTACTCAAGCAGGGCACAGGTTTGATAGGCCAGGAGAAGACCCAGGGTTATTAGCAATGGTGAAAAGCATAGATCAAACCAAAGCCGTAGCTAATGAGAATACAAAAAGCTGCCAGTTAGTATACTCTTACAATATTAACAAATCTTTTCAAGCCATAATAGTCATGTCAGGACATAACACTTATTCATACGCCATGCTCACGGAATACTTCGATTGGCCAATCGATTATAGAACGAAGCCGGTGATCATGCAATAAATTCTTTAAGCTGGACCTAGAGTTCTCTCCCTCCAAACCCTGCCAAGCATTTCATCAGAGCCTCGAACCGACGTTGCCCCTCCCTTGAGACGCAAAGAGCAAAACCCTCAAACACCAGTAACCTTTTTGCAAGTTTATTTCTTGGAAGCCTCAGCCTCAGCCGCATCCCGCGCACGCTTCTCCCGGGCACCTTGGTTTCGGGCGTTGCTGCGAGCGACACGAAGGGTACGGTAAGCACCAGCCTCGCTAGCAGCAGGGACCTCGCTCTTCTTGATCTCCTTGAGGGCGATGTCGGTGGGGGCAATGGGGAAGGCGGCAGAGAGGTCGGTGACCTTCTCGATCTTGGAGACGTCGGTCTTGGTATCACCCTTCTTGGGGGCGTTAGATCGGCGGGGGAGGAGGATCAAGCGCTCCTGGTAGGCCTTGAGGCGGGCGACGTTGGCGGCCAGGGACTCCTCAGAGAGGTTCTGTCGGCGGGGATCGACGGAGATGCCGATGGTGCGGGCGAAAGCCTTGGGGATACCAGCCTCCTGTGGTAGTTGTTAGACACAAAATTTCTAACCTCGTCGTTGTTGCCCAATAAAATTTCGGCTAGAGGGCCTTGGGATCGAATCGTACCTTGAGCTCAGTCAGAGTGAAACCACGGCCGGAGCGGACACGGCGGTTGTAGCGGATGGTAGGGCATCGCACAACAGGTCGGAGCGTGTCGACAGGGCGAGGAGCGACGGCAGCAGCCTTGGCCTGACGAGCAGTGCGTCTCCGCAACTTCTTACCGGGCTATACCAGAGTCAATATCCTGAATCCCACTGCAGGCGGCGCAGATGACACTGTTGTCATTCAAATTTTGTATCGTACCTGGTCGAAGTGGGTGCGAACCCGGCGCTGCCAATCCTTGCGGAAATCTGTGTAAGGGGTCAGTCGCTGTTTATGAACATGTCGTCGATTTTCGAGGGAGGTTGCTCACGGTTGTTGATAAGCTTCTGGTTGTGCTTGATCGCCTGGAGAGAAAAAAAGGTCAGTATCCTCCGTCTAGATCATTGCGATGCATCGCATTGGACGTGTTCCCCATACCATTGTGACTGCTTGCGATCAAACGTGCTCCGGTTGTCGATGGTCGGGTCGTGAGACGTTGAAATTTCGGAGGGTTGAGGCTTGTCAAGTTCTTGGAAGGGTTTTCGAGCCCTACATTTGGTACGTACTTGGTGGGGTTTTGGCAATTGGCACCAAAATTTGGTGTGCGACCGCACGTGATTTCGCTTCGCCTGCCGATTGACCTTGGGGCTTTGGGGGATTTTGCCTTCGAGCCTTACATAATACGCGAGAGCAGACCCGGACCGCTAGTCGACTTTAAACTGGAGACTCCATTATCTGGACTTGTGTAAGTACTACATTTATTCAGTACAGCCCGTAGGACACGGCGAATTCTGACTTACTATTCGTTGGTCACACTTTTAAATTCATCAAGGTTGAGGACAATGAAAATGTTATTTAGTCGATACAACCTGTCAATGGTATGGCAATATTTCTGGCCTGGAGATTCTACTTCTTCCGTCGCATTTCAGAGTTGGCATGTCGATTTCAATTATGCTTGGGAGCTTCTCAGACTGTAGGCAGGAGAGACCTTTATTGCATTGATGATTCAAAAGATATCGGCCACTCTATGAGTATAGTCGACCAGGAAATAATGAACAGAACTCGCTCATAGCATTTTCTGCGAATAAGACGCAAGGACATGCACAAAGTTTGTCAAAGTGGGGGCTTTATTCATCCAATCTCGTTTCACAGTTTTTGGCCTTACCGCCTGAACTCGGTAAGGCAAGATGTCTCTCCTCAGAATCTATAAATTACCAGCTCTCCTCCCGGCTTTTCAATTTTTTTTTTCCTTTCCTCTTCATACTTACCTTGGGAGGAACTGCTTGACCCTCGCTCAACTATGAGGGAGTTCAGCGTGGAAGGCCTGCATTGCACACCGCGGCGTCGTTCCATTCTTCATTGCCCTTCGGGGCCATGGGTCCCGGAATTTTTGATCTACCTGTTTGACCGTTTGTTTTCATTGTGAGCGTCGCTTTAAGCGATGGCATGAAGAAGACGTTGATATTATGGTGGAGTTTCGCGGTCCATGCTAGCTACTACGAGTGGTCAACATGTGTGCGTCAAACTCGAAATTACAATTATTTTGATCGTGCTTCGAAGTGATTCAGTTTCGGTAGGATACGGTTAATTACTAGAAGTTTAAGTTGAAAGCCACGTCTTTTAATTTGCTCGGCTGCGGAGATACATATCTTTGTACTTAACTCTGCTTTCTTGGTTATAGTTCAAGTCATGCATGAACCAACACCTCGGACTGATTTCGATGGCACTTGTAACAGCCTTCGATGTTAAACTACTTTATATTCATTTTACTACGGCCATCGTCGTAGCACTCAAATTTTGTAGCACACATATTTTCTCTCTTCTTGTGCTCTTTAAATGCTTCGCCTATTGAAATACTCACTTCGCCCTTGCTCGATCCCAGCTTCCAATGCTTGCTTGACTGTCCACAGCTCCTCTCACCCGAAGCTAAACCGCACCAATCACATTCCCGCAATTCGGCCCTCAGCGGCGCCCCGTTCGTTCGCTCAGGAAAAATCTCATGACACCACTTCCTTCGCATCCCGAGCCCTTCAAACCCGCGATCCGCCAACCTGCCGAGCGCTTTGTCCCGCTCAATTCATCCTATAATCTCGCCCGGACAACCCACCAATCACTATAGACATAACTACACCGTCCGCGATAAAGAGTCCCTCGCCATGGCGTCGAGAATCGGGCCCCGCAGCGTCAAGGACGCAACTCGCTTTACGTCCACTATCCCCCACGCAACTTCAAAGACCGCCGGCGGGTCCGCCGCGTCTGCCGCAGCTCCCAAAGCCTCACCACGCATACCCGGTGAGAGCCCTGAGCAGCGCGTTCGCCGGCTACGACAGGCACATCTTGCCGCCCAGAAAGCCCAGATCAGCAAGACGGACAAGTTCATCGATGCTTCACGGAGATTTCTCGACGTCGCCCACCGGTGGACTGTGGGAGGCATTGTGATATTCACGGGTACGTTGTTTTCCTCGGGGAGCTCTCGTGACTTGTTGCTAGTTATACCGCTCAGAAACTGGGGGATTCTAACTTTACTCATGTAGCCGTCGCTGGTGTCGTCAGTATCTACTCCGTATGGGACATGCTCCGATATAACCGCGCCCGCCGCGCCGAATGGGTCGAAGCCCAGAAGCAGCTTGAAGCTGATGAGCTGGCCAGTGCTCGTCTGGCATACCTGAAGGGCGTGGCCACCGAGGAGCAGATCGAGCTCGTCGAAGAGGCCAACCGTGAGGCCGAGGCCAAGGGCATCAAGCTACCTCCCTTGCTCGCCGCTCCCACAACCCGTACCCACTTCGAAGAGCACGTCAAACCTGCCTTCGAGGGCAGCACCGCCGAAGGTGCCGACGCTTCGGCAAACAAAACTGGCAAGGGCATTATGGGTATCTTCTCTAACATGCTAAGCCGCGGGGAACAGGGCGAGGACATCGGCTCATCCCAGGAGCGCTTGGGTTATGAGAGCCTGTGCGAGGAGGACGACGCAACGGGTGTCCGTGAGAGCGATCTCGTCCGCTCAATCGAGAACAAAACCCGTGGGGCCTGGGAGAGGGAGAAGGAGAACCAGCGGAGAGGGGGCGAATTGGACCACCTGGGCTTAGAGACGGCAGACAGCCCGGCGCCTGCTAAGAAGTCGTGGTGGAGATTCTGGTAGTCCTCGCCTGACACACCTGATAATGGAAACAAAAAGATGGTAGCAGAGGAAGACAAGACGGCAGGAAGCGAGGCAAGATGTACGTGTTCCGGGTAAAATGAGTGTATCATACTGTGTAGGTAGATTGGCAGTGCATTAGACGGCGTCGGGGAACCATCTTGTATGTAACACCAAGGGAAAAACCAGCCCTACTTTACCTTATTATTGAAAATACCAAGCTATTTGAACAAAGCCCTGATTTCACCTAATGCAAAATGATTCCGATTGGATGACTCGGGAGGGTTAAAGCATTCACGACGATGGCACAATTAAGTCATTATGAGTGCTTCAGAGATTGCAGCTGATATTGCTCAGCTTTGTATTTCACCGTCTAGTCCTAGGTAGTCGACTCCCCAAGTCGGTCTACTTGAATCCCAATTATCTCTCAACCCTTTCCTGACCTTAATCTGGTTATTGTAGGCCGGTACCCGATATTAGCAAAACGCTGGTGCTTAAAACAAATGTCCGCTTACTCCTGAACTACTAACGCCATTCCAAAGACAAAGAAAATGTGTGGAAGCCTAGTCCGTACGTAATCCATTCCCAAATCAAATCCGTAGCCTGTTCAATCCATGCCCATAGTCCCAATCCATTATAGTCCGGCGGGTTCTTTTGAGGAATCTACCACGTCCATGAATCTCTGTGTCGACTCTTCTTCGCTCATTTTTCCAGAACAGACACCTCAATGCAATGGCATCAGGGTCGTGTTTACCATCGCGTAGTTGATGCCATTGGTTAAGGTAGTAGTCACACCTGAGATCCATAACCTTGCTGGCGAGCCGTCTTCCATCTTGAAACTCTAGATTATCAGCCTCAGCCTCAGGCCCAGACCTTATAGCTTGGTAATCGAACCTGGTGTCAGAATTCAAGCGCCAGGGGCTTCGTCGCGCACGCCTGGACTTTAGCGAGTTCAGAGGTCTCACAGCACCATCCTATAGCATCGGATTGACCTCTGGGTCCACTACCCTCGTCTCGTTTCCCTATGAGATGATGATATGATTGAAATGGCCCGGCACCTTCAGCCGACACTTCTCACAGTCGGGTCGGTAGCCAATGCTGAAGCTCTTCTTCATACCTGGTTGCCATGTCCAATTGTTGATAGTATGGCGATTCCGGTTGTGACTTCTCCGGTTAGGAGATGGCGTCGTCGGGTCTTCTTCGCCATCAGCTGCCTGTGCAGATGCCTGTGATTCAACATCCATCATGGCATTGGGATGCTCCATTGCATGTGGTGGTGAGGGTTGGGGTGCAATGCACCCGGGTTGCTGGTCCAGAATGTTGGTGTCGACGGTCATGCCAGAATCAGCAAAGGTCGGGCTCGTCATAGAATCATCACCCTCCGAAATGGGAGACGGTAAGCGTCGATTATTCTGGACCGCCTGCCAGGCGCTGGAGGAGGTCATCGTGCGAGGGACGCATTGATCGTCGGAAAAGCCGGTCTGATGGTGGCCAAGGTTGACAACACCATTTAGTATCTTCACAGCCGGGCCAGGGCCGGCCCATTCACACTGCTGACCTCTAACTTGAGCAGCGAAACTGGGTTGGATGGGGGTAGGCATTCGACCATCTGCATTACCGGAGAGGGGGTCGACGTTATTGGATTGATGAGCATGAGTATGTTGGTGCGGCTGAAGGGAGGCTGTATCCATCATATCCATCTCGGCATCATGCTGGGGTTGGGCGGTAACGTTCATCGATGACGGCCAAGGCCATAGCCCAGATTGGGACATCTGCTCCTCGGAATCGGAGTTCTGAGGGGTCACGGACGAGGAAGGTAGCCATTGTTGGGAAACTCGAGGGGAGGTTCGGAGCGGTAAGCATTGGACTCGTTTCTAGGAGGCAATCGGGTCAGCGTTGGGGGTCGAACAGCAGGCAGGGTGACAAAGCTCACGTGTCGATGCTCGCCAAAGCTCATACAGCCACTACCGTTGGTGACGGCTTCCTCCTCTTCCCGAGCCCGTTTTCGCTGGGCATCGGACATCGACTCTGAATATTGTGGGGTGGCAAACATTTTGGGAAGATAGGAGTGCCCAGTATGCCCTCCCATTCAGAATGAATACAGAGAAGGGGAAAGAAAATAAGGAAGAAGATACGAAGACAAGGGAGGTGTCGTGAGAGTTTGGTGGACTGGGTGTAAATGCGGGTGGAGGCTCGTCCCGGGTGGTTGGAGTGGGGAAGAGGGTCTTATCCGCAGGTGATGTGACGAGCGTGCAGCAAGACAGTTTTGAATAATTGGATGGCGACGATGATGATTGAGCAAGATAATGGTGATGGCAAAGAGTGTGTGTATGAAAGAAGGAAAAAGGTCAAGGAAGTCGATTGCTCAGCTGAATGGATGGAGAAGGAAGAGGCGTAGAGAGCGGAGGTTTAGGCAGGTGGCCGCCTGGGTCAAGCCTGGCGGTACCGTCAGAAGTACGACCTCGTGAGGCGCAAAGCGTGATGCGCGAAAACTCCTGGGCCTCGGACTCCTAGCCTAGTGCGAAAGGCGATACGCGATAGTGCCGTGATAGTGGGCCGTAAGCTGTGAGGGGGCTCTATCTTCTGTGACGGGTAGTTACAACTAGCCAATGTTGGAAGTGAGTGGCTTGTTGGTGTTATTCAGCTTTGGGGGGGGGGGGCGTTGGAAGATCGTTGACGCTGCGATGAACGGAAAAAGAAAATAATAGCAAGGAGAAGGACAGCCAAGCACGCAAGCTCGGGGAGAATGTCGGGATAGTGAAAGGCGATAAGGAAATAAATGAAAAAAGAAAGGAACAATTAAAGCGGTATGATAAATGTCAAAAGATTGACACGATTAAAACTTGTACAAAAGAAAAGCTGATCGAGAATAGCAGTAGGTCTGATCATGCAGCACAGCCCACGATGCACAGCCTGGCGGATTCAACAGAGGATCTAAACAAGAGGAGAAAATAAAATATTAAAGAGCAATACAACTTGGAAACAATCATAAATTTAGGACGTCCGACGTCAACGGGTTGGAAAGAGGGTTATGAATTAGGTGATTATAGTATTGTGCAATGAAATCAATGAAAAGGGGGTACGAGAAAGTTGTTAGTGGTGGTGGTGTTGAGACTGCTGGGAGTCTGACCCGAGGATTGAGGGGAACGATGAGGTAAGTTTAAGGTGGGCCATCATAAACAATGCATGGTGCCTACGACACACGAGCCAAAGGTACACGCATACCTACGATGCTTGTATCCGCATCACTCCAAGGGTTGTTGGTGTTTCTGTATTCTTTGTTTTTTGAGTTATTAATCTGGCTATAATTAGTTTTATTCCCTTTGTATCTATATAATGGAGGTTTACTGCTATTCTTTAAATATTTGAAAGACCATCCACAGTATCGGGAGAGTCATGGGGAGTCGGGAGTACGGGCTCGCCAGCGCCCATCAACAAATACAAGGGACCCACGGACCATCATGACGCCTCTAGCCCACCAGTGCAACCCCCGAGTTCAGGTCCATCTGGGAGTTGTTCGTCTACATTTTCTCGTCTCAACTTCTCGTTGTCCTAGTGGGGAGGGATACTTCTATCTCGGTCTTAGCTAGGTTTCAGGTGTGTATCATTGGGAGGGCAGCCGAATACGGTCTATGTAGCAGTCGTGTTTGAGATCTGGCATATCTCGTTCTCATTATTGCAATGCTAAAGGAATTCGCCCATTTCATTGGCTCCTTGATAAGTTTCGTCATTCCTGTGTGATCCGTGATGAGTGGTGTAGGGTAGCTACTCGCGACTGTTAACGGAGGTGCTACAGGTCTTGCTCAAAGAGTTGCATTGACTGAGTTACTACAGTACAGAGCAGTGCGCACACAGCTAATTACAGTATTGTTATTCCCGTGGGCCCTTGGCCCACTTGCTCAGTCAAACGAGGGCACCAGGGCTTGAAGCTCTCGTGAGTTCCATCACGTGACTTTCAACAGCGACCCCTCAGATGATCGAAGACTCGACAAGAATGAAGAAAAAACTTTCACTTCTGAAATGGAATGAGTAATCAGGCTTTCTAGTACGTCATTGTGAATATGGGCCTTCTTCTATTGGAGTACCTATTAGAAAGATATACCCCGGCTCTGCTTAATGCTTGATTCGTGCTCTCTTAAACGCCATTAACTTAGAAATGAATTACCGGAGTGAGGGACAATATCAAGCCTATACCTTCTCCTATGACAAATAAATGTCCCGTTCAGCAAGAGATATTATCACATTAGAATTCCATTTATCTATTTATTTATTTAATTTATTTTGGAACATGTGGACGCTCCGATGCATGACATGATTTCACACGTTGGTTTCTCGAGCCTGCCAATTGGATGCACCATAATAAGATGGTGCCAAGGGCCTCATTAGGAGAACCGGGGTAAAGGTTTGTAAACGGCCGAAAAAAGGCAACCTGGCCGCATCACCTTTTTTTCTACCGTTTTTCCCCCCCCGCAAGGCCGAAGATTTTTGGGGTTTTAGTTACCGGACCGATGCCATATGCATCTAGTCATTTCCTAGCATTGAAATCGAGGGGAAGAGGAGTTGAGAGATATTCGGTTTATGAGCTGTATGTACGAAGTATCTCAACGTTCCATCCATCTCCTTTCATCCATGCCATGCCGGTATCGCTTGGTTCCTGAGTGGACAGAACCATGCATTGGATGCATGCAATGCGGGAGGGACGTGTGCTACCAACCAAGGACCCCTCCCGCTCTCCCATCGCGGTTCATTTTTTGAGTGTGTGTGTGCCAACCCTCCGATTTCACAGACTCCGGGGAAGCGAGTCGTTTCCAACTAGAAGTCATGCAGAGTTACTCTAAATGGTGCCACTATTCCCGCCCACCGCCGGCAACGCCTCCTGCACTCTCGGAATGGACAGACGTACGACTCCTTCACACATGCTTGTAGCCATGAAGCCCTTTTCGATATCGGATGCAAGAAGAAAACGTGGTGATCCCAACCGAGGCTACGGACGTACCTATTCCGCGGTTTTGTGTAGCTGTTGAATGAATTCTGCATCTCGAGGACAGACACCATCCAATTGAGCTTGCACAATTGCAAATTTCTGGGGCTCTGACGTAGTGGGTATTCGTAGGAATACAGTAGTCTAGGATATCTTCAGTCTGGGCCTTGCTTATAGCGCCAAAAGCGATTTGACTGCGTTCCGAATGGTCTAGAAAGGGGTTCCGCAAACCGTAGGCAATGTATTGAGAGGCCCTCTTCGGTGGAGCCAGCTCCGAAGCTACTCCGATGTATTTTGCTCCCCTTGACGGGCTACCTTGTCCCTGGTTCCATGTGCTCCTGATGGCAAAGTTAGGTACCTCCGGGAGAGGTGGCGCGTGTACTCTAATAGATGTACACATTACCTCCACGTCTTTGTACCTTGGGGCTTGACTCACTCAATTCCAAGCTTTATGACTCTCGTAGCAAGACCTCCAAATTTTCTCTTCTTTTATTTTTCTATCATACGAAAACACCTTTACACGAATTCCATCTCCTCTGAGATTTCATATACCCATTGATTGACTATTTTGCTGCGCGTTAAGTCTTAACTGACTGCATCTGTACATTCTTCTCACACCGACCCTCTACTTCGCCCCTCCTCTCCTACGCCCCTCCTCTTGCACACCAACTTTGTGTCTTCCCCCACCAAGCCCGCTCCAAAGTCTCCAAAACACCAACACAAAAAAATTGTGACAATGCCCAGTGTCGAAATGGCCCCCATCGTTGCTGATGATACCCGAAGTGAGTAACACAGTCGAATTTTACTAGCAACATTCCTTTTGTCCTCCAATTTCCTTGCTCCAGCCATGACGGCTTGCCGTCACTCGGCGCAAAAAAGCCTTCGCACCATGATTCTATGGACTTGAGCACCAAATCGAAATACCTGGTGATGACCAACTTGCGTTTCTGGGTTTACTGCGTATACGCCATGATATTATCTGCCCTACCACCACCATATTCCCATCTCAAGACCAGAATACCACTGCCCACATCCATGCTCTTGTACTTATGATACCATGCAACACCACCAAGTATGTGAGCTGACACCAATTCCCCCCAGTTCTCGGACAGGATCCCTTGATTCCTCCTGCTCTCCTTACCTCAGAAATCCCCTTGACCGAAGACGCTACCGACACCGTAGTGAAGGGACGAAACGATGCCGCCGAGATCGTGTTGGGTGTCCAGGACCGCCTTCTAGTCGTTGTCGGTCCCTGCTCCATCCACGACCCTGCCACCGCCCACGAGTACGCCGCACGCCTCAAGGCCCTCTCAGACAAGCTATCTGATGACCTGTGCATCATTATGCGTGCCTACCTCGAGAAGCCTAGAACTACTGTCGGCTGGAAGGGTCTAATTAACGACCCTGATATCGACTCCTCTTTCAAGATCAACAAGGGCCTCCGTGTATCACGACAGCTCTTTGTTGACCTCACCTCCAACGGCATGCCCATTGCCACTGAGATGCTTGATACCATCTCTCCCCAGTTCCTTGCCGACTGCATTTCTGTTGGTGCCATCGGTGCCCGAACCACTGAGTCCCAGCTTCACCGTGAGCTTGCCTCTGGTTTGTCTTTCCCCGTCGGCTTCAAGAACGGTACCGACGGCGGTCTTGGCGTCGCCATTGATGCTATTGGTGCTGCCCAGGCTCAACACCACTTCATGGGTGTGACGAAACAGGGTCTTGCTGCCATCACTCGCACTAAAGGTAACGAGCACTGCTTCGTTATCCTTAGAGGGGGTAACAAGGGCCCCAACTTCGACAAGGAGAGCGTTCAGGCTGCTAAGAAGTCCCTGGAGGATAAGAAGCAGAAGGTCGCTATCATGGTTGACTGCTCTCATGGTATGTCTACTAAACATCCACAACCACTCGGTTTAATAAATAGACTGACCAAATTTCCAGGCAACTCACAGAAGAACCACAACAACCAACCAAAGGTTGCCAAGGTAGTCGCTGATCAGCTCCGCGAGGGTGAGAAGGCCATTGTTGGTGTCATGATTGAGTCCAACATCAACGAGGGTAACCAAAAGGTCCCCGCTGAGGGCCCCTCCGCCTTGAAGAAGGGTGTTAGTATTACCGATGCTTGCATCAACTGGGACAACACCGTAGAAGTCCTCGAGGACCTCGCTGCCGCTGTTCGCGCTCGCCGCGAGGCCAACGCTTCACAGTAAGCCTGATATAGGATGTTGAGTGAGGGATTGTGAGAAGCCTCTTATTTTCCCGGGAAACGTGGGCTGCTCTTTGTGTTTGTGATGCCCAAGCTGCTCTTGGGTGGAGATATGCTGGATGGATACTGGGAGTTTTTGACTTTGAATCAGGTGAAAAAAGCTGCAGGGTGTCAAAAAGCTGGCGCATCTAGGATTGCATTCAAAATATTGACATGATGCATGGAAGACCAAACCAAGAACGAGCCATTTTCTTAGTGAGGATGTGTCGTAGTATATGTATGCACCCTGCGGAGTGGGTTCTGTTAAATGTTTAACCGGGCTGGTCTTTCAGAATCCTTGATGACTAGATCATATCCACACAAAACTCCTAAAACTCCTGTGAATCCCCACCAGCCGTCCACATGGGACATATTCCATATGCCCGTGCTATACTGTACCTAAATATACACGCATATACATATACGTATGCCTTATCGAAAGTTGCTCGGCATCGGTGCGTAGCTTGCCGTCTGCCCGCCGCCGCCGCCGATGATGGGGTTGGTCTGGCGCCATGCGGCCACGCGCTTGAAGGCTGCCCAGCCTAGTAAGCCGATGGTGGAAGCGAGGAAACCCCAGACGATGATCTTGTCCTTGTTGCTGTCGCGTTGGAAACATAGCGTCGTGACGTCCTCCTCCTGAGCTTTCTTGCAGAAGGCAATGCCCTGGCTAAGACAGAAGGACTTTGTACATTCGGAGCAAGACTTGGACTTGGACCGCGGGCGCAGCTGCTCGGCGGTGAAGCTGTCTTCTGCCTCGGCGTCTCGAAGCTGGTTGCGGTGATTGACGGGTAGATGCGGCGTGAGCTCGGAGCTGAAGATGCTGGACCGGCGGAGGTAGCGGGAGGGTTCATCCTTGGGTCCCAGGGGGATGATGGTGCTGTTCTTGAAGCATGTGCATTTGCAGAACGTCGGCGCGGCTGGGAAAGCGAGATTGATTAGCGAAATGTCTTACAATCCTAATGGGACGGGGATGGGCGCACACGATGCTGTGACCAGAGACATGAATGCCCCCAAGAGGAGCAATAGCAGAGATATGCGTGCCATTGTGGTTGAGGCCGAATGGGAGAAAATGGCGGTGATGGGGGAGATAAGAGAGAATGAATGGCACAAATTCGTAAACGGGCCTGTCTCAGCTGAAGGTGCTGCCTCGTATCTCCTAGTGAATGAAGTGGTACCGTCTGTGTCCAGCATGGCCTAAGGAGGCTGTCTCTGACGCTACACCCGGCAATTCAGCGGGTCTCCCTGCACGCCCAAAGAACTGGGCCAAAAAACATACAACAGCGGGGATTCGCTAGTCCTCATCCCATTGGTCAACTGAGCCACATTGGAAAAAGTTCCCTTTCGCCCAAGCTCTCACAATCCATCTCGAAACGCTTCGAGATTCCGTTGAACCCCCCAATTGCGCTTGATTCGGATCCTCGACGAGACGAACCCACCCTCACCACATACGCCGCAATGCCCCGAATATCAAGGGTGCGAGGACTCCAGTCCTTGCAAGCCGTAATCGCTGCTCCGTCATGCCTTACCAGTCGCGCCCCCTTCGTTGCCCGCGCCGCCCTGTCGATGTCCGCTCCCGTGCAAGGCAAGAACACGGATTGGCTCCGCAAAAAGCTCTGGAAGGGCGAGGCTCCCGGTCCTGAGGATCCTTACACCCAGCGTATAGAACCCGAGGAGGCTTCCAACTTGCCAGAGGAAGCCCTCGACTTGCAGAAACAAGTCGAGTACACCCCCGAAGAGATTGAGCAGTCCCGTCTAGTCTTGCCCCCCCGTCATCGCATCGAAGCTGCTACCGAGAAAGAACTTGAGTCGTTGGATCCCTCGTACGTTCCCGCGACCTCAATCGAGGGTTTAGAAGAGATCGAGCCCGTCAAGACTTGGTGGGAGCAGCCCGGTCATTGGGGCCCCGAGAGTGAATTTCGTGGTTTTGCGGCCGAGAAAGTAGAGGATAGGGTTGTTATCGAGCTTGCTTTGCGAAGAGCTGTTATTGAGACTCTCGCTCTGCAGGAGGCTGGTCTGCTCAGCGAGTGGGCTGTTAAGAAGTGGCCTGCTGGTGAGCGGGCTGACCTGGATCAGACTCTTGCTGTAGAGATTCAGATTCAGGATGGGAAGGCTACTCTCAAGGGCGATGTGCAAGCCATTGCTGAGCGATTGACGAGCGAAGCGGAAGAGCACGAGCAGGCGGACAAGATGTCAACGGAAGAGGCTCAGGAGATTGTTAAGACGTGGGACGCCTCGTGGAAGGAGGTCGCTCTCAACAGCCAACACCTCAAGTTTGCCGTATGCACCCCCGTGTTCAGCGCTCCCTGATTTACGCGACTAACAGTCATTTATCTAGATCCGAAAGCGTGTCTACCAACTCACCGGCCGCCTCATCCCTGACGCCAAACTCGGCGCCGCCCGCACTGCACAGCACCTCCTAACCCTTACCGTGAACCCGACTAAGCGCGGCAAGAAGCTCGCCGAGATCCTCGAGTCACAGGGCGAACTGAACTCACTTCCCAATGTGAAGGTTCATGGCCGCAAGATCGGTCCCATTGACAAAGAAGTTGCCGTTGGTCGCTGGAAGGTAATTGAGGAGGAGCTGACCAAGCGTGGCCTTCCTATTACCGGCACTGCGGGCTTAGGGAAGAACAAGGAGAGAGATTGGTTGACGGGCAAGAGGTAGATTATACGAGGAAGAGACAAAAGATGTATGAGACAAAATGGAATGGGAGGGAGCGGTGTATTACCGTGTATACTTGTACATGTATAACAGACACATTAAAGATGACTTTCTTCACTGTATATTGTTGTATCCTTTTCGACGAGCGAGTCCTGTTAAGCGTGAAAACGAAACCGGTCATTCGTGGTCTTTAATGCACGTCTTTTCTATCAATTCTTTTAGCTGGCACAACTTGGCGCCAGATCTGCATCTCTATCCTGCCTTTATCCTCTTTGCAGATTGTTAATAGGGAATCTACAGATAATTGTTTTTAATGAGCCACTCCTTAACATCTTGCCTATCCCTCGCCAGCCAATTCTGCTTGGCCTTGATGCTGTCCAAACTCTGCGCTAATTCTAGATCGAAGCCCTTGGCGCCCTTCTCGGCGAAGAAACGCTTCACATCGGCTACTTGGTCCTCCTGTGTAAAGGAGCTCGTGGACATGGCAACAACATCACCCATCAAGGATGAACCGGGCGGGAGTCTCTTGGTAATGGTGTCCCAATTCTCCTTGACCCAGGCCCAGAGGGCCACAATACCCCCCTTGTGAGCCCGAAGTCCTGCGATGGGCATGTATAGATCTTGCGTCTTGACTTCTTTGCTGAGGGTGTAGTCCAACGATCTTTGGATGAGCTTGGGATCATTTGCGAAACCGAGGCATCGAAGAGCCGTGTTTCGCTCGCTGCTCTGCTTGGCGGTCTCATACTCCTTAATAAGAGCGTCGTACTCAGCTTCACCACCGTAGGTCAAGACTACAGAGAAAACGCTGGCTCGCAAGTTCGGCTCTATTGCGTCTCTGTCACCGCTGATAAATTTGTTGAACAGTTCAAAAGAAGCAGCTTTGGTTCTCTCGTCTCCCGCGATAGCCGCCTTGCCAAACATAAGCCCTTTTAATCGCTGCGTCATATGGTCATCCTTGTCTGTGAATTCCCAGCCTAGCTCGTTGGCTTTCTTGCTGACCAGGTCTCGCTGGAAAGCCTTGAGTGCTTCTGTTGTCTTGTCGTCCTCAAACACCCAAGCATCCCGGAGGGAATTGATACGAAGACTCAACTCATCCCAAACGATATACTCATTCTCAGAGTCAAAGCTTTGGATGAGGGTCAGTAGACCAGAAGTCTTCTGATAACCGGCAGCAGCAAGAGCGCCGGCATCTGCAATCATGCCTGCTCGGTCCTCAACACTCAGGAGGCCGGCCTTTGCATTCTGTCCGAGCTTCTGAAGACGCTCCGTCGTGTAAGAAGTGCGGTAAATGCCAGAATGACCTGAGTTAACCTTGAAAAAATCGAAATCAGGCACCTTGAAATCGCCCTCCCGAGTGTTGAGTGTAAGATCTTCTTGAATGCCACCCTTGGTTCGGAGACTAAGGAAAACAGGGTAGAGAGTCTCATCCTCGTGAGGCTCTACGTCAGCGGTCCTCAAGAATCTGTTCTGCTTGAGATGGATTGTACCATTGGCCTCGTTCTCAGTAACTGCAACGACTGGGAAGCCGACTTTCTTGGTCCAGATATCGGCTACACGTTCAACATCTTTGCCACTAGCTTCACTGAGCGCCGCCCATAGGTCGGTAGTCTCGGTGTTACCGTAGGCATGCTTATTCAAATATCGCCTGACACCTTCAAGAAAAACATCTTCCCCAAGATACTTGGAAATCATGCGGAGTACGCAGGAGCCCTTCTCGTAAGAGATGGCATCGAAGATTTGGTTCACCTCATCTGCACGCTTAACGGGAACCTCAATCGGATGAGAGCTACGCAGTGAATCCAAGCCGAGCGCAGAGCGAAGATCCTCAATGACATAGCCGTCCCATACTCTCCATTCGGGGTAAAAGACATTTGAAGAGTACCACGACATCCACGTGGCGAAACCTTCCTTGAGCCAGAGGCCATCCCAAAAGTCCATGGTGACCAAATTTCCAAACCATTGATGTGCTAGTTCATGCTGCACGACCTCAGCAACGCGCTTCTTGGTGGTTGCGCTGCTCGTCTTCTCATCCAGCAGGAGGTCAACTACTCGATAGGTGATTAAGCCCCAATTTTCCATGGCACCAGCGGCAAAGTCGGGTACCGCAACCATGTCCATCTTGGGTAGGGGATACTGGCTACCAAACTGCTTTTCGTAAAACTCGAGGGTTCGCGCACCAAGCTCAGCCGAGAAGACAGCATGCTCAATGTTCTGGTCGGGGGTGCAGTAGACTCTGACGGGGATACGGAACTTGTTCGTTTCATAGACCTGGAGATCACCGATAACAAAGGCGAGCAGATAGGTGGACATGATGGGGGTCTTGTTGTAGGTAATCGCCTTTCGCTTCTTGCCAGTCACCTTTGAGTCGACATCCCTCTGCGAAGCAACATCCATGTTACCCAAGCAGACTAGATCATGGTCTGCAATCAGGGTAACGCTGAAGGTCGCCTTGAGGGCCGGCTCATCAAGGCAAGGGAAAGCACGGCGGGCATCGGTGGCCTCCATCTGGGTTGTCGCAATATACTTGGTATTGCCATTCTCGTCTTTGTAAGAAGATCGGTAAAAGCCAGCCATGTCGTCATTGAGGATACCAGTAAACCGTTGCGTCAGTCTAGCCTTTTGTCCAGCGGAGATTGTCTGGTCAAAGGCGATGGTTGTGGTTTGGGTGTCCTTGTCATAAGTGAGTGTGGGCGAGGAGCTGATGGTAGCATCGCCCGACTCTACAATGGTTTCATGAATGGTAAGGTCCACCGTGTTGAGGGAGATAGATTTGGAGTCCTCAATAACGTCAAAGTCGATAATGACGGTACCCTCGTACTTGAAAGTCTCAAAGTTCGGCTCGAGCGTCAAATCATAGTGCAGCGGCTTGACATTCTTAGGCAAGACCTGGCGGCCATGGCTGATGTCATGGCTTGCACTGACAGTGTCGGATCCGTTGCGATACATGGCTCTCCGGTAGGAGCAGTGACGCAGCTGTTGATGCGAGGCCGAGCTGCGGGGCCGGAGTGCTGGGCGTGATCTGGGGTTGAAGGGGGTAGCGGACTGGAAGACCGAAAACCGTGGTAGGGGAGGGGTTGAGTATGAGCCCAAAGAGGTGAAGTTGGATGGTGACGAAGATGGAGCTAGGTGGGGGAGGGGTAGCGAACTAGAATGGAAGGTACGGAATATTAGCGGTGAGACGGTGAGACGGAGGAGGCGCTGAGAGGCGCTGGAGACACTGCTTGAGCATTGGCGGGAGGTCATCACAGCTGCGGCCCATAGCGGCTTCTGACGGGACGGGTGCAGTGACCGCCAGAGACTTTCAGCGGCTGAAAGTGACGTCATAGCTGAGCCAGTCTTTCAAGCACTGATTCTCTGTCCCAAATTTGAGCTTCTTTTATCCTGGCCTTAATTAGATGGCGGTTGTAGGTTGAGTTCTCCAGACCGATGCAAGGTGTGGCAAATTCGTTCTAGACCTTGCGGGACTTTCTGGGTCTTAGTGTGTTAATTAGCCAATAGGAGACGTAATTGGTTCATTCCTGCAGACCACCCCATGGCTCGCTTGTTCTAGGTCGTTGGTGAGATCGTCAATCGAGGTAGGGTTGTCGCAGTAATATTGCAAGTACGATGTTGCTTTGATGAATTAACCGTCACGCTGTTCGCATCAATGGGTTATTTCGATTAAGCTTGCGTGTTCTGCGGCGCTGCCTCTCATTGCCTCTTATAGTGGAACTCGAAGACGAAAGTCCTGAGGAGGAGCTGTACGACCGAACGGCTCTTATCTGCTCTGGTGTAGTCAGGTACGCCTGGGCTGAGTGCCAGTGACCCTAGGCTACATTCTTTGTGGTATGTTCCCAAGTCTTTGCTAAAACTTTAGATTTCCGTCTCCTTGATCTCAATATCTTTAAGAAGCAATTAAATACTGTTTTGATCATGGCGCGGGATCCGCGTTAGATCTAGCTTATAGAGTTCTGATGCAAACTATGCCTTCGAATGGCAGACAGCTGGAAACACTGAAATATTAGCTTGCTATTTCCAAGTCTAAAATCCCATGATTACTACCGTTAAATGGCACTGTCGTATGGTCTTGAAGTCCATAACGGTGGCTTCAGTACCGGTATGGCTAGCAATGGCCTATGTCTTTTCTAGAGCCACAACGGTGCTACTTACACGGCTCGAATCGACTCGTCGCAGAACCGTTGGTATGAGAAACCTATTCGCTATCTAGAAACCGATATAAAACGGCTCATATGAAGGGAATCAACACTTGATCTAGTTTTGTGGCTATTGGATTTTCTCTCCGTATTTTGCTACATATTGGAGGGCTAGAAAGACTCGCTCTTTGGGGTAACCATTTAACGAATGCGTTGCTTGGGCTTAAGATCATCTGTCCGAAAGCAGACCGACCTGCTTCTTTCCCAAGGTGCTGTAGAGAACTGCCGCATTGGCGGTGATGAGAACTGCGTGAAGTCGGGGGAAACATGAATTTTGTATTTACATTTCATCACCCTACACTGGTACTTTTTAATATAACCTGTCCCTCCATTCCACTCGACGAGGAATGCGTACCTAATAGCTGAGCTCTCTAAAGTATGTTGACCTAGCATCTAGATATCTGCGAGAACAAGGCCAATCGAGATGGCGGCGGGAAGGGCTTGGACATAAAGAATACGTCGGGTAGCTGTCAAGCCACCATAGACGCCAGCCACCCCAACGCAGCCGAGAAAGAAGAGTTGAATTTGTCGGGTAAATTCGGGGTTAGGATGGATCAAGGCCCAGAATAGACCTGCGGCGAGGAAACCATTGTATAAGCCCTGGTTGGCAGCTAGAGCCTTTGTCTTCTCGGCAAACTCAGCCGTCAGCTTGAACGCTTTGCGACCACGAGGAGTGGTCCAAAGAAACATCTCAAGGACTAAGATATAGACGTGAAAGCCGCCGACAAGGCCAGTGGAAACGAGTCCAAGGAGCCCCATGATGAGACGAATAGAGGGGGAGGAACTCAAAATTTAGATTAGATGATCGAGTGAGATAGAAATCTTGCAGTGGTTAGAAAGTGTGGGAGTCGGTTTATTAAGGTCCAGTTGAATCACAAGCTTGAAGCTGGGCCTAGGCACCCAAAGCGAATCGATCCGTTTGTTTAATTGGGTTATGGTTATGAGTTATGCGGATAATTAATGATGCGATGAATAGGAGGAAAGCTAAACTCATTTCGAAGTAAGCCTTTCGAAGGATCGCATCTTTTGCCTTGGCAAAAGTACTGTAACCAATAAGCGAGCATTTGCGGCGTTGTGAGCAGTTTGCGCTGGCTCGCCCGTTTCGCCGTTTTGAGACAGTGGGGGCGGATTTGGCCCTTCAAGTTAAGACGAGACTTGGGGAAGAGAATAGACACGTTTATACTCTGTAGTTATAATCAATTCAACTGCCGTAATATTAAGTGATTTTTGGAAATTTCGGAGAAAACGGTGTTATGCTAGCACAGACCAATAAGATCGACTAATAAATATCAACAGTTAGACTACGAATTCCCACCAGCATGAAGCCGTTTAGTACGCAAATCGGAAATCAAGTCGCTTGTTGCCATCTTTCTCTCGAGCCTCCTGGTTGGTCTGGTACTCGACTTTTTGTTCTGGAGTCAATTTCTCCCACTCAGATTCCTTCTTCTTGTTCAGGTGGATGAGCCACTGGCGCTGCACGACGAAAGTGACGACAGCGAGGGCCAAGATTGAAACGCACACCTTGTTGCCGTTCTTATAGTATGGGGCATCCCACGATCGGTAGATCTGGCTGCCAATGACACTTCCGCTGTTGGCGGTATTAGCAATGGTAAGTTCAGGGGGCAAAATAGGACAAGAGTTTCGAAACGTACATCTGAACAATAACGTTGTAAGTTGCGGCAGCAATAGCTCGCTTCTTGACATCAAACGAGTTCTCAGAAATCCACGAACTGACGATAGGGTGGAAGTAAGGGTAACCGGAGATGAGAGTAACGATGCTGAAACGTCCCCATTCGCGCCCTTCGTTAGGGATCGTGAGCAGCGAAACGAACATAGGAAGCGACCAGATCTCTCCAAAGAGACAGTGGAAAGATCTCTCGCCGAAATATTCAGAGCTGTATGCTAGGCACAGCATAGTGATGATTTGAAGGGCAGCAGAGGGGGCAGTGAGGAGGTTGCTGGCAAGAGTGCTGAACTTGCCGACACGTTTTAGGGTCAAAGTCAGATACGCCTGAACAGGAGTGGCGGGAATATAGGCAATGAGACCGATGAAGTACAAGCCCCAGAGCGAGGGATCCGACCAGGCAGCCTTGACATCAGCCAGAGTAGCAGGCTCTTTGAGGGCTGTAAGGCCCTTCGCAGGGTCGTCGCGGAGGATACGGTTAATCATGATGGTTTCCTCCCGCTCGGAGTACCAGGAATTGCGCCAGATAAGAGACTTGGTTCCGGTCGGAGAGCTGGGCAGATAAGCCATCGAGAGAAGACCGAGCACAATGGTGAGGAGGCCTTCGAGGAGGAGGAGCCAGAACCACCCAGTCTTACCACCAACACCGCGCATCTCAAGAAATCCCGCAGCAAGCAAGGCGGAGATGACCCCTGTAAAAGTGTGAGTCGTTGTAACTCACGAGTTGATCGCATGCGAAGGAACTTACTGGCAATGTTGAGAGTGGACCAGAATGCAGCGAGGCGAATGGAGAGTTCCTTTGAATTATAAAAGTAACTAGCGAATAAAACGACTCCAGGTATGAAGCCACCTTCGAAGAGACCGATAAAAGCGCGAGTGACGTAGAACGAGGCTCGGCCAGTCATGAAGGCCTGAAAAGTAGCTGTAAAAAATTTGCGATTAGCTCTATGCCACCATTCATCAGAACGTGATGCAGATATGACTTACAAACAAGACCCCAGCAGACCATGAGCTATTGCGCAAATTTTTTAGTAACCCTTAGGATCGTTCGAGGGATATATAATACGTACAGTAGGCAAAACCTGCTTGAATCCATATCTCTTGGTGAGAAACTGCACAGGGAATTCGGCGGCGAGGAAGCAAAGCAGCTGAATGGTGGTTCCCTAGAAAATAGTCAGGGTTTGAGACAAGAACCCATTCAAAACTAGAAATTTGAACGTACGTTGTTATAATCATCGGTTGTCAAGCCCAGATCGTCCAATAAACTATCCGCGAGAGCATTGCTGAGATTGCCGCGGTCAAGCTGCAGGCCAAAGAACTACATGCAACCCCATCTTAGCGCAACTGATCGACTGTGGGGGACGCAGCAGTCAGCGGGGGTCTGCATTTTAACCTACCATGAGACAAAGCCATGTGAGCAGACGAAGGTCGGTTTTGCGGACGAGACGTCTCTCTTCCTCGGGAGTCCATGTTGCGGTGGGATCGAATCGATGCCCACCCTCGTAGGATTCATGAGGAGGTAACGCTGAGTGAAGGTTTTCGCGGCCAATTTCGACTTGGCCTTTAGAGACATCTCCCGAAAGAGACCGGACCAGCGTTGCTGGACTGGCTTCGATATCTGGGCTGCCCATGATGTCGAGAAAGCGAAATCAATGATTAAAAACCTGTTCTGCCAATCTGGTTTGGTTGCAGAAGATGAGTTAGAAAGACAACAAAGCTTGAGGCTCCAGTGCAATAATTCTCAACTCAAACTCGGGGAGTTCATGTCAACATATATAGTAAATGGCCCATGCTGTGATGACTTTTTCGGGGAGAAAATCCGTCTCGTCAACCCGGCAAGCTGTGAACGGGTGTGGCACGACGGGGCACGCCATGGAAGGGCGTGAAGCCAATTTTGGCAATGGCTCAAGGCTCGGTCGAGCCAGACATCCCGGTATTCCAACCTAAATGACTTACGTAGCAAGGACTTGAGGTAGCAATATGGCACAGCGTCAACGATTGGAATGAATCAGGGTCGACCGGCTGGACATCCCCGGACTCGACTGACCGAATAAGTCGGTTGACGAACCCTAACACTCACCTGCCGAATACCACGAAAAGAAAGCCAAGAACGGAGTAGTCCCGGATCGATCATCTAAAGATGGAGTGCTAGGATTGGCTTTCGAGCATCCAGGTCGCCCCATCTGGTGGAACGGGTTTGAGTCTGTGGGGATAGCGTCGTCTGGTGTAGGTCTCCGAGAATTTCTCCGCATGTCCCGGGCGTTGCGCATGCCATATTTAGTCCCGATGTCGCCTTTGCGGCGCGTCATGATTCGACGCAGCTGGACACATTTAACGGTCCAAGATGCCCTCCAGAAATAGCCTGACCTCGAGGTTATCGCCCGTTGTAGCTATTATACCATATCATTCTCGCTAATACGCTTTCCGCTAAGTCGGTGCGCAGCAACAGAGCCTCACGGAACTCTCAAGGCGTCAAAGCATTGACGTTATCTTCACATTTTTTTGCTAATTGAAATCAAAAATTTTCATTCGGGTCTTCAACATGCCGTCTGTCGCTCCTAGTAAGGATGAGGTTACCCTCGAGGGCAACATTTTCGGTGGCCATGCCGAGAGTCGCCCGTGCATCTCTCAACCCTTGACTTACACCGGCAGCCTCGACGACATTAAACAGGCGGACCTGACCCCCGTCATTGGACGGGAGTTTGATGGCCTCCAGATCCGGGATCTGCTCAAATGGGACGAGCGTCTCATTCGAGACCTTGCTGTCACTGTTTCTCAGCGTGGTGTTGTTTTCCTCAAGAACCAAGATGTCACCCCGGTTGAGATGAAGGAGTTCATGCTCAAACTCACCAGACTTGGTGGTTGTCCCGCTAGTTCGGGCCTGCACGTGCATCCTTTGACTGAGGAAGGTAGCGAACTGGGCGACCAGATCAGTGTCATTTCGAGCGAAAAGCAGAAGAAGGGTGGCGGCTTGACCCATCAGTTGAGTGATGTTAGCCGCTTCGCCAGCGCTGGCTGGCATAGTGACATGTGCGTACATACCCATGCTACTGCATATCGGCCATAATTACCAAGCCGCACCAATGTCCCCCGTCTGGATGAAGCACGGACTAATTCGAGACATGCAGCACCTTTGAGAAGGTCCCTTCAGATTACGCCATGCTCAAGATCCACACCTTGCCCGTCACTGGTGGTGACACTGTAGGTCTTTCTCATTGACCGTACAACTGCATTCCATATACTGATTTGGGCTCTCCACTATAGCTTTGGGCTTCGGGTTACGAGATTTATGATCGCCTTTCGGACCCCATGAAGAAGTTCCTTGAGGGCTTGACTGCCACTCATGATGCATCCTTTTTCCACGATGAGGCGGCTCGTCTTGGAAACCCTCTTCGCAAGGGCATCCGAGGTTCGCCTTTGAATCAGGGCGATAACCTGACTGCTGTTCACCCTCTTATTCGGACTAACCCAGTGACTGGATGGAAATCTGTCTATGTCAACCGTGGTTTCACTAAGCGCATCAATGGTGTCTCGAAGGACGAGAGTGACGTGCTGATCCAATACCTCTTTAACCTGGTGACGCAGAACCACGATGCCCAGGTGAGATACCGATGGAGCAAGAATGACTGCGCAATCTGGGACAATCGATCAACTTTCCACTGTGCTACTTATGACTACGAGGCTGCTCGAGCTGGCGATCGAGTGTGCAGCTTGGGCGAGGCACCCTACCTTGACATTGATAGCAAGGGTCGACGTGAGGCTCTTGGTATCTAACTAGGGACCGACAGGAAGAAATGAGGATGATTGAAATGACAAAAATTTACATCGCGAAATGTTAAGACGCTAACTCACGATGATTGTACGGAACTGATGTGTATCAAATTGATAATTGATTTTTATTTTTATTTTAATATTATCGAAATCTATGTCTGAATCTGTTAGGCCTGGACCACATGATTCTCGTCTGAGTGTATCATGTAGTCATTTACATAGCAACCCCGCGTTTCGGGGAGTTGGCGATGTTCTTTGGGAACCGAGGTACGTTTGGGTCACACCGACAACTGCGAAGATAAGCTACAAGCTGTTACTGTACTCTCAATCCTCACTGACTCTTCAGTCGAAACCAAATACTATTTCAATATAATTGAACTCGTTCTTAAGCTAAGTCGAGCTGAACTTGCCTGATAGTGTAAGCATGTGGGTCGACTGAAGAACCGGGAGCTCAGAGGGCTCCAGCCCCCCACGAGTTGCTCCAGGAGTTAAGAGACTCCAGTTATGGCGGCCTTAGTGCTGTGCTTCAAGGGGTTACCCCGCTGGAAAAACCATTGCCCGCCCTGAGATGTGGAGGTTTCGGGGAGTTCAATCGCCTTTTTACGGGGTAATTAATTACGGAGTGCAGCGGGAACGAGATCGCGAAATTGTCACCTCTAATCACGTCATTGCCACCTATGCAAAGATGGTACCGAGTGACTGTTCACAGGGTTAGTATGGGTCTCCCTATCTATCTCTTTGGCTTCGCGAAGCTGACTATCTGACTCTGGTCCTAGCTTGGGAAGTGCCCTTTTCCCATCTCAACGCAGCCATAGATGTTGTAAGTCCTTCAGAGACCATGGCTCCATCCCCTCCCCAGTCTGAGCGGAGGCGGTCTTCAACTCGGCCTCCACCGCTTCCTAATGCAAGCGGGAGTTCTTCCGGATCTCGTTCGAGATTGGCAAGACGGGCATGCGATTCCTGCAAGGTTCGGAAGATTCGATGTACAGAGATTCCTCCTTGCAACGGATGTGTTGCGTCTGGTATCGAGTGTACATTCAACCGCCTTCAGGCTACGCGGGGCCCTCGCGGACTGAGGCCTAGGACTATCGACAAGATTGAGAAGAATCGTCGCGAAGAATCGTTGGGTAGTAACGGTGACCCATACAGAAGCAAGGGCAAGGGCAAATCGAGTCCACTGATCGATGAACTACCGCTTTTGATCAACATTCTCGATATATATGCTGAGAGACTGTTTCCAATATGGCCCATTGTCGATGCGGCGGATCTGAAACGGAAAATCTTGGAAACTCCCAGCCATCTTAATGCTGCAAGACACCTTGCACATGCAGTTGCCTTAGCTGCAGTTGCCCAGCTCAGGCTAGAAATGCCATGGCAGCCCAAAGTTGAACAGACCGAGGCTAGTGGGCTCGGTGATGGGCTCGGTCTCATTGATGGCCTGCGTATATCCTTCTTTCTCCATATTTACCATGAGAACGCGACTGCAGGTGGTACTAAGTCCCTTGTTTATTTACGAGAGGCAATCACTCAAGCCCAGATTCTTGGCCTCGATCGTGAATCAACATATGCTACGCTATCTGAAGCAGAGCAGCAAGTGTCTCGAAGAGTGCTTTGGCTGCTATTTGTAACAGAACGGTTAGTATATAGTACTCCGCTTTGATTCTCAAAACTAACATCAGCTCCCTAGAGGCGTAGCACTTTTACATAAACTGCCCATTGTTCTAAAACCCAATATTCTGTTTCCTTGGTTTGGGGGAACCGATGACCAAGCCCAGGTCCTCCCAGCATTTCTCAAGCTTGTCCATCTCTTTTGGGTGTTTGACCAATCTGGCATTTTCGAAATCTTGCGAAATGCGGATTCCGATGTACCCAACATGGCTTCCGTTGCACAGAGTTGCCTCGAACTACTGCAACAGAAACTGATGGATTCAGTCGGCGACGATGATTGGGGCCCTATTAATGACGTGCAGCGAGCAGACATGTTCGTCACCCGTCAATGGATGCGAGCTGTTCTTTGGCGAGCTGCATTGCGCTTTGGCATTGTCATTCCTTCCATGAACCCAGTGAGCATCGCGAAAGACTTCTTGTCCTTGGTGTCACAACTGCCGACTACAGCCCTGGAGTCTCATGGACCTACTCTAGTAAGTTGAGATTCCAGTTTTAACCGTGTAATGGCTAACCCTAGTTCTAGGAATTCAAGACCTTTGAGATTGCAACAGCAGTCATTGATGCAATAGCAAGCAATCACCCTGCAGCGTCAACTGATCAACCTGGTCCAATCCTTCGCCGCTTACGCGACATTCTGTCTTCGTCCCGAGGCGGCAACCGGGCCTTACTCTCCTTACTAACCATGAAAATGGAGGCTGCATCCGAATCAGGCTTGTTGATAGAAACTGGAAATGGAGACATGACCCATGAAGGTATAATTTTCGACTTGGATGAGGCGAACTGGCAAAGTGTTGGCGTGCTTACAGGCTCGACTGACATGACCATGCTGACATATCAGTTTATGGAAGAGCAAGCATCTCAGATATCCTGGGCACCTCTCGATCTGGGTTATCTTGTCCGGTCTCCGTCGCCACTTACTCGCATGTTGCTTGAGTCAATTCCGCGGGATAGTACATCGGACAAGGACCAAGCTGTTGCACGTTGATACGGAGCACTAGTTTCGGTCTGTCGGCCGGGGTCGAATGACTTTTTAGATCCATGTCTAATGACACAATCCGGAGTTATTCTCGCATAAACAACCAATATCTGTACATTTTTGGAATGTAAGGTTTGTACCTCTACCTTACTACCCCGAGTTTGGCTCCTCAACCTCCGAGAATTTCTCCGCCGAGAACCCCGCTCGCACTTTAGGCTATTGCCCCTCTATCATCTTACTAGGGTCAGACAATAACTATTGGCAATTCACATACCCCTCAATCGGTGACTTAAATTTTACATTTCGTTGTCGTCAATATCCTGCACAATGGCGTGGGCTGAACCTCGGAACACTGGTATGATCTACCGCCGGCTTGGCCGGTCTGGTCTCCATGTCTCTGCCATCAGTCTCGGTAGCTGGATGACTTATGGAGGCTATGCTCAGGATGAGGAGTCCTTTGCCTGCATGAAGAAGGCATATGACCTGGGCATCAACTTCTTTGATACTGCGGAAAATTATACCGCCGGTCAGGCTGAAATTGTTATGGGCAAGGCCCTTAAACACTTTGGATGGAAACGAAGTGACCTTGTTATTAGCACCAGTGAGTCGCCTTCCCAGAGCTGATGTTGGAAATTGCCGTGCTGAAATAAATCAGAGATCAACTGGGGTGCTGTCAACGGCGAAATCTTGGTCAACAACCATGGACTGTCACGAAAGCACATTATTGAGGGACTAGAGGCTTCTCTAGAACGTCTCCAGCTTAGATATGTTGATATTGTCTACGCACATCGACCCGACAGATTGACTCCCATGGAGGAGACTGTGCGAGCATTTAACTATGTCATTGACAAAGGCCTGGCTCTCTATTGGGGCACCTCTGAGTGGGGTGCAGATGAGATCGCAGAAGCTGTGAGTGCCGACCTTGCTTATTGGTGCGTCCAAGCAACTCACATAGGGTTTCTAGGTTGGCATTGCCCGCGATTTGCGGATGATCCCCCCAATCGTGGAGCAGCCCCAGTACAACATGCTGGTCCGTGATAAGGTTGAGGGCCAGTTCCAGCGTCTGTATGAACGCACTGGTCTTGGACTCACTACCTTCAGCCCAATTAAAATGGGACTTCTGTCTGGCAAGTACAACGACGTTATCGACGGCCAGCCGCCCAAGGACTCTCGATTCGGCTCCAGCAAGGATGGGTTCGCCGATTTCATGCGCGGCCGCATTGGCACCGACGACTGGAAGCAGGAGATTGAGAAGGTGCGCCAACTTAAGCCCATCGCTGACCGTCTTGGTGTCAGCCAGAGCCAGCTCGCCGTTGCTTGGTGCTTGAAGAACCCCCACGTGAGCAGTGTCATCACTGGAGCCAGTCGCCCTGAACAGCTGGAGGAGACTGTAGCTGCTTTGAACATTCTAGACAAGCTAACCCCCGAGGTGTTGGCGGAGATTGATGCCGTTACGGAGAACAAGGTCGAGCTTGACCCTGCCCGACAGAGCTAAAGCAGCCGTATGGTGCTGGAAGATTCTGCGGATCTATCAGTATTCGGAAGTTCCTCCGTATATGCGATCTAGAGAATCGATTGATTCGACGAGGAGGCACGTTATGGTTCCAAGCCGCGTCTCGGGAGGCCAGAAACAAGCAATGAGTCTTGAGCTTGAGGCTGTGAAATTCGATCAGCATCTGCACTACGATTTGGGTACCGAAATGCCTGATGTATGGAAAAAATTATGCTTATATGTTGAAGATAAAAATAAAGACCAGATTGGGACCATTCTCTGAGACTAAGACCTCCCTCATCCTTACCCGAGTTACTCACCTTCGCTTGCTTATTTGTCTTACGCATGCAATCCTGGCTGTTGAGATGAGCTGTAGGTAATGTTGAACTTTATTAGAATGAAAGACACCAATCCTTCGTAAACGTGCTATTGAAGATGTCATATAGCCACACTCTTCATCCTGAGTACGACAATGGCGCCCTTCGGAAGCCCGGTCCAACGGTGAATCCAGTCATGAGTTCTGAGCTCCTCGAAAATAGGGATACATATGATGGCCATGGAAGCCTAAACAGCTGGTAAGTCAGTCGGAACTTGGATGATCAACACGCATAACGTTATTACAGATGCCGGCTGGAGCCTACAGCATGAGTATGCCGCGCCCAGGCGACCGGAATTATGAACTCGGCATTCTTTCTTAAGCCTAAGCCCGAAATTACCGGGGAAGAAAAAAAGCCAACAGACTGCATGATTGGAATCTGTAGCAAGACATTCATGACGTTAATGTGGAACGTTCTCAACTTGAAGCCATCATGATACGGATTTAGGATCCGCTCGTATCTCCGTTGGCGTTGAGATGCTTTTCTAAACCCATCGTCGTATAGACGCGCTTGGTGATTGGCTACTTTCCATACTAATATCCACCAGCACCAAGCACGGGCCCTGGACTTCCGCTTTAGGTAACCTGCCTCACGGACATTGAATCCAAAATCCGCATCGATGATGGGCTGAAACCGAGAATTCGGCGGTCAATTCAAAGTCTAGGACCGAAAAATTGAATATAAATTCAATCGAATCTCTCCCAGGGCTTTTAAATATAAAAATAAACCACAGCAGCCAATGTACAAGAGTACCAAGCGCAGTTTCACCACTACATCCTTCCAGCACTTACAAATTAAGCTAGCCACGACATACAACCTCATCTATCATTGTCACCATCAACAACACTCAACCTACAGGCATAACCATTTCAACTTCAACAAAGTCTGCCCCCAACCCTTTCACACGGAACAAGCTACAAAGTACAACCTCTTCAACAAGAACATCATGTCTCAGCAGTACGCCAAGGACCAGCCTCAGGGCTTTACGAACAAGATTGAGCGAGTTGCTATTGTCGGTGTAAGTTTTCGCTATGAACCCAATTCCAAACACCCCACTAATAGCGCCACAGGCTGGTGGTTCTGTTGGAAAGCACCTTGCCCAATCCCTCGTCAAGACTGGAAAACACACAGTCACTGCCCTCAGTCGTGCTGGGAGCACTAGCTCGATCCCCGATGGCGTCAAGGTCGTCAATGTTGACTACGACAATGAGGATTCTCTTGTCAACGCCCTGAAGGGCCAACAGTTCCTGGCAATCTCTATGTCCACCATGGCTCCCTCTGACACCCAGATGAAGCTCGTTAAGGCTGCTGCAAAGGCTGGAGTGAAGTGGATCATGCCTAACTCCTACGGCACTGACGTGGCAAACAAGACTCTGACTAAGGAGAATTTAACCCATGGGGACACGGGTATTCAAGCCATTGAGGAAGTTGGCTTTTCCTCGTGGATCGCAATGAGTTGCGGTTTCTGGTACGAGTTCTCGGTTGCAAACCCCCCTGAGTGGTACGGATTCGACATTGTCCAAAGGAAGGCTACTTTCTACGATGACGGAAAGACCCGTATGAACACCTCTACTTGGATCCAGTGTGGCAACGCCCTTGCCGGTTTGCTAAGCCTCAAGGAGCTTCCTGAGGATGCGAGCGATAAGTCCCCGAACATTTCTCAGTGGAAAAACAAGCCCCTGTACATTTCTAGCTTCCGAGTCAACCAGCGCGAGATGCTCGACAGTCTTCAGCGAGTGACGGGTACCACAGACAAGGACTGGACCATCGACTACGAGGGCTCCAAGGAACGCTGGGAGCGTGGCAAGGCTCTTCTGCAGAGTGGTGAGCGCCGAGGATACGCCATGGCCATGTACGCGAGGAGCTTCTTCCCCAACGGCGACGGTGACTTTGAAAGCAAGTATGGTATTGCCAACGAGGTCCTTGGTCTCCCGAAGGAAGACATTAACGAGGCCTCTAAGAGGGCGGTGGCAATGGCTGAGGGTGGATACAACTACTTCACCAACAGAATTATTTAATGCATTGGCCACTAGTTATGAAATAGAGCCAATATGTTAAAGCGCTGACTTTGAGACCTATTATAATGTGCTGTCTGCCCCAGATGATAGATGATGTGACGAATTACAAGGAGGCAAAATGTTCAGAGCCCACTCCCTCCCATTGAAGGAACATGTGTTTAGTTGACTGATGTAGCAAAAAAGAAACTGGTAACGCTATATGGTTACGCAATATGGTTTTGGTTAATAGTAAGTTAGGGCTGGCAAAAGGGAAGATTAAAACGAAATACCAAAAATGTGATTCCGCCCGGGCTCGAACCGGGGACCTTCTCGGTGTTAGCGAGATGCCATAACCAGCTAGACCACGGAACCAATCCTGCGCTCAGACGATCTCAGGTACTTGTCGAAACCATCGAACAATTAGGCACTATTAGGTGTAACAAGAAAATCGCGCAAGCCATGAACCTCGCAGGTTAAGATGCTTAAACTGTTTATCCTTGGCGGCAATAGAGGCTAATTGTTCGTATGACAATTGATTGGCAGTTACCTTAATTCAATTATCGGTGGACTTTCTTGTCTTGATTTTGAGATAGGACAATCCTGGGAAGAATCCGTTTGCCTTGGCGCTGCCGGATGACGCCAGTCTTTAACTGCGTGCTTGAGTCTTTATAGTCTTATGATGATAGTCATAGTTAAGTTTCGAATAAATCCTAATTCTACAGATCCCGGTTATAAATTGGAGCTCGTTACGCAGGTAGAATGAACAGCTTCCATCTCGTTGCATCACATCTTTGTGGGGGGCGTAAAGCGCTTGACGATGGCATCAAGATGGAAAACCTCGAATTATAAAATAGACATGTATAGAAACGGGGAATTTGAATAGATAACGTCTGTATTTGACCAAGGTACACTTCTTTTATTAAACTCTCTACAGGTTCTCGGTACTGGTTCGAGATATGTAGAGGATCGCCGCTTTCTAAACGCACTCCCCACCTTTAAGCTGAAGGCTTTTATCAAGCAGTAAACTCGCAAGTTTGGGCTCACTATACGAGTTTTTTGTTCATTACTTCTGTTCATTACTGTCGGCTCAATGGTACCTAATCCTATATTGGAATTGCTGTGGG
This sequence comes from Mariannaea elegans, assembly GCA_930272665.1. Taxonomy (NCBI): domain Eukaryota; kingdom Fungi; phylum Ascomycota; class Sordariomycetes; order Hypocreales; family Nectriaceae; genus Mariannaea; species Mariannaea elegans. The sequence goes on along the minus strand of CAKNEU010000008.1, from coordinate 888,176 downwards.
CCTGAGGCTTGGTTTGGCCACCGCCTGATGCTGGGCAATCTGGATGGTCCCTTTGCTAGCTATAGTAACTCGATGGGCTTAGGCTTAAATATCACGAAGTATGTTCTCGAAAGTAAAGTTAACGATATTTCAAGTCTGAATGCATTAAAGGCTGTTGAAATTTGGCCGAAAAGGTAAATTATATCGATGCTTAGCATTGTATTGAGGACACACCGCACTAAGTCGGGCAATTGATGTCGGCGGACGGATGTATTCAGCCTGCTCACCAACCCTAGGGACCCGTTATTTTATTTGAATTAAACGTGATTTAACAAGTTATGGTGAAATTGATAGAGCTATAATCTCCTGAATCGGAGAGGATAAGAGTGGTGGGAACAATACAATTCAGAGAAGTGGAATAGAAAGCTCTCACAACCATGAGATATTTGGAAATGCCTTACGATCTGATTCAGAGTAAAGTCATTGCCAAGACAGTCGTCCTGACCAGTCCTTTCAAGAGCCTCCTAGCCAATTCGACTTGCTGTCTCCCCCTGTTTGACTCCCAAACTAATATGGAGCAGGCAGCCTATGCTTGAGTAGAGCCTGGAAATGAGACCACGATGAACCAGATCCTGTGCTGGCACGGATTGACAAATGAAATGAGATTGCCGATGCCATGAATAATATTATGTTATGAATATGCATAGTGTCGGTACAGACAGGTCAGGGACCGTAGTCGTAACGAGTTGGCGTATTGATCCATGTCCTTCGGACTCAGATGTATACTTCGTAATTTAATTTAGGCGCAAGAACTTCCTGTTACTGGCAATCCTTGAGAGAGTACTTTGGCACACTTAATCATCCCTTGATTGGAGTTACAAACTGATCTTCGCCATGAAAGGATTGATGCTGTGCTGTTAGTTGACACTGCCTCATCTATCGAGTTTCTTCTAAGATTAGATCTTATCATGGTAAATAGTGAGGAAGTATCCTATCGGGCTGGAGAAAGTTAAGAAAGTTACATTAAGATCCTCCGCCCTCAGCACCGGTGATGAGTAATTGGTTGCTTAATACACTTAGACTCGGTAGCCAGGAATTCCTAACCTTCTGCATTATGCCTGCAGTAATTTTAATAATCCCCGACTGTTCTTGTCAAAGGCACTGTTTCAAAGTGGTCACTGACGCGCAAGGGCGGCAACCAGCGGAGCTCGGCCGTTGATCGCCGATATTGAGCATGGGTTATTGCCATGTCCATACCCTGTGCCACGCGTCCTCCACTTTGGATTCTCGCACCGCACGGCGGGGGTTATGATGGCGGCCTCTCAAGCTGGGATCCATTTGATGAAGATTGGGGAAAACCTGCCAAACAGGTAACCGACACCTCTGGGTATCTGTTGAGATGGGGAGAGTCTTGAACCGAGATCGGACCATGGGGGTTTACAATTGGGATCAAACTCTTACGTCAAGGGCGGAAATTCGCATTGGTATGTCAGCTTTTTGCCCGCTACGTGAGATCTGGTAAACTTTTGGGACGCCAGGAGTTCGAAGGCCTCTGTGAGGACGGATAACCCAGGCTAGACAATGCATTGGTGTGTGCTTAGCCTGACATCTGAGAACGAGATGGGTCAAGACTGCGTCATTAGGGGAAGGGAGGGAGGGAGGCAACTGTGCTCTCTGGGGAAGGCCTTACTATTCGGGGCATTCTGACGACAGATTTGAGGTGAGATAAAAAAAAAAAAATAAAAAAAAATAAAAAAAATAAGCGCAATAGTGTCTGGCTTCGAATCGGAGTCGGAGTTGTTGAGATGATTCAAAGGCCGTGAGGCTGTGCGGATATTGCTGCTCTAAGCTTGCTTAGATGTTGGGAGAGTTGGGGAGTCGGGAGTCGGAGAGTCGGCGATGGCCTCCCCGACACCGTTGAATGAGACCCAAACAGGAAGCTACTTTGAGTGGGTCAGATCAAGGATGCCACACAGCCAAGCTTTTTCTAAACGAACTGGAGTAGTTGGGAGTTGCGCCCGTTCCACTGCTGAGAAAGACAGGAGAAATCATGGAGGAGGATACGAAAAAGTAGACATCTCGATGCGGTATTTTGATAGTTTGTGGGGCTGCTGGTTCGGATTTCATTCGAACTATTTGTATGATGAGGTGCTTCTTTCATACATAGGAAGCTATTCTCAATTCCCTGCACCATCAAATACAAGGCAAGAATCATGAGTAAATTTGCGACGGCCCGAAATGCACCCAACAAGAGACGTTTCGTAACTTACAGCACTTCGTACTTTTCATGATCTTATTAGATAAACGCGTATTTAGATTGACTCGTGCGCTGAGACTCTGTTAACCCCCCCACCCCTTAAGCTCCTAGCCCGTGGGTTGGCTGAATTTATCCAAGGCTAATCTTGTCGATTGCGCGTACAGGGTCATGCAGTGTCTAAGTCGGTGGACACAGTCCCACCATTGGCTTGGGCCCTGAAGAACTTTTTGACACTGATGTCATGATATGGCATTGTGGCAAGACGAGGTCGGAACATGGGCATTGTTATGAAAACGTCTTGTGGGGAGGGTAATATCCATCTTCTATTACTCCATAGCCGTAGTTCCTTGTTTTGTCTCTGAGTGGTATGTCTTGGTCTTTAGTTTACACCATTTTCACATCGGTTGCCTGACTTTGTTCCTAGTTCTTCAGGGAAGAAAATCGTGTCGTGTGGCACTCCATGGTCCAAGTTCCCAGAATCAAGAAGCCAAGCCCCTTTAGAGTCGACCCCAGAAGAGCTGATTAGCTTGGCGCAGGGGACGTCACTCATCTTTGCCCCTTCGGGATAATTTCGCCTCGGTCCCGGTACGCTAGGTGGATCAAGTCGCGCGTTTTGTGTGCGTGGCTCATATGTCATTGTTACCCCAGCGTTGGCTTGCTGGCGTCACCATATTCCGCGGTACGTGCAGGGGTTTGACGAAGCAATACCAATACCAGGAACAACCCAAGTATCAACGATCCCTGGTGGTTCGTTAGGTTACAAATCATACGGCACCGTTGACCCTACTTTCCCCAGTTTTCATTGTTGAACTCATCTATCACGAGGTGGGGGGCATACGAGGCTTCTTCAGCACGTATGGATGTACTGTATATCTAACATTTTCTTAACGCTGCCTTAAGGGGAAGAGGATGACATGCTTTACAGCACAGCCACTGCAGAAATAATGTATCGGGGATGTAGAGTTCCGTTATCCGATCGAAACAACTGTCGTAGCAGACTGGATAGAGAGAGTTAATCTGAATAACATATCCAATTCAGTTTGATAAAGCTCCTGGCGAGCCCGGTTATCCATTCCCTTGTCATTGCCATTCCAAACTCCATCGTGGGGCCATATCCATACACAGCACTCCATATGAAAGGAGGACCCCATCCATACAGATACATACAGTACCTACCTTATTTATTTGTTATTTCCGTCAAAAGCGAGTGGGCCATACCCGGCGGATGTTCAGACGGTTGTAACTAACCTTGTTTCTTGTTTTGGGAACTGGGGACGTCTTTCCTTCTCCCCGTTGATTTCTCCTAGTTATCTTAACTGTCAACCCACCAACTCCCCCCGTCTTCTTTCCCCTCTGTCTCTGTCTCTCCTTTTTTCTTCTTCATTTTACTCTCTTTCATCGATTTCCTCCATATAATCTTATCCAAAACTTTCAGGGAGATAAGAACGATTCCAGCCGAGACCAGAACTTGTTGCCGATTCCCGTGCTCCGCCGCAGCACTTTGGTTCCCGTTTCGACCTCAATTCCGTATAAATCCCCTGCGACCAATCCCATGCCTTCAACAACGCCAGTCAGAATCCGGCTGCAGCTGGCCCTGACTCTTTTCTTACACGCCATCGCATTACTCCCGTCAGTGTCAGCATCGGATATAATTGCCCACGATACCGAAAACAGCCCGTCTACATCATGGTATGATTGGGGTTACTACGGAGCATTTCCACGAAAAAGTTACAAATCATTTGGCGCGCAATCTCCGTGGCCGGCGCTGGTGCGAGCCGACGAACGATGCGATGATGGTTACATTTTTATCGAACCCCGGGGCCATTATGTCGAAACTCCCGGTCCAGTGATGCTTGATAATGCCGGTAACTTGGTATGGATGCAGACTGAATGGGGACAAGCCATGGATTTGAAAGTCCAACGCTACAAAGGAAAGGATTACATCACGTTTTGGCATGGCACCGACAATAGCACATTCGGTGAAGGGTATTATCTTATGGTACGTGTCCGTATTAGGCTCGCTCTGTCTCTTTCGCGTAGACGAAAAGGAAGATTCGAGTCAATCCAAGGGAAGGAAGACATGGCCTTAAACTGACGTCTGCTCAGCTCGACGAAAGCTACGAAGTATTCAAGAAAGTCACGCCTGTCGGCCAATTTACTGGTGATCTCCACGAGTTCAAAATCACTGAGAATGGCACGGCTCTTATGACCATTTATCATCGAACGACCGCTGACATGTCCTCCTTTGGCATCTCCCAAGGATGGATCTTCGACAGCGTCTTCCAAGAAATTGACCTCGATACCGGGAAACTTATTTTTGAGTGGCATGCTTCCGACCACTTTCCTATCAGCGAGAGTCAATCTTCCCTCGACGGCCAAGGGGGCAGCTCACACAATGCCTTTGACTTTTTCCACATCAACAGTATTGACAAGAACTCGCAAGGAAACTACATTGTCTCGTCACGGTATATGTGTGCCGTCGTTGCCATTAGTGGTGTTGACGGCCACATCCTCTGGCAGGTTGGCGGCAAGGCAAACTCGTTCAAGGATTTGTCAGGTGGCGCTGCCACTGACTTTACCTGGAATCATCATGCTGCCTGGGTTGATAATACAACAGTCACTGTTTTCGATAACGGCGCCAACGGCCGCCAAACTACAGCTAAATTTAGCCGTGGCCTTATGATTAGCCTCGACTTCGACGCGATGACTGCCACGCTTGTTCAAGACTACATCTCTCCCTATAAAGTTCTCGCTATCTCTCAAGGCTCTGTCCAACTTCTTCCTAACGGCAACGTCCTCGTTGGCTGGGGCCATGTCCCAGCATTTACCGAATTCACTCACGACGGCAAGGTCCTCTGCGAAACCCACATTGGCCCTATCAACTTCGACCTGTTTGGGTGGGTAAAAAATTACAGGACGTTCAAGTACCCTTGGGTCGGTCGTCCCAAGACCTTCCCTGATGTCGCCATGAAGCCCAAGCAGAAAGCATTATTCGTCAGCTGGAATGGCGCCACCGAGGTTGCAAAGTGGATGATCCAGAGCGCATCTCAACCCTCGGATGTCGAATTCCTCGATCACACTACTGTTAAGAAGACGAAGTTTGAGACGCGCATACAAGTCCCAGAAAACTGTGATGAGTTTGTCCGCGTCGTCGCCTTGGATAAAGACGATAATGTTCTCTCCATATCGGAAACTGTTTCGAAGCATGAGGAGTCCGTGGTAGAATTACTCGATGCTCCCTCGAGGGGACTTCTGCTAGAGCCATTTCAAATTTTCTTGCTTTCTTTGTTTGGAGCGAGTATAGGGCTATTAATTGCCTATTTCTTCCGATACACGCTTCGCCGGGGCATTAACCGGTTGCTGCGCCGTAGTGCGCCCTTCAAATACCAGTCTCTACCGACACACTCCTAAAAGATTCGCTTTTCTTGATCACAACAAACGGCGCAATGGGTCAGGAGTATCGCGTTTTGTTTTTGGTCGCTCTCATGGCTGAGAATATGGTAATAGGCGCTTGGGGTATCGTTTGCAACAAGGGAAAGGTATATACACATCACAGTCGTTTATAGGTCCAGTATCAGGAACCAACACTACTGTAAATAGCCACACACTGACCTACCAAGAGCTAAGAATGATTTTCTACAAATTTTAAGAAATATTTGTTCAAGACACTGTTCACTGTATGCCATTTTAGCCTGCGAGCGAGACCGCCGCCTTGCACCTTAGCACGCGCTGTGGTATAACCCAGATGTCTCCAAGGAACAGATGACCTGGAAGTAATTATATGAGGAGCGTAATCAAGGTACAGCGACAATTTATTGGAGTGTAGAAAATGGCCAATTCAAGTGAGAATGGATCTCAACATCGAGACAGTAGAACTATGTTCAAACACTAGGTGCAGATGCACAATACGCCTGCCCATATCTGAGCCGAGATTTGAACAGTTTCCGACATGCAACCAGCCATCAATCCGTATCCGGGTATCTCTTCGCATATTGCTCTTGCTCACCGTCCCCAATTGCAAACTCCCAGCCCCCAGCTTGGCCATTCTTCAACCCTCCCTCCACAAGACGAAAGCCATACACATTGGTCCACTTCCACGGGGCCTTGTCTGTGTTCTGTGGATGAATTCGGTACGTCAACCAACATAGAGCGCTCTGGTTGGAGACGATCTCGACCCTGGACTTCTTGACTTTAACAACGGTTCCTGGTCCTTCGTCTCTCATCATGGTATATTGTGCGATAAAATTTTCCGCAACAGATGACTGATTTTGAGAAGCGTTGATCACTTCAAGGGTAAATGACGTGTAGTTAGGAAGGAAGAAGGATGACACTTCAGCTGCAAGTTCTGGGAGAGGAATGCTGTAGTTACCGCCTAGTGCGATGAGAGCGCTATAGGCCGAAATGGCAGCCTTTGCGGCGCAAGTGATGTTTACCATTTGGTTGACTGAGGCTGAAGAACTTGCCAATTCCTCTATGCAAAGCACTCGAAGGAGCACATCTCTGCTACTTAAATCCCAATCCCTACCTGGCTACGTTGCATCATGTTCTTACCTTCAGGCTGACGAGCCGATAACAACATGAATATGTCAGAAATGACGATCAATTCAAGTCTTACTGAGGTTTTCCAATAATCAGGGAATATGAGGAGCGACGACCTAGGATTCCTCAATTGACGTAAGACGCTGAGCCAGCTCGGCTCGGTGCCGACGTCGGCAGCACAGGGAAATTTGCCTTATAAGAAGTGATGGGAGTTGACCTGCATAACGAGGCACGCATTCATACATCATTCCATAAGCACCATAATCTTACGACCGGTTTAACGATGATCCAAGTAACACTCGTCACTGCAATCTAAATATGGACGCTAGAAATAGTTAAATTCAGCGGTTAAGATTTGACAAGACTATGCAGCAAACCGACAATCATTGGCCTTTGGATGAATGATGTATTTCGACCGAATTGGCCACCATATGACGGACTATCATAGCCACTTTATGTAGTTAAAAGGGTACATACGACCCATCGGAAATATATAGTCACTGTCGCTATTTCACGTCACTTGCAGTGAAAATGACAACAATTGGTTCCCGGGTAAGAAGAACGGGTTTACGCATACATGGGCACGGCGTTTAAGGGAACTCATAAGTGGCCACCATGAAAGATAAGATTTGTGTAATTTAACCTATACAAAGGAGCGTGGATCTAAATCAATGTTAACCATCTCCGCTCATACTTCTAGGGAACTCCTCTTGAATCTACCTCTTCGGCGATTCATCCCCAGAGCTATCTCGTAGCGCCGCACCCTTCTCTCCTCCGCCGCCGCTCTCGGGGCCTGACACGAAAGCTTCCGAACCAATATCCACGATAATAGGGCCCTTGAAGTTCTTGCGCGCGTAAGCAAAGTACCAGATGGCACTAATGGCAGAAAATCCAGCAAACACTACACTCGCGTAGTTCATGGAAGATGGCGTGACGGGGAGTGAGACGGGCATGCAGAAGATGACAACGGCGAAGACGATCCAAATGAGACTGACATAGTTGACGATGGGACCGAGTTTTCCTAGGGAGAATGGAGACGACCGCACAGCTTCTCGGCCACGAAGCACGCTGACCAAAACGGGCACGCAGTACGACGTTGACAAGCAAATAGTAGCAACACCGGTGAAGGAGTTGAATGCGGCAGATGATCCGAAGTAAATGCACCCTAGAACACAATCAACCGCAGTGGAAAGGATAATAGCCCACAGAGGCACATCGAGCTTCTTGTTGACCTTAGCCCAGAGCTTATATCCAGGAATAGCGCCATCACGAGCGAAGGCATAGGTGCAACGAGATGCGGCAGTCAGAGCACCGACGCCAGCGAAGAACAGAATGCCGAGGATCAAGAAGAGCAGACCGAAGCCGCCAGCCTTGGATCCAGTGACGGTCTTGAAAAGGAGACCAATCGGTTGGCTGCTTGCGAGTAGAGCACTGATGTCCGGGAGGACGAAGAGAAGAGGGATGAGGTAGATGAGACCGGTGATGCCCGCGGCTATGACAGAAAGAACCATGGCCTTGGGGACCTCGCGTTCGGGGTTCTGGACTTCCTCACACATGGCAGCAACCATTCCGTAGCCGGTGAGGGTATAGGCAGCTGAATGCAAAGTTAGAACATGGGCATTTATGCGGCAATGTGCCGAGGGGTGTCCGACCAACATACCTTGAAGAAGACCGACAAAAAAGGACCAACCAGAGGGCCAGCCGCTCGCAGAAGCATCGTAGTGAGCGAAAACAAACTCGGCAGATCTCTTGTTGTCGGACATTACCAGCAAAGTAACGAGGATGATGAGGACACTAGCAGCAGTCCAGTAAATACAGACCTTGTTGATCAGATCTAGATATCGGGATCCGAAGGCGTTAACCAGGGCGCAAACCAGCATCACAGCCCAGAAACAGAGGACTGTTTGCCAGGCGTTGGGTACGAAGTCCTCGTTGTAGATAGTAATAGCACTCAGAATCAATTGAGCACCCGAGAAGTTGATAGACAGTGTGACCGTCCAGTTTCCCACCAGCGTCATCCATCCATCGATAAAGCTTACCACGGGTGCGTACTTTGGTGGACTGAGAATTGCAGACCAGTAGTAAACGCCACCAGCAGTAGGGTAAACAGCACAAATTTCGGCGAGGGATGCAGCAATGCAGAGAGAGATGAGTGACACTAGAACCCAGCCCCAGAGAATGGTGACAGATTGTCCGTTGATCAGAGTAATGTATATTGTCGTGGATAGACCGAATGGGACAGCCATAATTGCGAAGGACATACCCAAGATACTCATCATGCTGAGAGTCTTGGGTAGCTCGCTGGCATAACCCATCTGTTTCGGGACGGCGGAAGTGGGTTCCATGATGGGCAGAGTGGAGGAATTCAAAATCAATTGAGAGAGATTATTAGGTATCAACACACAAAAGGAGGCTCGAGGCCCTGAAGAACCGTAGAGCGTTGAAGAAGAGAGAGGAATTTGGATGTAAAATTATGTTTGAATAAAAGCGTTCATGCAAGACGGGACTTCTTGCATGGTTCGCAAGAAACAGAAAGAGGTGGCTGAAGATAGAAATGTAATTCCCAGGGGGGCCGGGTAGAACTTAACTGATAACCATCCAAGCTTCAAGCGAGGTCAAAGTGATGACGGATCTGTGCAATGATAGGGCGTCCTTGACCTCCCACCTGAGCCTCGTGGCTTGCATCACCGCCTGGGGTTAAAACGCGGGGGAGCAGGGGACTATGATGGAACTAATACTAGATAACGATGATGGGGGTTCTCGAAAGCGACCAAGAGGCTTAGCTTCACCGAGGGAGCGACCAATTACGAAGCTTGCCGCGCTGATAAAGTTGGACACCGCGCTCCGCATTTCCGGGTGTCCAGAAGAGCCCACATACATAAGATATCACCAAACCAGGGCAATCGTGTTTACCAATGGCGATTGAAAAGAAACAACCCATCTTGAGAGATACGCATGGACTGCTTGCTGGTCTTTCCACGGCTCAGGGGCCTGGATGGATAAGAAACCTACTGTATTCAATGAGCTTTACGAGACTCCCAGTCAAAGACGTGAACAGGAATTGAGGAAATCTGGTTCAGCGAAATGGTGAGACGAGGCAAGGGTCCACCTGTGAAATGAGTGTCATGGACACACATGTGACCAATTTCCCAGAGACCAAAGCGCCATTGATCTTTGCCGTTGTTCTAGACCGTGCTCTTGTCAGCGATAACATCCCGGGATTTCCGTGCAGACCCTGAACTATTCCTAATCTCCAGCAACAGCGGCTATCTAAGAGCGCTTATAACAGCTAACGTCCACACCATAATTGAACACCTAAACTTTGAAAATACGATATCAAGTTCGGACCTTCGGCAGCTGATGCAGTATTGCTAGACTACACTCAGACGTTTGTTATCTCGTCCGCGCTGATGAGGCACCCTGAAGGTGAGAGAGCGCGCTACTTATCATATCACAGCCCGCGGCAATATCCTAAGAAGGTATCTTGGTTAGTTGTTCAAAATTGACAGAACGATAGGCGATACCCGAATATATCGTTCCACTCCAAGCCAAAACGAAACGCGGGGTAGAGCAAGAAATCCATAATATCTGGGCCAGTGACGGCCAAATGCCGGTGACCAACGGATGACAACTTGGAAGCAGCCCGTCTAACTCAACAAGCCAGGGATATAAATGAACAGTTTTATTTGGATCAATGAAAGAAGAACTAACAAAGAAGTTTTCATAGCTTTCCTATCTCGTCCGTGACTTTGCGAAAGATTCAGGTACGAAGAGCGCGCTTGTCGCCTTCCTCATCTCACAGTCAAGTGAGAATTTATGGTTCCAAGGTGCTATTTTAGATGTTCCTATCTCTATATGATAAGATCATGTTCAAATCCTTTCTCTAGGCGCTATCACACCTTCAATATAAATAGCCGCGGCTCGTGACCTGGAGAGCGCGGCTCAACTTCCCCATCATCAGTTGGCAAATGATGTCACGGGTAGCAAGGTCGTTAGAGGAACCGTCACAGGGCAAAAGAGTTGAGATAACAGTATTTAACTAACTACTGAGAAAAATGTTACTAGAATGAAGTGTCCGTATGATCTGACGTGTCGGACCGAAATCTCAATCACTAGGGGGCGGAGGATGGCGTTGAAAAATACCAGCCAACTATTCCTTACCACAGTTGATGGCACAATTACCTGTTGTAACTAGAAATTTTGGTATCATTTTAGATATGGCTTGTGATATCATTACAGCTATACTCGAAACGACCTTGAGCCATAGGCAAGGCTGATCGCAGGTAAAAGAGCAAACTCACTGAAGCTAATGATTTAGCATGCTCAATTCCATATCACAACTACACGATTAGGGTAATCAATTTTCTTTTTGAACATTCTGGTGGCATATTTAGCCAATACATACTCACGGGTCCTTCATCAGATTCTCTTTGCAAGAAGGGAATGATATGTATATTAAGTTATGGAAGTTCTTGGGTCAATCGGAATGATTTACAACAGTGACTTCAAGAGAGGAGGAAAGCCGAGAAAGAAATAATACGGAGATGACAAAAATGTAAAATCAATATTGCTATTATGGTGTACTGGAACAATTTAGGGGCCTAGTTATTCGTTACTTGCAAACGCTTGAAATCCAACACTAACACATTCAATAATCTTTTGGTAACATCAGGCACCGTAAAGCTCCTGCCACTTCATGAGCATCTCGACGGAAATGTCATTTCCACCACAGACTAGGAGGACAACAGTGGCTTCTGGGCCGAACTCCCGGCCAACTATCTTGTCCAGGAGGCGATCCTCGCAAAGGGCAATGGAAACTCCCGCAGTAAGCTCTACCATCAGGCGCTCATGTCGGGCAAGTATCAAACAGCCCCTAGCCGCATCGCCATCAGTCAGAACGGCGCTGACAACCTGAGGCCTCTGAGCATACTCGAAAGTCCTCTTTGAGACGGTGGCTACGCCAAGGCTTCGAGCTTGCGACGTGATTTTTGGGAGTGTGATGATCTCGTTGGCCTGGAGAGAGCGGTTGAGTGAGTCTGCACCATCTGTTTCCATTGCCACAACTGTGACATCCTCGCTCCAGCTTAGATTGTCAAGTTCTTGAACAACACCATTCATGAGTCCACCACCACCCACACTACAGACAATGGCGTCCGGCTTCTCGCCGTCCATCTGAACCGCAATCTCTTGCATGACGGTTGCATTCCCATCCCAGATATCGGGGTGATCAAACGGAGGGCAGTAGACCCCATCAGGGTCGGATGGGAGAACAACCGACCTCAAGTACTTGTCGGCGTCCATCACGCTCAGCCCATGTTGGATGATTCTTGTAGCGCCTTCAGCCTTTAGCCTTGCAAGCAACGCAGGGCTGGTAGTGGTTGGAACCACAACTGAGGCATCATAACCGAGAGATCTGGCCGCAACGACACATGCAATGCCGGCGTTTCCACCGGAGGATGCGTAGAAGTGAGGTTGTTTCCCGTCGGCTTCGCTTTCTCGAATTCGACTCAGGAGGTAATTGCCGATGCCCCGAGACTTGAAAGAGCCGGAGGGTTGCAGGTTGTCGAGTTTTAGGAGAATTCTGCTTCTACGATTTAGATGTCTGGTCTTTCAACTTATATGGAGGGTAGAAGACAGGGCATGTAGAGATGAAGGAGAGCAAGGAGAAGGGCATCGAATGGTCACAGGTGAGAGTGGGATGAAGGACAAGGAAGGACTGTATGAACAAGCCGTGCCACTTACCATCCCGCAAGCTTTGAGAGATGGGGAGATTCAATCAATGGGGTGGTGGCCCAGGGTTGACGACGGTTGCGAGTCATTGTTTCTTGGAGATGGGATTGTATAACTTCGTTATTAGGAGGCTTGGTTTGGCAGGAGAGATAGTTATGCTTTTTAGCCTTCCAAGTTCACAGAGCGACTGATGACAGGGGCCAAGAAGTGGGGATGCAAGAATGCTGATCCCCAAGGTGAAGAAGGCTGGTCATAAATGCTACGAGGTTCAACGACCTATACGCGAACATTCCCCAAATACCGAGATATGTCCTGGGGTAATTCGTTGTTGTCGAGACATAGGGTGTCCGCGTGACCGGAGTCGTGGCCTCCATTCCCCGTTGGTGTCCGGAGACTAACGCATCACACAACCCTCTAGCTGACGCGGACCGGAAGTATCTTCGTGGGCGGCACATGTACAGGTGAATTCAATTGACTAGGCCTCACTCAAATTTCGCCCTACGACCTCGGTGTAGCTTTACCTCATGGTCGAAATGGTCGGTACATTTATTATGTCATAGAATCGTTACTGTACCAGATGTTACTCCGTACCCTGTCCCCCAGACCCAACCCTCACTGCCGGCGCCAGGATCCGGTTTGGCGCCTCCGAGTCTTGCCACGAAGGAGCCAAAAACAGAAAAGATATTTTGCTAGCTCCGCTTCGGAGGATCCAGCCGGCGTCAGATAAGACGCCAGCCATGAGGGACGAGACCGGCAGAACCTACCGAAGGTTCTTCCAGGGAAAAAAAATTAGTTACGTTCGGCTTCTGAAGGGAAATAGGGGATCCCGCCAAGCCGAGAGCGCGGCTTTTGGAGGGAGGGAACGAAGACAAGATGGGATTGGGACGGAAGCAATCCTTATTTTTATGCCGCGCAAGGGTTCCTTTGAGCTTCCATCCTCTTTTCTTCACTCCTTCCGTAATTGCATAGCTCCAACGGTTCTTTAGGCCGGCCAGTCGGGGTACTATTAGTACTTGGCTCACCAGTGCAATTCTTTCGCCACTTGTACCCTACCCGCGCATCTATTGTTCATATTTCCATCCGCCTACGCCATCGTCAGGGTCTTAGCTGAGATTGTTCCCTCTCTCGCAGGATCCTTCTCGGGCATTGGCATTCACATCTTCCAAAGGTATGTAAGCTCACTTATCTTATCTGTTCTTTGTTTGGGCCCTCCGGGACATACCTTATCTTGAAGCACCTTTTCTTCTCATGCTGACTCTAATCTTCCCAGTGAAGAAAATAAGACGGGACATCTATCGCCTTGGGGCAATCTGAAACCTCGGGCAAGTAATTATCATGTTGTCTACGCCTCGTCTTGCCCAACGGCTCTGCCGCCAGTCCAGGCTTTCGGCAACCGTCTTGCAAGCTCGCCGCATTGACGTTCCTCGACGGGGACGATGCTTCTCTGTCAATGCGCCTCTCAGTGCGGGCGCCACCAAGTCATTGAGCGCTCAGGCGCAGCGCGTCACCGAGCATGAGTCGTTCGCTCGGAGGCACATTGGCAGCGAGCCCGCTGTCACGCAGGAAATGCTCAAAGTGCTCGATCCTCCGGCCAGCTCCATGGAGGAGTTTCTCCAGCAGACGATTCCTCCGCAGGTCCGAAGGAAGACGACTGAGCTGAACCTCGTCGAGCAATGGGATGAGTCGGGCGTCGAGTCGCCCGTCCCTCCAGAGGGGCGCACTGAGCATTTCATCCAGAAGAAGATCAGGGATCTTGCGAGCCTCAACACTCAATTCGAGTCGTTCATTGGAGCCGGCTACTATGGCACCCTTGTCCCTCAGGTCATCCAGCGCAATGTCCTGGAGAACCCTGCCTGGTACACCAGCTACACTCCTTACCAGGCCGAAATCAGCCAGGGTCGTCTGGAGTCTCTTCTCAACTTTCAAACCCTTGTGACTGATCTGACCGGTCTCGATATCGCCAATGCCTCGGTTCTCGATGAGGCCACCGCCGCTGCTGAGGCCATGACCCTTGCCCTTAGTTCGGCTCCGTCCAAGGTCCAGGCCAAGAGCGCCAAGAAAACTTTTGTTGTTTCCGAAAACTGCCATCCCCAAACCTTGGCTGTTCTTGAGTCTCGTGCCCAAGGTTTCGGAATCGACATTGTTGTTGGTGATGTTCTTGCCGATGACTGCAAGCTGATTAAGAGTATCGAGGGCAGCTTGCTTGGAACTCTCATCCAGTACCCCGATACTCACGGTGGTGTTTATGATTACCAGCGCCTCTCCGACCTCGTCCATGAGCGAAAGGGTCTCGTTTGCGCTGCTACCGATCTTCTGGCCCTGACCATGCTGAAGCCTCCGGGTGAGTTTGGCGCCGACGTCGCTCTCGGCAGCGCTCAGCGATTCGGTGTCCCTCTGGGCTTTGGCGGTCCTCATGCCGCCTTCTTCGCTACTACTGAGAAGTACAAGCGCAAGATCCCCGGTCGCCTCGTCGGTGTCTCTAAGGATCGTCTGGGCAAGCGGGCTCTTCGTCTCGCCCTGCAAACTCGTGAGCAGCATATTCGACGAGAGAAAGCTACCAGCAACATCTGCACTGCTCAGGCCCTATTGGCTAACATGAGCGCCTTTTACGCCATCTACCACGGTCCTGGGGGCTTGAAGACCATTGCTCAGGATGTTGCGGGCAAGACTCGTTTGGCGGCCGACCTGGTTCTCAAGGAGGGTCAGTTCAAGCTGCTCACCCAGGGCGTCGGTGAGGATGGGGCTGTCCTCTTTGATACGGTAGCTTTCCAGGGATCTCCCGATGCTGTGGCCGCTGCTCACGAGAAGGCGGCTCTTGAGCACATCAACTTGCGACGTATCGGCGAGGATAAGATTGGTTTCTCCCTGCACGAGGGTGTTTCCTCAGAGAGCCTGGGACGTATTCTCAAGGCCTTCGGTGTTTCTGAGGACAAGATCGCCTCCGCTCTTGAGTCCAGCGCTGGAGTCTTTGAGACCCAGATCCCAGCCAACTTGAAGCGCAGCTCTCCTTACCTCGAGCAACCCGTCTTCAACCAGTACCACTCCGAGACCGAGCTTTTGCGATACATTTACCACCTTCAGCACAAGGATCTCTCTCTGGTTCACTCCATGATTCCTCTCGGTTCTTGCACCATGAAGCTCAACGCCACCACAGAGATGCTCGCCGTCACCGACCCTGGCATCTCCAACATCCACCCATTCGCACCTATCGAGCAGGCTTCTGGCTACAAGGCCCTGGTCCAGTCCCTGGGTAAGAACCTGTCCACCATTACCGGAATGGACGATGTCAGTCTGCAGCCCAACTCCGGTGCCCAGGGTGAATTCGCCGGTCTCCGCGTTATCAAGCGTTATCTCGATGCAAAGGAGGGTGGAGAACGCCGCACCATCTGCCTTATTCCCGTATCCGCCCACGGCACCAACCCCGCAAGTGCTGCAATGGCCGGCATGCAGGTCGTCCCGATCAAGTGCAACCCCAAGACGGGTAACCTGGATATTGCCGACTTGAAGGCCAAGTGCGCCAAGCACGCTGATGAGCTGGCTGCGATTATGATTACGTACCCCAGCACTTTTGGTGTGTTTGAGCCCGATGTCAAGGAGGTCTGTGACATTGTCCATCAGCATGGCGGCCTCGTTTACATGGATGGTGCCAACCTCAACGCTCAGATCGGTCTCTGCAGCCCTGGCGACATTGGCGCTGACGTTTGCCATCTGAACCTTCACAAGACCTTCTGTATCCCTCACGGTGGCGGTGGTCCCGGTGTTGGCCCCATTGGTGTTAAGAAGCACTTGGCTCCTTACCTCCCGAGCCACCCTCAAATCGATCCTCAGCTGGGTCCTAAGGAGCGCGAGAGCACTGCTGTCGCTCCTATCAGCGCCGCCCCCTGGGGCAGCGCCTCCATCCTTCCCATCAGCCACACTTACATCTTGATGATGGGTGGTGCTGGCCTGACCCAGCAGACGGGTGTTGCCCTCCTTAACGCCAATTACATCATGTCTCGCCTGCTGCCGTACTATAAGGTGGCTTACACCAACGCCAATGGTCGATGTGCCCACGAATTTATCCTGGATGTGCGACCCCTGAAGGAGACTGCTGGCGTTGAGGCTGCCGATATTGCTAAGCGCCTGCAAGACTATGGTTTCCACGCTCCTACTATGAGCTGGCCCGTTTCTGGCACCCTCATGATTGAGCCCACTGAGTCTGAGTCTCGTGCTGAGCTGGACCGCTTCTGTGACGCTCTCATCCAAATCCGCCACGAAGTCGCCGATATTGAGACTGGCAAGGTCCCGCGCCAGGGCAACCTCCTCAAGAACGCCCCCCACCCCCAGCACGATCTTCTTGTCTCGGATAAGGAGTGGAACCGTCCCTATAGCCGTGAGCAAGCCGCATACCCTCTACCTTGGCTCCGAGAGAAGAAGATGTGGCCTTCTGTGGCGCGTGTGGATGACGCCTTCGGTGACACTAACCTGTTTTGCACTTGCCCTCCTGTCGAGGGAAGCGAGGATCTGTAGGGAATGGATAGAGAAAAAAAAAAGTAAGGTAGATTTGAAAATGAAAAGAAGGAGATTATAATTAGCGGGAGTGGGAATTGGGACCGCCATCATTTTGAGGCCGGATTATTCAACATCATAACGGGCGCATTTCGAAGAGCACTTTAATCTTAGATACACTCAACGAATAGAATTGCACATTCTTTTTTTTCCATGAACAAAGATATTCCAACTCACTTCTGATTGGCTTCGGAAATGCTGTACTCACATCGCACAGTGAGCTAGTAGGCTAAGATTTGTAACGGGCAATATTCCCGACACATCGGATTCACCTTGGCTGTGGAGCTAGATGAGAACACACACATGATTAAGATAAAGGTTTGTTGAAAAAAATTGATTGATTAGTTGATAGTCTCAGGCTTTTCCCAATGATAACTCGAAAACCGATAACCCCCGTGACATGTGTCTATGACTCTCATTCATCTTCCTCTTTGAGGAACGCCTCGTACTCCTCCTTGCTCAGCAGCTGCTCTACAGCCGCCTCGTCCTGAACCTCCAGCTCAACCAGCCAACCATCTCCGTAAGGATCAGTGTTCAATTGCTCAGGCTCATCAGTCAACGAGTTGTTGACTTGTGTGATCTTTCCGGACACGGGAGAGAAAATCTCAGCAACGGCCTTGACGGACTCAATTGAGCCGACAGCATCGCCAGCTTCGAATTCGGCACCAATCTCGGGCAATTCGACATAGACAACGTCTCCTAGATCCTTCTGAGCCTTATCAGTGATGCCAATGGCGTCTAGATTCGGAATGTGTCAGTGAGCTCGACTTCTCATAGTGTGCTAGTCAATTCATACACGTGTTGCCGTTCTTTCTCAACCACTCGTGCTCCTTGGTGTATTTCAAATCAGAAGGAACTATTAGAACAGTTAGGATTGTAAAAATTTCTAAGTATGTTGGCGTGTAGGTCATACCGTCAGAATAGAATCGCACTCGGGAAACCGCCGAGAAGATGGCTCGCGGGGCAGTCTTCACGGGGATCTGGAAGGCAGGCTGAGCCTTGGGGAGGGCAGCGAAAGCCCGACGAGCAAAAAGCGAAGCCATTTGGTGCGAGTGCGCAATCAATTGAAGGGTTTAACGGATGGCGATGATGGTTTTGGAGGGGAGAAGTAGGCGTGGAAAGTAGGTGAGGAGATGCAGAGAGGAGGGAAAGCTTCGGTTGCGCATCCGGCGATTACAAGAAGAGCTGAACTCAGTGTAGTGTCTCACTTCGGCAGCAGAAGAACCTTAGAGGTAATGAAATGGGCACCCAACCAGGAAAAGTAGATCTACCGGCCAGATCCTCACGCCCCGCTCGCTAGTTATCTATGCGAGTTCAATGGTCATTCAAATATTGCAGTCCCGAATGATCATCGGAGCGGCATGGAAAAAAGCTCCAGGTATCATGGCGAAAAGCTCCAGGTATCATGACACAAACCCTTGTTACCTCCCTCATGCGGACCGCGGACGCCGCCGAGGAGGCGACTTCAAAGGGGCTGTTGCCCAGGTACTTCAGAACATGGGCATGGATCGCCTCAGTGGTCCTTCTGGAGCGCAATTGGCCAATCGTAGCCCGAGCCGCGCTGGACGCTACGGGCGCAGGCCGATGAGAGCGATCACCGCGGTGCCACTCTTAAGATCCACTTCGGGACGAGAGGTAGACAATACTTGTCCTGTCGACTGGAAGAAGTAACTTACTCCGTATCTCGCTGAGGGCAAACGCGGGGTCAGTTATGAACGAACTGAGGGGCAGTCTGGGAACTCGGTAGATATCGAGGGAACTCGACAACGCGGCTCTTCCAGAGCCCCTGAGAACAAGTGGATAGCTATGAGAAGGGCTCCTCGGTGCGGGGAAAACTCCAATTCAGCATCCTGATGGTCTGGTGACCGAACTTCTTGACCCAAAACACGGAGTAGCTACGCCGGACTCCGGGTTCCCAATTTCCTAGGCAACAGACGGTGGACACATGTCCGGCAGAATGGCCCGAAGTATTACACCGAAAGATACGGAAGAGCTCCATAGGTACAACTTCATGATGGAGTCCGGATGGCAATCGTCTGGGTAATTATGACGAAATCAGATTGGCATCCTTGTCAATTGGCTGCATGTTGTTGTTGTCAAGGGTGCATAGTAGGTGGGCACCAGTACCCCAACAATTAGGGCTCTGGCTTAAGCAGAGGACGAGAGCAAAGAGGGAGTCATTGTCAAGGAAAATGATGATGCCTGGTTCCAAAATATTTTATTTTCGTCAATTATTAGGTTTTGTACTCCGTACTCTTTAGATTGTAGCTGCGTAGCTTCTCAAGCCTGCAACCAAGGCTGGGGGAATTCACCAACCCATTCCTCCACCTCCTTTCGCAGAGCTCCAATTTCTGGTACCTCAGCTCCATTTCCAAGGTGAGCTAAGAATGCCTTCACAGTCGCGGGGTTCTTGACTCCCTTAGCCTTGGCCGCCTCCTTGGCCTGCTTGTCCACCGCCAACGTAATTTGGACGCCCCGGTCCACAATGTCAGCGACGCGCTCAAAGTCTGCCGCGCCGAACCCTCGCGTCGTCATGGCGGGCGTGCCCAACCGAAGGCCGCCGGGCTTCAGCGCCGAGACATCACCGGGCACTGTGTTCTTGTTACTTGCGATACCGCACAGCTCCAGCACACGCTCGACGCGCGCACCATCGATACCCTTCGGCTTAAGGTCCACGAGTACGAGATGGTTGTCCGTACCGCCCGAGACCAGCTTGTAGCCGAGGCTGTTGCCGAGGCGGCTAGCGAAGGCTTGCGCGTTGGACAGAACGATCTTCTGATATTCTTTGAACTCGGCCGATTGGGCTTGGCGCAATGCCACGGCGAGGGCGGTGATGGTATGGTTGTGCGGACCGCCCTGGTGACCGGGGAAGACGGATTGGTTAATAGGGTTCTCGAGGTCGTACAGAATCTCCTTGCCCTTCTTGTCGACACTGCGGACACCCTTGCGGAAGAAAATCATGGCGCCTCGGGGGCCGCGGAGGGACTTGTGAGTCGTAGTCGTGACAACATCGGCGAATTCGAATGGCGAAGGGATAACGCCGGCGGCGACAAGGCCGGAAATGTGCGCCATGTCGGCGAGAAGGTATGAGCCAACCTCATCGGTGATGGCCTTCATGCGCTTGTAGTCAATGAGACGAGAGTAAGCCGAAGTACCAGCGATGATGATCTTGGGGCGGTAGAGCAGAGCATTCTCGCGGAGCTTGTCGTAATCGATCAGGCCTGTCTCTTCGGATAGCCGATAGGGGAAGGTCTCGAAGTACTTGGAGATCATGGAGATCTTCTTGTGAGGAAGCTGGTAACCGTGGGAGAGATGGCCACCATGGGGAAGGTCAAGGCCCATGATGCGCTCATGGGTGTTGAGCAGCGCCGAGTAGGCGCAGAGGTTAGCGGGCGAACCGGAGAGGGCTAACCAAGAGATGTTAGAAATAAAAAAAAGTAGGAATTAGGAGAACAGTAAAGAGCATTCACTCACGTTGGACATTGACGCCCCATTGCTCGGGGTCTAGGTGGAAAGCCTCGAGAGCTCTTTTTTGGCACAATCGCTCCGCCTCATCGATGTGTTCGTTTCCACCATAATAGCGAGCTCCAGGATAACCCTCGGAGTACTTGTTCTGCATGACACTGCCCAGCGCATCAAGGACGGAGCGAGAAGTGAAGTTTTCGGAGGGAATCAAGTTGATAAAGTGATTCTGGCGTGTCTCTTCCTGCAATTGGTCAGTAAGTCGTTAATATGTCAAGTTGCACGAGCCATTGACTTACACGCTTGAGAATGGCATGGATTTCGGGATCACCATTTTGAAGGGTAGAGCCCAGCAGCTGTATCCAAAGTCAATATGCCATTCCAATTCCTCTCAGTCATGACAACTTTATCTCACATTCGCATGGGGGGCATATGAACTAAGAGTCCTCACGGAAGCCAGCTTCCCTCGGAGGCTTTGCCCGGACTGTCGAAGAGCTCGTGAAGCCAACATTATGGAAGATGCGACAGAGAGATGAAATCACAACCAAGACATCAAGAAACTCTAGAAAAGAGGGCCAGGCCCAACTGATCTAATAAGTGAAAGTCAACGTCAGTTTATTATGCCGGGGCCCACAGAGTACCGAAGCATCAATTGCCGCCCTTCGGCTTCGGGTCGCCGTCCGAAGCGATGGGATCTGGACAACAGAAACCCGGGTCCACTACGTCTGTAGAGATACTCGCAGCCCACATGTCGGTACGTTCCACATGTCGGTACGTAATGCCCTTGTTACTAAGTGAACCCTTAACTGCTTAGGTCATCCCCCTGGTGCATCCGTTAATCTAGTCGAATCTGTTTTCTTGGCAATAGAACTTAGTGTAGGCGCGATGCTGCTAGAACCGCGTTAGAAGCGCGGGCTGATGTCGCCGAAGATGGTACGAGACCAGGGGGACACCATGAGGACCGCATTGGGTATAGGGTAGTTGGCGATTTCTTGATCCATGAACCCTTGTCTGACATTCTCTACTCCACTTATCTGGGCTCCCCCTCCAGTATCTTGAACTTCCAAGCTTGATGAGTTCGTTCGTTCCCCCACTATCTCACCATCCTCCACTCATCGACTGACCCCCCCATTTGGTTTCGTTATTCGAGGCGTCACTTTTTTTTTCTGGGCGGCTGTGCGCGTCGTGTCCCTTGACTTACCCATACCTACTCAAACTCATCGCCGCATTGCGTGCTCTTTACCCGCGCGACCCAGCATAAGGCTACCAGCGTCCAGGTCCACCGCAGGTTGGGTTCCCGCGGCAATTCTGGTTTGTCACCAGTTTTCAAACCTGACTTTTGAATACAGAGGTACCTATTTGCTGGTATTCGTACCCTTGGGAATGAGGCCCATGCCCATCATCCGGAGCAGGACGGGCTGTTTCACCTGCCGCCGTCGTAAGAAGAAGTGCAACGAGGAGAAGCCGATATGCAGCGGCTGCAAGCGAAATAAGCTCGAGTGCCACTGGCCTTCTGATACATCTAACTCATCCAACTCTCAGAAGCGTACCAGCTCGGCTTCTGCTGCCTCGGGATACAACGTTACCGTACCCCAGTCCTCAAGAACATCAAGGTCCTCAGTAATCACATCAACTGAGTCTAAGCAGCAGCAGTATCAAGATGACGAGGAGCACAAGCAACTGGATACTCAGCATCAACGGCAGACTGGTCCGGCGCCGGACGCTGAACCAGACACACAACCAAGCATTGTGGTTTCCGAGCAGCCCCGAACGGCCCCATCACCGTTGGACATGTTCGGAGGAGACGGGTCCTCCACCCCCGGCCCAGCGTCCGAGGACACGGACATGGCCGAGGCCGATGAACAGTCCATTCAGCCGTCTCCTTCCCCGTCGTCAAGTCACTCATCGGCCGGATCGGCTGATTCCATATCTGCAGCCCCGCCCATCTTCGACTACGACGGGGACGCACTTGATGCCTTGGCACTCGCCGTTGTGCCCCCACCATTCTCCAATACGGAAAACCCGTTCCTGGGCTCCGGTATCACCGTGCCAATGCCTATGATGCCGGAGCATGGGCATCAGTCTTATGAGCTTCTCAGTTATTACCTCTCGCGCACAGCGAACAGCATGGGAAATGGCTCCACTGATGTTAATCCCTTCATCGCCAAGCTGATTCCCCTCGGTTTCTCAAATCCTCTTGTCTTGCAGCTTATTCTCGCCCAAAGCGCGGCACATCGCCAAGCCGCAGATGAGCAGCAGCCATCTAATCAGATTGCCCAGCGGTACTACACGGATTCGCTGCGGATGTTCAGAAATGTTGTTAGCGAATACATGGCTGGAAAAGAGGAGAATACACTCGTCTTAACAGTTGGAAGCCTCATCCTGTGTCTCACGGAGGTCCGTGGTAGCGATCAAATGTTTAAATTGTGAACAAGCGCAGCTAACATTGTCCAGGTTGCTCGAGGAGACATTCATGGCACCGTCTTCGATCATCTTACGGCATCAAAGTCGTTGTTGTCTATGCTACTGACACGACCGAAGTCCGAACAGTTTGATGACTTGCCTGACTTCCTCATCGAGTATTACATGCACATTGCTGCCTCAAGCATGATATCGATCGATCCACATTATAGTTCTCAACCTCTTCTCAGCCCCGATATTGAACAGCTGGCCAGAGGTCTTGTGGAGAGGAAGTATGTTGGGCAATTATGCGGATGCTGGCTTGAGCTCCTTGTCCTCATTCCTCAGATCTTTCATCTTGGTCAAGGCATGATGGCTACGGTGGATGGTCAGCCAGTTTCTCCATCACCAGACAATATTGTCACGTTCGGTTTCCTACAAGCCCAAGCCATGGCATATTTTCCCGACCCTTCTGTCACCCCATATTCGAGACTAGCAGGTCTTATTTTTAAGCAGGCAGTGCTATTATACCTATGGACCATTCTAGGTACATCCCACCAACAGACAGAGAACACGTCCCACAAAGCCATCATGGATGCTGCTGTCTCTGACGCCGTCGCCTTAATGGGCCAGCTACCTGCCACTGTGAGGGTCAATACGAGTCTCTGTTGGCCCCTCGCTGTTATTGGTTGCAGTACATCTGACCCTATAGTGCAACAGATTCTGCGGCTGCGACTGCAGACTATGGTTGATACCATAGGTCTTGGAAATATGAGAGAGACCTTGGTGCTCTTAGAGCATGTATGGAGACAACCTCTTGAGGAAATCAGCCCGTGGACATTATGCAAGGCGATGCGAGATCACCAGATATGGATATCCTTCGCGTAAGCCCAGCGTTCGAATCGAGGCCACGCTCCCCATTTGAAGGCCTCTCGTGGGAGGAAGGAGTTGGCACAGCAATATGGAAGAGACTTTCTAGTGGCTACAGTTCCTCTAAACAGGAACGAAGAGGCCCGCACGTGTGGATTTCGACGACCGCATCCGATTGCTCTTCGAAGATAAGGGTTTACTTAAACACGGCGCCCGGAGGAATATGGGGGCTGCAGCAGCCCAACGTTTGACGACTTTGTACGATGATTTTTTCTTTAGCGGACTAATATACCCTACCCTGATCTACGACGATTAGGTGTTCTCGTCTTTCAAATATTTTTGGCTCTACTTTGTCTACGATGGGGTTAACCTAACTTATTAACATGACATCCTGCGCAAACACTACTGACACAAGACAGTGTGGGACAACTGTACAAAGCTCTCAAAGTTCATGACATGTATTGACGATGTGCTGAAGCTAATGGTCGCTCGAATTTACTGGTGTTCATCTATTGGTATCTAATTTGTAATCTAATTCGCCAAAAGGAAGTTCCAAATAGTGGTTGCCACTAGGACTCCGTCATGGTGCTTTGAAGCCCTTTCTGTACCATCCTCGAACATGGTGTCGTTAAAGATGTTTTGGTCATGTCTCACTTTGAGAATATTCTTCATGATGAATTCATCAAACTCAGGGTGCGCTTGGAACGAAATGAAACGGCCAGCTTGGTATAACCCCTGGATTCCACAGGCAGGACTGCTACCCAGGTTTACGGCACCCTCAGGAACCTCTAGAACTGCATCTCGGTGCATCTGATGAAGCGACTGGGTGAATACAACGTTAGTGGTAAGCTAGGCTGGTATGGATGACACCGCTTACAATTGTTGATGTTCCGAGCAATTGTTGCCCATGCTCATTGAGGTTAATCTTATCGACTGAGATCTCCCAGCCGCCAGGACTAACAGCGACCTTAGCCCCAAGTGCACGGCCGATGATTTGATGGCCATAGCAAATTCCTACGACTGGGACCTTTGTGGTGGTGAGGACTTTCTTGACAAACTCGACGAGCGTGACAATCCAAGGATCATCGCCGAATGAGCAGTGCTCTAGAACCCAGAGTTAGCGGGTCATGCGTGATTTTGGAAACAGATTATTCGCAAACATACTGCTTCCGGTTATCCAGAGGCCATCGATATCCTCGATATTGGGATATGACTGGGTGGAGACTACATCGAACTTGGAAATCTCCAATTCAACCTCGTTGCCTTTAGCTCCTAGGCCTTCCTTGCCTTTTGTCAAAAGCTGCCGAAAGACTTCGCCGTATGTGCCGCGGGCTTCCAAGACCGGAGGGACAGGCGTGTCGCATTCCAATACAGCGAGGCGAAACGTGCGAGTCATTTTCTTGAAGTTTTGGGAGAGGATGAGTTGACCTTGTCTGTCGAGGTTCAAGGTTCAAACAGAACGTCAATGCAACCCTGGCTACGTTGAGATATGCCCCTTGCGCCCTATGTATATGCTAGCGAGATCAACTCCGCAAATGCCGGTCAAACGGTTATCGCAATCCAGCTGTGGGAGCGGTAAATGTCATGGCTTCCCCCCTCACGATGTGGGAGCCGCGAATGGCGGAAACGATGCTCATTGGGTTAGGGCGTCTCGTGGCCGGACCGCGGTGCAGGCGACTCCACATGCTCAACCATCAGGCGCGATTATCGATCTCGTGACCTTTGATACGCCTATCTTTGTCAGAACGCCTGTCCTACCTCGTCGACAATATCCACACTCATCCGCGAGACTAGATTTCGTTATGATGTTGTAGTTTGTGGGGGATGTGCTACTATGGATACGCCAACTATTGCCTGAGCAGAGCTAAAGACCAACGCCTAGCTTGGCAATGTTTACTTGTGAACCGCGCGGTAATTGCTGAAGACACGAGGAACATTGGAGAGAAATGTGATCATCGTTTTACTGCGCGGCAATTGGGAACTCGTGTCTTGCTGTCTTGTTTTCTGGCAATATTATACTACCACGCTGTTTAGAAATTGATTACTTATACCAATAGTCTCAACTCTTTAACGCCATTGTTCGACTTCCAGCCCAATATCTCTCTCTTCCAGTCTTTCAATAATTCACCATATTCCCTTCCATCATGTTGATCATGACACTAGCAACTGCAGAGAACATTGCCGAGCTGCTAAAAGATGATATCAAAGTCAAGGTAGCCGGCGTTGATGCCGATGGCATCCTTCGTGGAAAAATCATGGCCAAGGAGAAGTTCCTCTCCAGTGTCAAGTCTGGCTTTGGGTTTAGCTCCGCCGTCTTCGGTTGGGACATGCATGACTACGTCTACACACATTGTCCTGGTTTATCTTCCGAAGAGGGTGGTTATCCTGACTTCACTGCTGTTCCAGACTTGACCACCTTTCGCCGAATACCTTGGGAAAACAACATCCCATTCTTCCTCTTGCGTTTCTTCGCTGGCGGAAAGCCTGTGGTGGCATGCCCTAGAGGGTTGACGGAGGGAATTGCGACGAAGCTCTCTAATGAGAAGTTCAAGGCCTTGGCTGGAGGTAAGACCTAACTACCTTGCCTAATTTACCCCAATACTAAGATGAAGTAGTTGAGCTTGAGTTTGTCAATTTTCAGACTCCCTCTGAAGACGGTTATGGTCCAGAGAACAACAGACCGAATCTAGCCAAGTTTTTGGTGAACAACTCGCCAAAAACTCTGAGGCCTCTCACTGAAGGAATGTTCGGTTACAGTGTCACACGTCCGCTTGCCGCAAAGGATTATTTCCATGACGTGTTCGACCAGAGCGTAGAATTTGGTTGTAACGTTGAAGGCTGGCACACTGAGAGCGGTGGCGGAGTGTACGAGGCAGTAAGTTCCCTTCCAGGATGGATTGCCACTCACGAAATGCCGAGTGCTCATCATTTCTTAGGCTTTGATTGTACGCGAATTCGCAGAGATGGCTGATCGAGTGAGCCTTTTCAAGTATGTAGAGTCTCTACGATTTTCAACGTGAGAATAATATTTCACGTGCTAACAAGTTCTCCAGAGTATTGACGAAGTCGGTGGGCATTGGTCACAATGTGACGCCATGTTTCATGGCCAAACCTATCCATGGGATGCCGGGAAATTCCGGCCATATCCACGTATCTCTGACAGATGAGACGGGAAAGAACATGTTTGCTCGAGAGGAGCGAAACTCCTCCGCTCAATGGCCTGACCTCGAGTATCTCTCAGATACTGGTTGTTACTTCTTAGCCGGCATACTAGATGCGCTGCCGGACATCATGCCTCTACTTGCGCCGACGATTAACTCCTATAAGCGATTCGTCGAAAATTTCTGGGCACCGGTTGCCATCACTTGGGGCAATGAGGACCGATTGTCTTCTATCCGGCTTATCACGCCACCCGTGTGCAAATCCAATGCTGTGCGGTTTGAAATTCGCATCCCGGGTGCTGACTTGCACCCGCACTACGCTCTCAGTGCTATATTTGGCGCCGGTCTTCGTGGCATCCAGAAGAAGCTCGAAATCACTGTCCCTCCATCATCAGCGAGGAAACCTGATGATGGAAAGCCCACTCTGCTAGCAAATACTCTAGAGGAGGCTGTAGAGAGATTCGCAGCCCCTAAGAGTGTAGCTCGGGAGATATTTGACTCCGAGTTTGTTGACTTTTATGCTGCCTCAAGACAACATGAGCTTCGACTCTGGAGGGAAGCAGTAACCGATTGGTAAGTTTGAGGTCACCTAATACGAAACGAGAGCTTGACTAATCGATGTTTGTTAGGGAATTCAATCGATACATTGAAACGGTGTGATGTGAAAGACTTTTGGCTTATGAATTCGTTATGGTGTAAATTATATATGCCTATGTGGCACGAAAGACATCGGGCGATTGATTTAGAATATGATCTATGAATAGGAGAGAGCGTTAGGTATTTGAAGCACGTGAGGTGTTGCTGTATTTAAATACACAAAGATCTTTGTTCATCAAATAGAATCTCACTTTCACCTCGCGAGACAAAGGAGCTTTTCCTCTTTGTACTCTATCCGTTGTCATAAGGAGAAGAAAATCAGTCTCCCTCATGAAGCCAACCTCTTGAATTTACATTATGTGCATATACATTCTGCTCTGAGAACCCAATGATGAAATACTTTCAGAAGCTCAACTCAACGCCTTAACCGCATCATGCCAGATCGGCCGCACCATATCCCCGTTCCTCGAGAGGTGCCACTTTGCCTGGAACATTTCTTTGTTTTTGCGAAGAATTATCACGCCGAATATGGCTCAACCACCGTTAAGCTCAAAGAGACCTCACAAATCACCTTGAAGAATAATCAAGATGCTCCCATCAGGTCAAAAATGGACCCCCCAGAGCCAACCCGAGTTCAGCCCAGACGAGCAGCTAAGCAGAAATACGTGGAATCTAAAATCGCAGAACAGAAAAAGAAAAAAAGCAAGGTTACAGGGGATACGAATAAGCAAATGAGAGAACAGCTTCGAGTCTCCAGCGACGACTCTCAATCGGCCAAGAAAAGTCCCATCCTGTGGTCTGACATGGAGCCTCAACTGCGCACACTAGTCTACCGCGCGGTTCACCGCAATGCAATAACGGGTACCTGTCCGTTTGGAACTGAGCCATGGACCTGCCAAGAGTGTGCCTTGGGGCGTGCTCGAGAAATCAGGGCCTTAAGGGAGGCAGATTGGTTTGACGAGGGGGAGGGAGTACCTGCGATTGCGGATATGGAACCTATTGGAGAAATTATCCGCGTTTCATCCCCCAAACTTATGCCGATTCTTGAGGATGATAAACTACATTGGGCTGGTTTAACCTTCGTTGTTGATTCTTGCGTCATACCAATGTTTTGGATACTCAAGGCGGATTGATGAAGACTAATGCGCCATGTTCTTTTGCTAATGTATTTTCGTTTAAGATACAAGGATTCTGATTTTCCTTCAGATTATACTAGAACGACCTTCTCTGGCTTTGTCCCAGCTTTCGATCTGTAGGCTTGCGCCTTAATGCTTTCGTATTCGCCAAAATTTGCTGTGAAGTGTTTAGACTAAAAGACTCCAGTTGACCTGTTCAACACGTCGTAGGAAGTTCTTTAGGCTTGTTTTAACCTAAAAACTGATCTTGGCCTGCCAAGCGTGCAGGGCGTAAGTATTAGAGTGGCAGCCTTGAGACATATTGTCTCACTGCTCTCCTTGTCGAGATTGGCTTGGAAATATGAGAGTTGTTATTCCCAAGGGAATTGGAAGAGGAAATGGAATAGGGTTTGCAGGATTGGTAATGAGAATGGTCGCGATAGTTTGCTTCATTTGTTGGCGGGCGGCAGGATCCTGGATGTCCTGGGCATGTTCTTGGGGAGGGCTATGGGTAGCCTTTGGGGGGTTGGTAGAGTGGCCAGACCGGTGAGCCCTTCGACCTGCGCCACGTCGGGATTGAGACGATTTTCCCCTTCGATTAGATGAGGCGGGATTGGAAGGCTTGGCAGGCATTCTGGATAGTGAATGGAGATCAATTGAGGTTGTTATGGGGATTAAGCATGTGTACATGAATTCTCGTGTGCGTTGAGGCAACTTCGAGTCCCCTTTTGTAGCAAGTTTTAGTGGCCTCAGCTTTTGACCAAGGACAAATTGTATCGGTTCGTGTCTCGTTGCTGTTCCATCTCTTGATTGAGGCTTGTTTCATTTAGTCGCATTTTGCGAGGCTTGACCGGAGTCTCAAGTTTTACCCGTTGGATAAGGGTTTAAATCGTGCCATGACGATAAAATATGAAGCCATTTGGGACTCGGGATTATTATGAAGTGGTTAATATTGTGATCTGATCTTGATCTGTAGCTAGACTAGTTACGAAATTGATGAGCCGTCAGCGGCTGACTCTCGGTTTCTGTAAAGGGGTGTGGCTTTTTTTTTTTTAATAATTCTATACGGAGCCGCGATTCATGTTCATCACATGAGACCTGATAAATAGAAAATACGGAAACTGGAGAAATTTAAATTCTCTACTGATGAAATAGCGAATTCTGATTTACGTTGAATCTGGTAAAGGTGAATGAATCCCGTGACGCGCTGACTATGCTTCCTCACCAAGCTGACATCATCCTGTAAGAAACAGCGCTGGGCCTAATGAGCGACCCCCTGGTGGCAAAAATTAGTACGCAAATGGCAATCTTAGCCAGGAGTTAAGTAATCTATAATTCATTTAGGTAATTATTATTTTTGGCCAGGCCTAAGAAACATTAAACCTGAACCCCAGGCACAAAAGGCGCAATCCAAATCCAGGAACGGCGCCCGAGTTCCGGGCTTATCGATTGCTTTACCCCTCCCCCTCCTGATCACGAGTGAGAGCGGGGTTCCCTATGCAACAGCGTGGTTTTTGCGTCGGCAACCTCGTCAAGGGACCCTCTGACATGGTCAGGGATCCTAGCGAGTCGACACACTACGGTTGGTCCGCTTGATGCACCTACGGGTTTCGTGCATAGAATCTTACACGCAGAATGCAGAATAGGACCAGTTATGTGAACCTCATCTGCAGGTTGACGAAAGGTCAGGATCGGGGCCCGCTTCTTAGAGAACATTTGAGCATGTTGTGCTTCAATCATATTCCTGTATATTATTAGTGACGAGCCACACTGCAGTCATGAAGCAATGTGATTATGAGTTGTTGCCTTGGGGCGTGGCAAAGCTCCCATCTACCGGCCGATCGTCACCTGTCTCTTGACGCTAACTAATCTGTACTAATCTTCGGGGATGGGGCATGTACGGTACTGTAGTCAAAGTAGTAGCATGGTAATTATAGATGGCATGTTCAGTAATTAGCTGGAGTGTCGAGTGTCAAATGTCCCTGTATCATGAGAGAGCAAGCGCAACATGGCTCAGCCTGGCTTCGTCTCGTCAGCGCGTCATTCGCCATCTTGGTCATTCACCAGAATCTTCGAGACAGATCACGGCCGATCCGTTGTCTCGAACCATCTCGTACCACCGCCAACAGAGCCGGAGGTGGCTATCATGCGGAGCAGGACCGGTTTGAAGCTAGCCACAATTACTCAACGGCTTCCAACGATTGGCAGCATCCAACTCTTGAGCCCCTCATCAACTGGTGGGGGTGTCCATCTTGGCAGCACAAAACCCGCAACCAAGCACAAAGCCCGCATTCCTCCGAGCCGGCGTGGCTCGTCTATATAAGGCGGGGTAGAATCCTACAAGGGCTTTTTCTGCTTCCCAAGTATAGGTTCATCTCGAAAAGAAAACAACTTTCATCACTTCTTCACATAATCTCTTTAGGTTTTACCTATTCCAATCTTACAAATCATCACAATGGCTGGCGACTGTGGCTGCTCTGGCTCCTCTAGCTGCAACTGCGGCTCTTCCTGTGAGTTACCCTCCATAAACTTCTCCGTCCTCCGTCTTGGAGTCGGTATTTTGGAATGTGAGACTGACTGTTGACCTCAGGCTCTTGCTCTGGCTGCAAATAAGCAGCATCTAATTTCCTCTCTCAAAACACGCCAATATGACCACAAATCATTTTTGAGATACCAACTTTGTGGCACTTGCTACCCTTCTGCCTCGGTCTGAGAATTTGGTTGTTCTCGGTGGGAATTTGACGGATTTTACGAAACGACTTCTGGATTCATGCAATACACCAGGATGAATATCCTAGATTTGCTGGTGGAACACCATAGGGTTTTGCTGCTAGATTTTAGTCCCCTGGAAATAAAACCCTTCATGTGAAACTACAATTGACTGGCACTCGCCTCAATGTAATATGATGTGATGTGAATGCGCAGTGACGCGTTTCCCCCTTTCTACCAAACCCATCGATGAGTGCGAGACTTGAGCTTTCAAGTCGCTACTCACCTTTGCTCTGGGCGATCTTTGATTGAAGCACATTGGATTGGGTTGTCCGGTATTCTGTCTCAACCAGATGCATTATTATCACTATATCTAAGGTAATAAAGGACACACAACCTTATGACATGAATAAATCCAACCTGCTACTTGGGCAAAAGATCGTGAAGAGAGTAGAGTTGGCCCTACTCGTCGGGTACGTATAAAATAGGAGCAAGCAGCAGGGGAAGAAATCATGCTGGAGGTAGCCAGCGAAGTACAACCTGGGAAGCTTCCTGATGGACATCCCAAAGCAGACAATCCTCCATAATTTTCTCCTTGATTACTTACCTTTGGAGAAATATGACTGAAAAGATATTAGTTTCGTCATCTCGTCTAGCATTTGTGTGTTCCACGACCAGAATGAACACGTTGTTCCAATATAGTCCGATGGAGGCTAAATGAGTATATGTGACCCTTTCTTTCATTAAGATAGTAAACCCAATTGCTACTTACTTCGATAACTCAGTCTCAATCGTGGCCCATATCACTATCAACACAGTAGCAAACTATGGTATGGAGAGACCTCGAACGACACCACCATGACCTACGAAGGCATGGCACCAACGTCTGTAACTGGGTAACCGAGCTGTATTCTCGCGAATATCATGACTCTGAGGGGACAGACTCAATAAATGTTTCTGAATTTGGTCAATATGTCTAAATTTCGTGTCTTGCGGGTTGGTTGTGTAATATGTACTCATTGCGCATTGATGCAAAGTTCCAGGCCAGCCATTGAGAAGGCATCAGGAAGCCAAAAAGCTTTTCTAATGGCATCAACTTTTTCGTAGTTAAACCACAGCTTGATTTATTGCATCACTTAGACAGCATATTTTTAACAGGTTCCTTTCCATCCAAACCTGTCCGTTCAAAAAGCTCCGAGGTCGCGATATGCGCAGCACTTAATGCATGCTTTTCTGAATCCCTGGTTCAATATTGACAGTTTCTCACCAAATTTTGGCCCACATAATTTGGTTGTCTTCTTCTACGAATGTATGAGATATCTTCTTCGATATTCCATTAGTTAAGATATCATACCAGGTGGCCAACATGCATTAGACCATTCGGGTTAGGACACATGGGATGCGTGAACAAGCCCAGTACGAGAAAGGGCAAAACCCGGGATAGCAAAATATATCAATGGGGTGCTAAGATCCAAGACCGGCTCGGAGATGCTGTTCAAGATATTGGTTCGGTTCATGCAAGCTCTAAGCACAGTCCCCTATTTAAGATTGAATCTATGAAGCACTCTATTTCTTCTGTGACGAGCAAGAGTTGTAATCTAAAAAATTAAGATAAGTATTAGAATGAGACAATTTAACTCTTTGAACCATCCTACGTTTCTTCTTCTTTTTGGCTGTCACGGAAGTCTCCCAGTGGGAGGAGGGTCATTTGCTCGTTCAATACCGGTCCTTGCCAGACATCGAGGGGAATTAGGCTAGAGTCTAGATTTCGATACAGAAGTTTTCTAATCGAACATTGAGACAGCCCGAGATAATTCTGCCCCGAGAAATGCATGATGGAAATAGCGCTTACAAATAGTTACCGTGTCCTCGAATTCTCGCCGCGGTGGTCGAGGTGGAGAAGGGCGCAACCCCGCGTCACAAGGCCGTATTTCTAGTGCTAAGACGATGCTAACACACTGGGGCTTTTCGAAGAACCAGACTGAAGGTGGGAGACTGATGTCAGGGTAAATAATCTGTATATCTTTATTCTAATTGAAATTGAATTGCAAATCCGATCATCCAACATTTCCCACCCAATCATACAGTACTTACATACTCATCAAACCTTGCAATTGGGCAAATTACGACCACAACCCATCTTAGCAGCGAGACCTTCTTTATCATGACTCAAAACCCCTCAGATCTCCGTGTCGAACTCATCACAGACGCGCAGGACATAATCGATGGTTTCGATTGCACATGCAAGACGTTTGGTAGCCAGACCCATGATGGAATTTGGATTCAGATGAACCCGGGATGGGATACTCCGGAGGGGAAAGCCAAAGGCGCTCAGCGCATGGTGAAGCGCTGGTCTGAAGTGGCTCGCGACAACAAGGGCAATCTGAACACAATGTTCCTCAAGGCAACTCTTCCAGACCCCGCGAGATCGACAGAACGCATACTTGTAGGAATCGCAATCTGGGTTCAGGCATCGGCCGTCGACGGCCACGGAGACATTCCGGCCGAGGACCTCCGCACTGTCCTTGATCTCGAGGAGCTCTACCCAGGAAACGAGGCCGAGCAGCGCTACGCCGTCCAACTCGACCGGTCTCTGCACGGACGCCGCATCCAAGCCGTCAAGGAAAAAGCGACAGCATCGCTGCCCGCAGTCATGGTACTGGATCTGTGTGTCGTTGATCCGGCTTACCAAGGGAGGGGCATCGCGAAGAAGCTGGTGCAGTGGGGCCTTGACGAGGCTCAGCGGAGAGGTGAGCTTGAAGCTATCACGGAAGCGTCTAGCATGGGAAGACATGTCTATGTAAAGCTGGGTTTCCGGCCGCAGGAGCCGGAGATTGTGTTCGACGTTGACCCTGAGTTTGCCGATCGTGTACGGCCATCGAATCTGTTTATGAGAACTCAGGGACCATAGCTTATCCTTAATCTGTTCCAAGTTATTTTTGGATTTTTAGATCTTAGATGTTGGATACATTAAGGCGGTCAAAATACGTCAGGGTACAGGCTAGAAATTGCGTACATGGTTGTCAATATTCTCTGACTGTGAAATGTCTATCTGCATTTGGAGTGACAGTATACTTTTGGTTACTCAGTCTTCTAACCATGTCTCGGATTAGGCTATTCGGCAGAACGCCTCCTGAATTAATCTGTCATCTGCAGCGTACTTTCACTTGCATAGCTTAAAAACGCTCTCAATTTTCATCATGGGCAAATATATCGTTGGAACGAAGAGACAGCCTGAAACAACTACATCCCTTCAGTTGGTATTTCCTCCATGATTCAATTCGACTACAGCGAACCCCGCTGATTACGAAAGGACTCATACCAAGGCACAAAAGTCCCGTACGACACCCTCCGAGACTCTCGACCTCCGTCCAACGACATCATCTCCTCGTCAATCTCCGTCTCAACCCTCCAAATGACCACCGCCCTCGTGAACCCGAAAAGAGACAACCCCCACATGAGGACATTGCATCCCATCAGCATTCCCTTAACAGGACTATTGTACTCACCGATACACCACATCCACAGAAAAATGCTTGCTATAGTATTTAGAAGAAGAATGGCGGATTGAAGGTACAGTAAGACCACTGAGGAGAGAATCTTGACCTCGTGGGCTAGTAAAGTTGCGGAGCAGACAAGGAGGACTCCCACAAGAGAGGGCTCGGCGAACTTCCAAAGCCTAAAGACTTGTCAGATCTTTCATAAACACTGTTCGATGAGAATTATTGACTTAAGAAGTATCAGAGAGTCACTTACCATTCCCAGAATTCAACATCCTCCTCACTCTTTTGCCAAATCGCCACACACATGAGCACACTAAACACCGCCAACGTAACCACAAATTGCGTCGCCAACACCATAGCGTGCACAATACAGCTGAGGAGCCATCTCCCTTCGATTCTAATCAAGGACAATGCGGAATGTCTTGCCTGATCACGTTCCCGTTGTCGACGTTCGCACTCCTCCTCTGAATCACTGATCCATGGCGGGAATGGTGTCAGTGGCGGCGGCGTCTGCTCGAGCTCTCCCATCGGCCCTCGGACAGTCTCCGCAGATGCGGTGCGCGGAGTAACGAGTTTGGACCTGACGGAGGTTGGAATAACAAGCTCTAGTCGGCTAGGTCGCGGCTCCAGGGACGTTTGAGAACCCTCAAAGTCTGTGGTCAGGGGTTCCGGGGAGATGAGTGCTGTATCAGAGCGCTGACGCCTCTCCCGTGCGGACTGTGGCTGCTTTGGAGAAAGTATCATGACGGACGAGGCAACTGATGCCGGTGTTGAATGCTGTTGAGGTGCCATATCAGCAGGTGAATGGCCACCAATCTGCGAGCCAGGTGGTGCCTTAGGCTCGGGTGTCAGAGACAAAGCGAGGGCACCTTCTCGGATCCCTTGTTGTCGGGACTCACGACGATTGCGTTGTTGTGTTAGATATGGGGAGCTCATGTCGAAACTGAATGTGAAGTCAAGGGAGCGGGAGGTTTCGTGTGATCCTTGTCGAGGTTGAGGATCGTGGTATGCAGGAAACGAACTCATGTTTTGTTAATGATCTTTAATTTGTGAAAATATCGCTGACAAACGGATTTATCATTACAAAAATATAATTGATACGTGATTGATTTTCCAGGCTTGAAGCAAACGCCGAATCGATTCTTCGGAAAATAACAACGAAAAGACGGCAGCGCGAGGTGCATATACGCTGAACGTCCCAAGGTACCCTCGAACAATTGCCCCTGGCCGAGGACGTACTGGCGCCCCCAAGTACAACGCTGCTATTGTTTAGCAGCTGTTTGTCGACGTTGATGTGCAGCCACAGGGGACAATGTTCCTTTATTCCAGAGAAAGAGTTGTCAAATGGGCGTGAACGTCGCACGAGTTTGCCAACTTAGACCATGAGTTCATTCGTACGATAGTTTGTAGCAAAGAGAGTAGAAAAAAATTCCGCGGATCTTTGTTCCGCGAACCAATCGCTATATAAATACTCCCGTAGTCTTACAAGGACTCTCTCTTTGTCACAAAAATCTGTAGTACACCCTCATGTCGGTATTTCCATCACACCTAATCCTTTGTTCTCCCCAAAAACTGCTGTCGTCATGGCGAATCCTTTACCGATGCCAGGTGTTGCCCCAGAACCCATCATAATCAAACACGTTTGCGGGGAAATAATAGAGAAGAAAAAAAACACATTAAACGCCGGTGACCCAAAGACTGGGGTACTTGATGCACGTTTCGTAAGTGTAGTCGATGTTACTCGAGGTTCATCCTGGCCTCATCGCCAATTCCCCAGGTTCCTCCATCTTTACCTTGCTTCTGAATTTCCACGGTCAGTTCTGCGCCTAGGCTGCTGCTGACATCATCTTCGCGATGGACGTCACTGGTCCTCCTAGTACGCTCTTTATCCGTTGTGGCGGATCGGTCAGTCTGTCGTCTTCGCATCAAGGGCGACCTGAAGAATGATCTCGAGGACGTCGAATGTACTGACAAGGCATCGTCTGCTGCTCGGGAACTCGAGTCATCGGTGCTGAGGTCCGCCGAAATATTATGGTCGGCGAGGGGAAAGCTGGGCGACATGGGAACCATCTTCTCGTCGTTGGCTTTGTATCCCTGCGTGGAAAACGACTTGGTCTGTGTTGCATCTAGCTCATGAGCCTGAGCCCTCTTGGTTTCGTCAATCTCGACCAATTCGGCGTCACGATACCACTTCCGCCGCCTCGTCCATCGACTCCAGCCGTCCTGACCTCGTTGGCCGTTCTGCCACTGTGAAGATTTGTCAATAATTTTTTCGACAAACGAGAGCTCCGATAAGTTTCCTTACTTTATTATCATAGAATATCCAACCATTCTTCGCTTCATCCCCATCGTAGTCTATCGGTCCTTGGTCATCCTGGACCCCGTCTACTCTCCACCGGCCTCCTTCTACCCATCGCCACTCCATGCGACTACCATCTTCGACCTCAGGCAGTTCGAATTCATCTTTGGTGGGGACGGGATTGCTATGCTCGTCGGTCCAAGTTGGACGCTCATACGCAAACAAGCTGTTCGTCCAGCCCAGACCAATCCATCGCCTTTGGTTCTCGTAGAGAATAAACGTAAATTTGACACCAGCGGTTTTATTCGTGCTTGTAGATCTTCGATGGTTCGTTTTAAGACTGCCAGGCCGTCGCAAAGCCTTTGTGAGCTCCGATTCAACGCGATTCGAGCCTTTCTTCGAGGCTTTTTGTAAATGAACTTCGGGAGATTTGTCGGGAGATTCAAAGTATAACCCGGTAATTCCAGCCGCAAGTCGTCTGACCGTATTGCTTCTCCAAAGAATAGCCCGGGCCACGCGCATGGGTCTAGCATGCCAGGTCAAGACAATGGTGCCAGCTACCAAGATGACACGGCGTGTGGTAATAACTCGCCACGGGGGGACGGTCAGGGCGATCCACATGGGTGTGATGATCAACAGCCGCATGAAGATGACAGTCAGAGCTGGTCTTGTTGTAGCACTTGTGGGTGTCTGCTGGGTGCTGAGGAAGTCGACCATCTCCAGTAGTGGTTCAAGAAGAACATTACACCTCCCGGTAAACTCCTTGAGAGTCTCAACAATCTCGTCAAGCGTTTTTTGGTGCTTTGTATTTGTGATTTCGGAATTCCCCCTCTTATGAGTTGCCTGCTTCTTGTTGGTGTTGGTGCCTTTAGCTCCTTTTGTGTGACTAGCATCGTCGCCATTCTGATTCGCCTTCCTGGAAGTGATGTCGCGGAACAGACTTCGAGGTTCAACCCAACCACTGCTACTCAGAGGGCTATATCTCCGACCATACATGCCAGCGATGAGGGCCAAGCCTACCACGACAGGTCCGGCCCAAGTTACCACAACATCTCCGTACAGGGCGATAGCCCAGAAGGCGCACAGGAGGAGGAAACTTTCCCACGAGTCCCCGGTACTCCAGGTAAGAAGCCCTGCTAGAGAATTTAACGGTAGCAAAAATGGGTGGCTATAGGCGAGGGCGCGTGTGATTTGGGGAGGAGTGGCGAGGAGAAGCGGGCTCTTTTGGTGGACGAGGATGGTTGATGTGCGGGAGGATTTGGAGGGAGTGTTTCCGGATAGAGTTACAGGGGAGAAGCTCGCGTATGTCGGGGGTGCGCCGGTGGGAGGGGCGTCGTAAGGAGGAGATGCGCCTTGAGACGCATCGTCGCGTGAAGACATGGGCGAGGAGAGGTGTGATAACCAAGGAGTATCCTAAGAGAAAAGAGAAGAATGTTATTAGTGACTGTGAAAGACCCAAAGTAATGGTGCGATATGCGAGAAGTGGTGTGCGCGACGGCAGCTCTGAAACCTAAGCAGCCGCCTGGAAGCTACCACCTGAGGATGCCTTGTCCTGACAGGTTTGTGGTGGAGAAGACGTGTTCGACTGGAGTTTGTCCGTTCAAGTGGTTGATCAACGACCTTACTGGCCAGCTTCTTCGCAAGGGTGAAGGGACACAATACCAGCAGTACCGCTACGTCAGCAGGCCGATGACAAGTACAGACCGGATGAGGCGGGGGGTACGATAGAAGGACAGCTATGTCATTGTGGAACGCCACCCTTTTTCGCGGTCGCGTGGTGAAAGAAGTACTTCGCAAAATTTGGAGGATAGAAAGGTATGTGGGTTTAAATTAAGTAGAGGGGATAAGATGATTCTATGCGAATGTATGGAGGTTATGAATGAAATGAAGGCGAAAGAAGAAGAAGAAAAAAAACCATAAGAAAATGATGGGAATGATGCCACAATCAAACTGGA
Source organism: Mariannaea elegans (assembly GCA_930272665.1). Classification (NCBI taxonomy): domain Eukaryota; kingdom Fungi; phylum Ascomycota; class Sordariomycetes; order Hypocreales; family Nectriaceae; genus Mariannaea; species Mariannaea elegans. Next base: position 849,052 of record CAKNEU010000008.1, on the reverse strand, counting down.
GGATAGAGCAGTAGGGAGGTAGGAGGTAGACTACTCACCAAAGCCGCCATCTATGACCAACTGCCAGCGCCGTCACGCCCCCAGAATTCCGACGTCATTGGTGTTGGGGTCTGTGCCCCGCGACAACGTTCCAGCGGTGCAACACTCTGGCTCGAACGAAAGAGCTATTAGCGAGATTAACAAGAGAATCGGGAGAAAGAAAATAAAATATAGAAAAAGGTTACGAAAGGAATGAGATCGCACCAAATACTCCTCCCAAGAAGAAATCCACAGGAACGGCGTTTCTTCCGGAAAGCTTTGGGGGTTGTCATCTTTCCACGTGAGCCCTCTAAGCCATCCTACTTCGGCAATCACATGCCAATTACTCCGTCAGCGCCTAATTAATAATAAAGAAAATCGTCATTAGCCAGCCAATTTGATACGATGAGCCGACGACTGCCCAAAAGACCTCTCAGTTCCTCAAGTATTGGAGGTTGCTTTGTTTCGCTTCATAACTAAAGCAAGCATTCAGGCCCGACAGAAAAGGGGCATGTCAAGGCTTGGGCTTTGTCTTCATCGGGTGTTTTTCATTCAAGTCGACCGACTTGTCACACCAGCTTCCCCGGACTCCTCTATTAGTTGATTTGCTGCCCCTAGGCTAATTAAAGTTGCTTCAGAGCCCGAGAATCACCAGCAGAGTTCAATTACCTTGACCAAGAGCATCAAAGGTATTCGTAGCTTACCTAAACCAGGCGCTCCTTGTTGAATTCACATCCTACACGATGCGTTCGGCAAGATCTCCGTGACAGCCGAAGCTACCCCACGTTGCCTATTATAGGCGAACAATCAAGTCTGCCACTCTTAAAAAATAGTTAACTTAACACGACCAGGCTCTATCGTAGCAAGAAGCGTAGAGGCAAATCCATGAACTAGATTATACTAACATCTGAGAATTTTATTGTTTCAAGAAAGATACCATAATTGTATTTGTACTTGCGAAAGGTGACGACCTGAGCCTAGCCTTCAAATTTCCAGATTTACTTCATACCAATGCGATTCTGTCCGAAGAAGCCCTGACAGTCAATTCAGGCAGCTCCGAATCTCACGGTAACCAATATCTTATCGAAAACAGAATTTTCAATTGGTTCATATTTTATATCTTTATTATTATTCAAACTATACTTAGCCATCTCGAAAACTTCGGATAGCCTGAGTGTCATCGAAACCTAAATAAGTCGAGGCGATACTCAGACGCTTCTTTCTCAGATGAGAGTAGCATTATGAACAAAGTTTCAGCTGCGGATGCTGCCAATCTGGTTCCAACTAAACTCCTCGTGGTATGAGAGCTTTGAAGACGACAAGAGCTATATCAGGCAAGTAATAGTCCAAATGAGGTCGTGTCCAAGAAAGTTCACAATATCTAGATGGCATGAGAATATTCGTGGATAGATAGACACTTCACGGAACATGGAACAATCGCCTTGGAAGATACATGATTGGATAACTTTCTTTCCTAACCCATATGCTCATGATGGGGAGCTCGTCTCTTCCATATTTCCGAATAGTCGCTGCACCATTTTCAAACTATACACTGTTCTGCTAAACCAAATGCGACTTCACTTTAGCATCTCCAGGCAACTTCCAATGCGTCTTGACTCCTCCCCAGCTCTCCTCGTTATACCCCTCTTGCACCTTCTGACACGTTCTCAATCCCCATTCTGTAACACCAACCATTAAGCAGCTCTCAAACATGAACGCACAGCTCCCCGTTCCAACCTTGACTGGCTTCAATTCCGCATCTCGCGCTCCTTCGAAGCTCTCCGCATCTGGTCCATGGCCGCTCATCACATTGTGAAGGCTCGCACCTCCAGGGACAAAACCTCCTGCACCCCCGCGCTTGGCGTCATAACCGCCTTGGATGAGACCCATGAACTCGCTCATGGTGTTGCGGTGATACCATGGCGGGCGGAAGGTGTCCTCACCTACAAGCCATCGGGGAGGGAAGATGACGAAGTCGGCAATGGCGGTACCGGGGACGGGGGACAGAGCAGAGAGGACGGTGAAAATAGACGGGTCGGGATGATCGAAGGAGATAGTGCCAATGGTGTTGAAGCGACCGAGGTCGTACTTGAAAGGATAGTAGTTACCATGCCAAGCGACGACATCGAACGGAGTATGTGACTGAACTGTCTTGAATAGGGAATTGTTGAACTTGACAGTCACCGTGTAAGAGTTCGAACCCTGCGAGGCAGTAGCACCAAAGTCCTCACTGAAGCACGCCACAGGTGACTGAAAGTCGCGGGCATTAGCAAGGCCATTAGATCCAATGGGGCCAAGTTCAGGAAGAACAAAGTGGCCTTGATACAGCTCGAGAGCATAACCCCGGACCGGCCCTGTTGGAAGAAGGACCTGGAACTTGACGCCACGAGGGATGACGCAAATTTCCATGGGTCGGACGAGTATCCAACCAAACTCGGTGCGGACGTCCAGAGAGCCCTCCTGGGCCACTATCAGGATATCTCCATCGGCTGAGTAGAAGGCCTCGCGTTCATCCATACTCTTACCGGCAGCGTACACGTACATGCCGAGTCCCTCCTTCAGGGTAGGATCACCTGCACCAGCGACAAGCCTCAAGCCAGAGACAAAATCTAGATGTTTCGCCTGGTCGATGTCAAAAGGGTCCCAACGAAGCTGGTTGGGAATATAATGCAGGGTGCCATCCTTTGTGCCCCTGATGGTTCCATGAACGTCGTTCGCTCCATCCGTCGGCTTCGCCTCGTCATCAGGTTGGTACGGAGGATGCGCGCAAGACGGTAGGATACGATACAACCAAGTCTGCTTATTCTCGTGTCTCGGCGCGGTAAAGGCCGTTCCAGAAAGCTTCTCGGCATAAAGTCCATAAGGTGGCTTCTGGGGGGAATTGTGGCCTATGGGCAGGGCGCCATCGACTGCTTCTGACCTGCCAGACGTGTCAGCACCGATCAATCCGAAGTTGCAAGTTGAATTGACTTACTCCAGGTAGCAGTTGAAGCCATTCTGGTATCGATATTTCTCTTTTACATCAAATTGTGTAACGGGCATGGTAACAAAACTAGTCACTGGTAAGAGGTGGTAGCTAGCTCAAGTTTCAATTGTCCGATGGAGAGCCCAGGAATTCACCCAAGTGAGCGACGGTACCCCATCTTTTTAAACTACGCCTGGTACGTAAATGCCCACGGATGACGTCCAGCAGCGGCAGATCTAAGCCGTGCCCGTGATTGTACAGTTCCGCGCTGGAGGAGGACCAGTTGCGATCATAAGCGGCCCGATGGTAGCCGGGGTGTCATACGCCGCGCTAGGATTCCGCCTGATCAAGGTTGGAGAAGGCATAAGTTAGGGGTAATGCACTAACTCTCATACATGGAAATCTAGCAAATAATTGTTAGAGCGCCATCCAAGCCATCCCCCCAACGGAATCCGCATTCGTCATTGATGGAATCGACTGCGGAATCCGTTTTTGAATGGAATCGATCGGGTCCATCCACGTCTCCAATGGGACAGAAATATCTAATATGAGCAGCACCTCACTCTTCATATGGAAGCTCTGACCTCTCGGCATCCCTCACTGCCGATATAGTGGACCTAAGTCGAGCAGCCGGAGCTATGGCAGTGGACACAAAATGGTCCTAGTTTCAATTACATCAACCTAACATCAAACGGTCACAAACATCAATGGTCTCAGAGCACAAGAAAAATAGATGAGAATAGTCTCTATTAATCAAGGAACCATGAAATGAAACCTTGAATGGTAGGTCGGCCGAGGTGGCCAAGAAAGCAAGACAAATACACCGGCGATGCTCCCAGCAGTCGCTCAGAATATGACACCCGGCCAAGAATATCTAATCGCAATATCCCGAGCGCCGATCGCAACGAACCCAGCGAAACGAACAAGAAGAATTGAAGGAACTATTGGAACAGATAATCAGGGTTGGCGGGGAGGATCTATTCCTTGTTCTTCTTCTTCTTCTTGCCGCCAGCGGCTGCGCCATAGGTGGTTGCTGTAGGCTGGGACTGAGTATGTACTACCAATCGGGTCCAGGACTCCTCCTTATCCCACTCAAATCCCTTTAGGTAGGGGTTGTCGAGTTCATCATCAGCCTGCGCAAGTGTCAGTCAGCTATCACCACGAAATAATTGTTCACTCGGGAAATACATACCCGCTTCTTATAAGCCTTATAAATGGCATCGAGGGCGTCTTTTACTGTTACGCCCTTCATGTTTCGGGCTGTTACTTCCTTTCCTAGGGGGAAGTGGAGGTCAATCTTCTTGACGAGAGGTTTCGTTAGGGGCAGCTTGAGAATCGCAGGGTCCTCAACGGTGTTGGGACTCGTGTTGAGCTTCCTATATACAAAACAGATCAGTTTCTGCGGCATAGACATTGAGCGGATCCGCTCCAGGATAGGTTGAAATATGGGAGCGAACTTACCATCCCGTCTTCTGAGTCTCGGGAGCGAGTTCCAGGTCAATGCCCTTCTCCTCTATTGATATGTATCAGTATCATCACCATGTTCTATTTTTTATCCAGACCCCCGACTCAAGTCCGGCATCGGGGATGAAAGGCAAGTGAGGGGTTGGGGTCTATGAGAGATTGGACAGTGCCGACTTACCCAGTTCGTTGACGTTCAAGACGTCAGGAGAGCTTGAGCTCTGCCTCCGGTGGCCCTTCTTCTGGTCATCTTTGGGAGGAGAGGTAGACAAGCCTTGTACGGCAGAATCGACTTTGGTGAGAGGTTCCGTCATGATAGCGGTTGGCTGTGTAAATGTGCTGGGGGTGATCAGGACAGATCAGGTGATAGACTTATACGGTAGTTAGTATATAAGCCTAAATAGGACAAAGGGCAGAGAAGTTCAGGAAACTGGTGATGTTCCCGTGTTCTGTGGACAGATCAAGGAGATAACGACGCACCTTTGAGGGGAAAGCAGGTGATTGTAGAGTAGCTATGGTGATGGATGGAGAGAAGAGATGGAAGAGGAGAAACGAAGGGGGGCAGGAGACATGTTTATTGCACAGCAACTGCCACCGCCATCGCCCTCCGTCACGCAGAGGTCAGACCGGGCGGGGTAACCGCCCACCCGGCGGACGATTGCCCTGCACCTACCTCAGTCTCGGTCTCCGCCTGCGCCGCCTCCAGAATGAAGGGGAATTCGTAGTTGGTAGACTGTGGCGGGAGGTACTCGAGACGATCGCGTGACATTGACCTGACGGAAGGCGTGACGCCCCTTGCGGCTACGCTCAGGCGACCACATGCCTGCTACCGCATCCGGCCTAGCTCCGGACCATTCAGAAGAAGGCGACGAGCACCAGTGCAACACGCAGGAAATAGGACACGGGAAGGAAGCACCGCAGTGTGGGCATTCTCACCTGTCTCAGTCGGCTCAGTTTGGTCACTTGCGTCCGCCTCCCACAGCACGTTTAGGAGGTCCACTTTGGTCCTTTTAGTCACTGGGGCGCAAATCCGGGGAAAGCTTGTCGAAGCCCCACCGGGATCGGGGCTTGGTGGCGTCTGGAAACTGGAGCTGCGGCAGTCTGGATGATGAGTGTTTGAGGGGTAGACTGAGCATGATTGAAGCCTGCATTGATGGCATCGAATATGTCCAAAAAAATCGCAGTTGGAAAGGTTGAAACGTCAATGGGAAGCGAACTGTGAATCTAGCGAGGATGGAGGGGCAAGGGGAAACGATGGTGTGTGATTGCGTTACGTTGGGTTGCGTGTTTCTCGTGGATGGTGGTATTCGATAGTCGTCGTACCTACAAGGTTGCAGGTACCGTACACTGTCTTTACACTGCTGTGTTGGCGCTCATAAGTGCGCAGAATACACTGTGGCCGATCACCAATGACGCGGGATCGCCAGGTGTGGTGCCCCTCCCCGGAGGCTTCGGCTACGGATTCGTCCTTGTCTGGGCGCTGCTCATGCTCACCTGATGACCTGTCCCACGCTCCAACCGGCACAATGTGAAACCTTGTGACGAGATGGAGGGATCTTGTCTTTCCGTACAGAGCCAAGGCTCAGGGGCCATTGGTCGATGATATGCTTGATGCGTTGGCTTGGCTAAGCTCTCCCCTCCCTTTAATCCCAACTCTGCGCATTCGCGCGGATCATCAAGCAAGATGGACTAGAATGAGGGGAAATTGAAGTTAGCCTTGAGCTCTTTGACTTTGATCGCCGGAATTGATAGCACCGCGCTTCGCTCTTGACAGCCTAGGCTTCCCCTATGTCCATAGCCATGTTACCCCGTAGGTTTGATCGTCCAAGCCTCTCTCAAGCACCATCGTATCAGCGTCATGCTGCTATCGGTCATGGCAATTGCCATGACTGGCTCCATGTGCCCCCATGACCCCCCATGAGCTTTCCTTGGCTGGTCCTCATGACCCTTGTGACAGTTGATCCCTGACACATTCCGTTGTTCCTGTGCCTGGTTTCGCGCCCAATTCGCTGCGTCGGAATCTTCCCCTCGTAGAACCCAAACCCGGCCATCCATCATAAATAAGGACAGGCAATCTGCATCTCTACCACCCCCTTATTTCAGTTGTTTATTCACTTTCCCGCTTCTTATCTAGCAATTTTCCCAAGTCACCCTCAATTCCTATCATCATTCATCAATCGCTTTCAGCGTTTATTACTACTGCTTCTCCACTTCTCCCTTGTCTTACACATCACGAACGTCAACATCCGATAGTGGGGCCGGTAACAGGCGACCTCGTGTGGAGCCCTCGGATGGATCCCTGGCTGGAATTGCCCGTCAGCTCACCCAGCATACCACCTTCAACCGACCTCCGGCACCGGTCTTCACCGACGAGAAACGATAAAAAGAAATCATGTTTTGACAATGATCACGAGTGACGCTATAATGGAGCCCTAGTAGACGATGACGATCTGATTTCCGATTGTATTAATGCCGCCGTCGGCCCGGTGACGTCTCGACCTGATTGAATCCATTTCGACAATGTCCCAAATCCTGCTCATTACCACCTCACGTGAACTCCGCTGAGCTCCGCGATGCTCCAGCCGCCGTCCAGGGTCCGATGACCATCTCCCCATAGACAAAACGTATGCCTCGACACCGACTTTCTAGCACGGTTACGACATCTCCGAAACAGGAATCCAAACGAGCCACGTTTAAATGACAAGGGACGGCCACGAGGACGGCCACGAGGACGGCCAGTAATAGGGAAATCCAGGAGGAGCCAAGAGATGACTTACAAATGCCCACCTAGCAGAGAACGGTATGTGTCAATGGGTGTACCATAAACTGACGAAGTGTATTCTTCACCGCAGGTCAACCTCATCTCCTAGCCATAGCCCAACTCGCAGAAACCCCAAGCCCCAAACCCCCGTCATCCCAACCTCACCCTTCCTAGTGCGACGACAACGATCGATTCGCCGATAGAACTAGAATTAGCCTCGGACCGATATCCTATGATTAATTGATCGAATCTCCTGCATAAACGTCTGACCGATTTTCTTGGTAGCAACTTTGTATTTACGAGACTTATATGACGGGTTCCGAAAACGGCACTGCATTTCGACCCATGTACAATACCTGAGGCACAGACGGGAGAGAAGGATTTGAGCACGCACTTGTACAGCTCCACATCTTGTCATCTACGGTATCATGTATGCATCGAGAAGAAGTAAGGATTCAGCGGCAGATTTTGTTAGACGGAAAGCATGTAATTCGATATTTCGAGGCATATCAAAGCCAACTACCTACTACAAAGAGATCACCCCTCCTCCCTCATCACGAGCCAACTACCAAGCTATGCGAGCGAGAATACCCTTAGGCCATCTTCTCACACAGTACTTTCTTGCTTCATCTAGGAGAAGAAGGCCTAGACCGAATGCCATGGGCAGGAACCAATGTTCCACAGGCACCGGCGACGTCTGCAACACACGTTGAAAGACAGAAGGGTACAGCCAGAAAAAGGCCATTACCAAAGCAAATAAAATCGCTGGGAAGAGATACCAGTTCTGGGTCTGCTTGTTAAACAAAGGAGGATGTTGAATTATGGACAGTCGACGCGTCCGAACGCATAGAAGATTGAACCATTGCCTGCCATGTTGTCAGAGGAACGCACGAAGAAGTCAGACACCGATCTCGGCGCTGCATTGGGGTCGACGACTTACATGACGACCAGGTTCACAAAGTAGATGGAGCTCGCCTCATACAACTTCTGGCTGTAGTAATCAGGATCAATCGAATCGGGTATTTTTCCGAACTTGAACCAGATGTCTGTAAAGGGAATACCGCTTCGTGCCAGGTACCAGTACGACATGGCGAAAGACGCCGTCGTCTCAATCATGCCTACTACGCCATAGGCCTGCAAGATAAGCTGCCAGTCAACTAGGCGGTCCTTGCCCGGGACTCTCGGTTTCCGAAGCAGGACGTCGGCTTCGGGTGCCTCATATGCAAGGGCAATGGCGGCGATGGCATCGGTAAACAGGCTACTTGGGTTAGCAAGGTTCGACTCGTATGCATTGAAGTGTGACCCACCAAATGATGATCATGAGGAAACTGCTCAAGATTTGAGGAATTCCAAAAGCGACGTTGGTCAGAACAGGCCAGAATTCGCTGAAGCTACCGGCTGGAAGGAGATACGCCACCGTCTTCTTCAGATTGTCAAACATCATGCGACCATACCGAAGCGCCTCAACGATACTTGAGAACGATTCAAGAAGAACCATGTCAGCAGCCTCGATGGCAATGTCGCTACCGGAGCCCACGGCAATACCAACGTCGGCAGCACGCAGCGACGGAGCATCATTCACGCCGTCACCAGTCATGCCTACAATCTGACCACGAGTCTGGAACTCACGCACAATACGAAGCTTGTGCTCCGGAGTCGTGCGAGCGAAGACGATCTCATGGTACATGGCGAGTTGATCCCACTGGCTCTCATTGAGAGTGATGAGTTCGGGACCGCTAAGAACAATGGCCTCACGAGATCCCTCAGCTTCACGAACTCCCTCAACGTTACGGAGGGACGGGTCAATGGTCAGGTTCCGATGCAGCGCGTCAATCGTGTCAACCATCTTGGCAGTAAAAATTCCACATTCCCTTGCAATGGCCTGAGCAGTGAGTGCAAAGTCACCAGTGACCTAGTCCGCGTCAGTACTAAGCCGGTTGTAATTAGATGAAAAGAGTCTCACCATGAAGATGCGGATGCCAGCTCCACGAAGAGTATCAATAACATCTGGGATCTCAGGCCGAGGAGGGTCAACGATACCAACAAGACCGACTAGTGTCAGCCCCGAGGACGCCTGCTTCATCATCTCCGCCTCCATGGCCAAAGAGGACATTCCAGCTGGGAAGACGGTGCTGGAAAGCGCCTTGCGAGCGAGGAGGAGAACCCGTCGTCCTTGAGAGGCCCAGCCATTCTTAATATCCTCTATCCGCTTACGAGTGACTTCATCCAGGTGTGTAGTGACACCAGATGGGTTGACATAGGAGCTGACTCTATCGAACAGGATCTCAGGAGCACCTTTGATAGTCAACAGACTATGCTTCATTAGTTTCTCATCTACCCCTGATGTCAATGCAACTTACACATCTCCGGGCCCGAACACGGAGGCAGTATCAGAAGGTAAAGCCAAGGGCAAGCCGCTCTGGTGACCGAGAGTGAAAGCCTTGATCATATACTTGTTTTTACTATTAAAGGCAAGCTCGTACTTGGTGTTCCACCATCGTCGAAGCTCGGCCACCTCGCCCAAGCTTTCGGAGAAGCGAAGAATAGCCTGGTCAGTGGCGTCGCCGTGAATGATACGGTCATGCAGAGGCAGGTTGATGGTGGATGCATCGAAGGTACCAGAATTGCAAAGACCTGCAAGGGCGCGAAGCTGGCTAATGGAGTTGTTCTTGGGGTTCTGCTCCTTATTGGCAACCATGGCATCCTTCGCCTGGTCTGCCGTCATGTAGTTTTGCCCCATGGCGCATTCAGTGACAAGCATTTTGTTCTTGAGAATTTCAGCAGACAGTCAATTGATCTTGGATGAGTCGTAAACATACCTGTGTCAATGTGCCCGTCTTGTCAGAGCAAATGACAGATACAGATCCCAGTGTCTCAACGGTCTTAAGGGACTTGCAAAGGATCTTGTGCTTTCGCATCATGTTGGCGCTGATCGTCATGCTTGCAGTCAGGGCAACTGGTAGACCTTCGGGAATGAAGGCGACGGCGACCGAGACGCAAGAGATGATGAGGTTGGGCACGTTGATCCAGTCAGGATACTTCTTACGAAGCCATGCCGCCCTATAACAGTCAGCACCAAAGACCACACGATGCTAGATATAAACATACCAGATAATTACGACAACGATAATCATGAGAAACATAATAGAGCAAATGACCATGACAAAATTAAAGACTTCACGTTCCAGTGTTGAGAGACCCTGCTTGGACTCCATGGTAAGCTGGGAGATTCTACCAAAGACGGTGTTGTCTCCTGTCGCGACGACAACGCCAGTGCATGTGCCAGAGATGCAGTGTGTGCCCTGGAGACCAATATTTTTGGTCTCAAGGTAGTTTTCATCTGTGCTGTTCACAGTCGCCGGTAGAGGGACAGATTCACCTGCCGCAAGTTAGCCACGGCCGTGTTGCCAGCTGAATTTAGCTTGTGTGTGCTCACCAGTCAAGATAGAGCGGTCGAACTTAGCATCAGAAGACACCTTGAGGAATCGCACATCTGCGGGTAGCTTATTACCAGCCTTGATGTGAAGAATATCGCCAGGTACCATGTTCTCGGCAAGAAGGGAGGCTTCTTGGCCATTACGAACGGTCTGGCAGTATTCGGGAAGCATGTTCTTGATAGATGCCATGACCCGCGACGACGACCAATCTTGCCACATATTGAACGCGGCTTGGATCACAAAAACGGCGAAGAGAACAATGGCCAGTGCCAAGTTGGCATCCGCGGGAGGCTTTCCCAGAGGGCGCCAGGCAATGAAAACCAAGATAGAAGCTACGAAGAGGACAGAGCCGAAGCCCTTGAAGAAATATCCGAAGATCTTCTTTGTGTTATGGGTCGGAGCGGGCGACGGGGCATTTTTTCCATAATACGCGACGCGACGCTCAACTTGGGGGGGAGAGAGGCCTTCGGTCTCGGAGGTGGAAAGGCGTCGGAGGATCTCTTCGACAGTGTTGGTGTGCCATTCAAGTTTGGCGAGATCTAGACATCACAATATTAGACCATAATCATCCAGCAGTAACAATGTGGCATATATTTCCTTACCTGTAGCAGCTTCATTGGTTTTTTGAGTGAATCCGGATTTCTTCTGGTAATCCTCAATGTCCATAGACCTGTCAATCGTTATCTCAGGGGTAGTCCCTCTCCATCACGACGATCATGCTTACACCGTCCGATACTGGATGGGCAGAGCGGTAGCAGCATCAATAGAGCTGCGTCTGGACGTTATGGAATGAATTCCCATCGAGTCCGTAGACATGCCACGCCGCAAGGCAGGCCTCGCCTTGGTCCCAGCCTCCTCATCATCCCGCCAACGGATGCGTTCAGGGGCTGGAACTTTGGGTTCAGGCTCGTCCATTTGGAATTATTGGCAAAAATTACACCAGAAGATGGCACAGCAGTATGGCACAAAGCAACCAGCTGAAGATGCGAGAGAGTAGGAAGAAGTGAGTGTTGGGTTTAAGCAACTGGCTGGCTGCTATGCCCTGCTTTATACTATGTATTGTTCCATGACGGGTATGGATCTAGAGATTCTAGGCCAGTCGAAGGCTGTGCAAAGCCTGGTCGTGACGAAATCGTGTATTCATTTACGAGAATGCCCAAAGGCGTGTAAGAGAGGAGTAAGACGTTGCTCCCAGCCAATGTCCAGGTTCGCGCACGGCGGCAAAGGAATGGTGGTGAGAGCGAAACGAGCAGCACGGGGCCAACACCTCACAGTGCGAAACTCATTTCCTAGCCAAGACCCATTGTAATATCCGAAATGCCTCTCGACTAGAAGGCCATTCTTTTACGACGCAACGGGCGCTGACGTTGGGGAAAATCGCTCATAACCAGAAGTTGACAGAGTTTCCAGTTGTCGTGGGGATGAAGTCTTTCAGAGCTAGGAACTAAGTATTTTCTCCGCAATGTAAGCTTTGCGGGAACAAGCGAGATACAACCAATAAAAGTTCCCTTCTATTAGCATGACAGATGACACCTCCTAGTCATCATCTAGCTGTGCTCCGAGAAACGTGGTGGAGATGCATTGCGGGTATCCTCAAAGCAGGCTAGGCGAAACGATGCTGCAGATACTCCAGAGCGCAACAAGCTAGGAGGCCCGTATAAGTGCCCGCGCAAACTGCCGCCCTTCTTTTTCAACACGATGAAAAAAAACAGGGAAAACGTCACCGCTCACCGACCCAGAGAGAGGAGATGCACCCACTGGTCCATTGTCACAAGCCAGTTCTTTTTCGGGTTGGTTCTTTTGTGACTGGTCCCTAATATCAGCAAATAATTCAATAATTTCACCCCAGAAATTGCCTCGTCAATCTCTGCTCTCTGGGGGGGTAGGCGGCCTCCCATCCCATCATGACCAACAGCAACCCCCATCTGTCTCATACCGCTGCGAGAAATACTTCACACCCCACTGTTTTTTTACTGTTTTTACAGAATAGTAGGTATCCTAAAGCTCGCTTCTTTGACTTGTATTCTTCTGGACAAGCCTGAGCAATTTTTCAGCTTTTTGTGGAATATTCCATGGCCCAAAATCAGTGTCGCGTGGCGTCTCACCTTTAAGGCATTCCACTTTGATGACTGCTTCAGGTGAGAGATTCAAGCGAGCTCCGGTGTGTCTGTTCTGTCTTTAAGCCAGACTCATTTCTCGTCATTTTATGTCCTTATCAGGAAACCCCGCTGGACACAGCCACGCAATGTCTCTGCAAGAAACCTCAGCGCTGAACTCGTTCTGGTTTGCCCCAATCACGGGGATGATATCATCCCACTTGATTTAAGCATAACATGGATGTTGGTCAGAACACCATTAGACAGACCAGAGCTGACCTGGTTTTTATCCCGGTTCCCACCCTTGAGGTTTAGTCCACTCAAAGGTGCACCCATCTCCATACTTCTCTTCAATGCCAAGAGATACCAGCCCTAATCACCTTGGCTGGTGCGTGTGTAGCAAAGCTTAGCTAGACATCCGTGCACAAGCTACCCTGGGAGCACGGATATGTCTCGATGGTGATCTATTGGAGTTGTTCTCACTTCGAGGCCAATATCAATGGTGTATTCACACATATAAAACGTGTACAAGACCGGGCCGGCTTGTGTCTCAAGGTCCGGGCCGGCAATGCAGGTTGTCTCATCTCACTAGCCCTTTCAATTCGCTGTTGGTGGGAGCGCCGTGTTTGCTTCGAGGGACGATCCATCCTGTGTGACGGAACGCACGACGGTCACGGACGCTTTTGCGCACAGTGCTCTCGCATACCGGATGCGGGGGCATGAAATGAACCATGCGTGGGCATTGTCATCTGCATGGAGGAAGAAGGGATCAGATGATGGCGGATGTAAAGGCAAAGTCTAGCGGACAGCGGCCGCCCATCATGACCAGATACCTCCCTCTCCTCCCTCATATTTCCTACATTAGGCGGACATGCCCTCGTAAGAGCATGAATAACCATCCGCTGCAGCGGAATGCCACTGTTACCACACTTCATCCTACGTCACTGACATGGGTTTCGGTAAGTGGGGGAGACGTCAGCTGTCACCAGGAAGTTTCCTCTACAGATTACCCTAGATAATAATGAGATGTTAACACTTAAATGTTGAATCAAATGCTAAAATTAGTAGTTAATTAATTTTTAATTATATAATTAATAGCTTTTATCACTAGTGGTTTTTATATTCTTCTTCTCAGTTGTTATTTCTTGGTTCTTGGTTCTTTTTTTATCTTGTTTTTCCCATAGACCCTGGAATAGTTACTGTGAAATATCTAATGTTTTGATTACTATCACTTAGCTACCTAGGAAGAAACTGTTTGAGAGGAATCCACTGTCGTCAAGCAGTGTTTCATGCGAGAGAGCTATTATTAATTTGATCACCGTTGGGGTTTTAAACCCTTCATCTCGTATTCCTTGTAATAGGAGCATAAAAGATAGTTTCTCAAGAAAGTTTCTACACGATTGGCAAAGATGACATTGCGCGCCTTACAAACTGTGTTGGATGTAGATATAAGACTATGTTACTGGCTCATTCATATCATCTCGTCGCGACAGCTCTTGTCCTGCAATTTAGACCGTTGCATCTGTCTAGTATCACCTCATGTCTAAAAGTTTCCCAAATATATTCAAGCTAGTAAGTGGAAACTTGTCATAGGCGACATTAGTTGCCAGCTCTATTCATGATGACTCCCTGGGGATCCTTAGTCTCGGAGTCGCCCCAGGTTGCGTTCCAGCCATGGTCAGCGAGGTAGACTTTCCATGCCGCATCGTCGTCTTCCAACTTCCTGGAAACATCGGGAATAACGAAAAACGCTATCAATGCACCAAGAACAGCAAAGGCGGATCCAATGAGGAAGGCAGTCTGATCTCCTTTGGCGGCATCTTTTTCGTCGTACGAATTGAGAATGGCTGTAAAGACCTGGGTACCAATTGCGGCGCCGGCCTTGGACCATGCAGCAATGAAACCCATCATCTGACCGCGAATTGAGGTTGGGAAGCATTCAGAGGCAAGAAGGACAACGGTGCTGCATCTTATATTAGATTCTTCTTCTCTTGCATATCAGCTTGGGGCCTTACCTTCCGGGACCAACTTCACCTAATGTAAGGAAAATTCCGTAGAGAACGACAAAGAGTGGAAAGATGCTCTGGATTGGCCCCATGGCACCGCCAAGAACAAAGCCAAGAATGGCCTGGAGAGAGAAACCAAGAGCCATCGTCTTGCGCCGTCCAATCTTGTCTGACAGATATCCTCCCAAGAACGGACCAGGGATGTAGAAACAATTGATCACTGTTCCCCAGCCCAAGTTCTTGACTAGGCTATCACCAACATTGGCACGCGTCATGATGGTGGAGCTGAAAATGCCAAATGGGATGGAGATCCAATTGTACAAGAACCAACACGCGGCTACGCCGATCAAGGGTCGGTAGTATCGCTTTAGAGCGAGCCAGTATGGCACTCGTTGCTTTCGCATGGACGACTTGCGATACGCCGTGGCCACAGCCATGCGCAATCTGAACCAGAAGATGACAAGAGGCGGGATAGCTCCAAGAGCAAAGGAGACTCGCCACACGATGTTGTACTTCTCTTGTTTCTGGCCTACGCAGAGCAGAAGTAGTAGTGGCACTAGACCACCCCAAACGTAACCCAGAGACGCCGACAGATCACCAAGCATGGCGAACATGAAACCACGATGTTTTCGATACGCATGGCTCTCGTCCGTGGCCTCAACTGCACCAGCGCCTGATACGGGGTATTCTCCTCCGGCGCCAACACCAGCGACACCGCGGGCGATGATGAGCATCCAGAACATGCCCGTAGTAGAGGTCCCGTACGCGGCTGCAGACATAGCAATCCCAACGACCAAAAGAATGGTTGTACAAACGGCGCCAGTCTTACGGCCGAGTTGGTCGACCACGACTCCGAAGAAGAGCATGCCGATGATCATACCAATGAGAAAGGCGTTGCTTAGACGCGTGTAAATGGAGTTGGTGAGGGCATCTGGGTAGAGGATTGCCAACAACAACTCCACATTGCCAATAACGGCAGCATTGCTAAAGAATCATGAGCTCTGTACTTGTATTCCAGGAGCGAGGGAACAAGGATGCAGCTGCTCTTACAATCCATCAGAACCGATAGCGAGACCTGAGAAGAGAATCATCAACCAAACAGAGGCTTTACTGTAGTAGCTCTTGCTGGGCTCGTCAACAATACTACCCGTTTCGACCTGCACGTCATCTTTCTCATCAGCGGCTTTTTTCTTCTTGTCGGTGTGTTCTTCTATAACATCAGAGACATTTAGGTCAGTGCCCTTTGACTCGATTGCCAAACTAGGATCCATTTCTGCAGCCATGTTGGTAGGTTAATTGCATGAGACTTGCGGGAAAAGGAAGGACTTCCTGCAGCGGGAGCAACAGGAAAGGCAACATATTAAACCACCGTTATCATCGAGTAGCATGAGAGCCCGCGCGTATTGCCTATGCCGATGTCCGCTGACTTTACCTATCCTATCCCCAAGGATCATCGGCCAACTCTTCAAGGATACACTACACGACCAGGGAAGTTTCAAGCGATATCTCATGCTAACACGGCCAAGTGCTTCTCCACCATACAAGGGTTGTCGTATGGTGAGATGTAGTTGCTTATCCCCCATTTCCGACCGTGGACAAATCATATTGCCGGGTCTGTTCCCAAAGTGTATTCGGAACTTTTTCTATCCCCCGCTTCACCACCCACCTCATGACGATCTGCTCTCAATCGTCTCCACCGTCCCACAGATAAAATGGAGCAGAAGTTGGGCGACGCTGGTTAAATGGACGGGGATTCGAACGAGAAGTGTGCAAGGGTGTGATATGCGTCGGATAGAATGCCTTTTTCTGTCGAGTATTAGCCGGGTTTCCTACGGAGTATTTCTCCCTCTCGAAATGGAACTTGTCGTCTTACACCACCCGCAACAATGAGCTCACCAATGCTTGACAGCGAAAAGGGCCAATTGCTGCACTGGCAGCCTCAACCAAAGGCTAAGTCCAAGTCAACTTGGCGATACATCTCAGCGGCGGCAGTATTCATCACAGCAGTCCTGTTCTTTGGTAGCTCTCATCATCACCAGTGTTTGCATTCTCATGCCATTGATGTAGCCAAGGTACAGCAATGTTCAATCAAAAACCTCAAAGGCGACCTCTCGTTCCTAGACAAGGCGGTTCCAATCGAAGCTGAGGAGTTTATTGGCCGACGTGATCGCCTCGCAAAGGCTTTGGCGGCCAATGACGTCGATGCATTCGTCCTAGAACCAGGCTACACTTTCCAGTAAGAATCATGTTTTGAGATCGCATTTGAGTTAGCATTGACATCCTTTAGATACTATGGAAACATCTCCCAGGTAGATTGGGAACCCTGGGAGCCTGAAGAGCGCCCATTCTTGATGCTTATCCTCCCTGCAACTTCTTCCAGTGGCGAAGTCATTGCCAAGACGGCATATCTCTCCCCTCACTTTGAAGAAGGGCGCGTCCGCATGCTTGGAATTCCCTCTCGCGAAGAAGAACTCGACATTGTCATCTGGGAGGAACACTGGAACCCCTACGAGACACTCCTGAACTCGCACCTATTCAATGGCAAGCAGAACCCAACACTCATGGCCGACGAAGAGATTCGCGATTACATTGTGCGAGGCCTCGAATCAGTAAGCTTCAAAACGGTGGGCCTTACCCCAGAAGCCGAGCTCGTAAGACAGCAGAAGAGTCCCGCAGAGGTGGAGCTTCTCCGCGCTGTCAATACGGGCACGGTCGCTGCTGTAAGAGCAATGAGGCCGTGTTTAGTTCCTGGATTGACAGAAAACCAAGTGACAAGCATTCTTGACAATTCGATGTTGTCCATTGGCTTCAGTTTGTTCTTCAATATCGTGCTATTTGAAGAGCACGGAGCTTTGCCTCATGGTGGTTTTGTTACTGGTGGAAAAAAACTTACCTACACTAGCATGGTTGTCATTGATGTTGGTGCTCATTATCTAGGATACTCATCAGACATCTGCAGAAGTTTCCTCATCGACCGACCAGAGGGACACTCGGAAGGTATTCCAGACCCATTACGAGAAGAAAAAAAAAAGGTGTGGCAGATCGTTTTCGAAGCGCAAACGGCTGCAGCACAGGCTTTCAAGCCAAATAACACAGCTGCCAGCGTGGATATTGCGGCCCGAACCGTCATCGAGGATGCAGGATATGGATACGGCTTCACCCATAGACTGGGTCACGGCATTGGCATTAAGGCGCACGAGTCACCTTATTTGAACAAGTGGAACAAGGACTCGCTTCTGCAGCCAGGGATGACGTTCACTAATGAGCCGGGTATTTACTTGGAAGGAAAGTTTGGTGTACGACACGAAGATATTTACTTGGTCAAGGAGAATGGTGAGGCAGAATTGCTCACAGGGCAGCGAGCAAAGGGACTTCGCGAGCCTTGATGGACATCAAACATTATTTTTAAATTATACTATGTTATAGCGGCATAGATTTCTTAACAATACACGGCCCATCAGCAGCTTCATCTTGATATTGGCCTTCCAGGATGGTGATGAGCAATAGGGAAGCCGCTCGCAATAGCAGCCCCTTGTAGCTGCTTCAGCCAGTCGGCCCCGTCACCCGCAGGAACTGGCCGATGTGACAAGCTGCAATCGACGTAAATAGAATCGTCAAGGTATGTCCAATCCGAGACCTCGACAACACATTCAGAGATGCCCGGAAATGGCGAGGCACTCAGGGCGGCGCAGGTCCAGGCCATCTGCTGTAAGATCTCAATCATAGTGTGCGTCCATGCAGAAACGCTTAGTCTGATCGATCCGTCCTCCACTTCGAGATGTAGTAGTCGAAGACTGGGACATTCGGCACCCTTGCCATCGGTACCGTCCCAAATAGACATGCCTGTGAAAGGGTTTCCCTCACGGCACGATGAGGAGGCCTGCCGAACAGCCTCTTCGATGCAACTTAGGAGCAAAGACCCACATTTGGGCCACTGTGTCGAGGTATATTCAGATACGGTAGTGTATATGCAATCGTTCGCTGTTCCAGTGATGGCCGGCAGAGATCCCATATTAACAAGCTGTGGGTCACCGATGCCGTCAAGGGGACCAAAGAGCTGGCATTCAAATTTGAATTGAATAATGTGGAAACCGTCTGTTGGTGGTACAAAACGCCGCTTTAAGAGAATGTCCCAGACCGCCGACTCCATGAGATGCATCTGCACATAATGGGGAGAAATTAGAACCTCACGGATCTTAGCGATGAGGGACTTTGCAGAGTTTCCGGTGGTGATGTGGTTATGTAGTGAACGGGCAATCTCCTCAGGTGAACCTCTAGGGGAGCGGGCAGGGAACTGACTGTCCCAGTACCTGCAAAGAAGCTGGAGGGCTAGCGGAAGGTCAATGCCTTGCGCAGTTGACGACCATGTTATAGGTCGCCGTGAGATGCCTGGGCCCAGCCTGTCCAAAACGCATCGCGGCGTCTCGGGCCCATTGAGAATGAGAAACAGCTGGCAGATGGGTCCATCAAACAGAAGCCGGACTTGACGTGCTGATTCGGGATTGGAGTCACTATAAAAATGCCACAGTTCATCCCAGAGCTGATCGGTAAAGTTAGAAAAGAGTCGGTCTAGCACGCGATCAATGTTGATGCGGACTCTCTGCTCTGGCAAGTAGTAGTGGGTAAGGAGATCATTGTCGAGTCCATCAGCCAGAGCTGTGGCAAAAGCGGCCACAAGGGCACCGGCGATTAGAGGGGGAATTTGGACTTCGGCATTGTTAGGGGACTGGGCAGTGCGAGGGCGACGATTAGGTAAAGGAGGTTTGATGCCCAGAAGAGTAGCATCTACATCGGCAGGAGACTCATGGGTGGTGGACGGTGTAGGGTTCATGTCTAGGCATGGCTAGAGACAGCGAGCCTCGCGGGGCAAGCAATCGGCAACTAAACGGTTGGGAGACAGGCCGGAGGAGCAAGAATCATGACGATTCGAATATCAATATTGCTTCCTTGATGAATCCAAGAGGCTGGCAAAAAGAAAACCGCTGGTTTTTTCGGTGCTGTTCCTTGTGTGCGGGTAGACGAACCGAGAGCTGACGTTGCAAGCATTGCGCGTCCCGCTTACAAACGGGGCAAGGCCATTAGTCGAACGTGGATGACGCCACCCGAAAGAGGCAAAAGAGGTGAGATGTTGATGAGAAAGGCAATGGTTGAAAGGAATGCAAAGACTCGGGGAGGCAGACGCCCTATAAAAGATTAAATGAAGTAGGCATCCATCTTTGCCAAGTGCGTGCTTTTCTGTCCTGACGCGAAGAAACTTGCGTCAATCACTCCCGATGTTGATCTTAAGCTGGTAGTTTTTCCACCATCGACGGACTCTACGTTCAATATTTCCAGGGGGAGGCCGCGTCATGGTACAGATGGGGGCCATGGGCGATCCACGCGTCCGTCCCTGGTCTTAAGATTGATTGAACACTGAAGGCAAGCACTCGCCTGCTTAAGCCGGGGGAATCTTCAGCCGGAGAGTTTGGAAACAATAACAATAAGCCTGTTATTGAAGCTCTTTTCGACACGGGGTCTTCCATTGTTGCTCTTCACTTGAGTGAAGTATCGCCTATTCGTGGTCCGGCCGAACGAAGAGACAAAGAGCTCCCGATGCGCCAATTCCCCGAGAAGCGCGCGTTCAAATTCCTTGCCGAGCCCGCTGGAAAGCTTCATTTCGTGCTGATTAGGGTTTCTGTGACGCGTTTTTTTCCGGACGCGAGGGATGCGAGGGAACAGAAAATGAAGGAGGTTAACAGCAGAGCTTACGGTAGGAAAATTGTATGTGAGAAGAGAAAGAAATAGAGACCCCAAGAGACCTTTTCTTGAATTGAGGCAGTGCTTGCTTACCTACAGGAGGCTATGCGGCTATGAATGTCATTCACTCCCGGTCTGGTTGGACGGTTCTACATGCTTATCATCTCCCTCGAGCCATTTCACCGCCGCAGTCACCAAATTTCTCAGAGAATTCTACCAATAACTTATGCTACTGATTTCGAATCATTCAGCAGTGGTAAGATCAGCGTCTGAAACGATAGATCATCAGTGGGGACCATTACGAAACATGATTCCTTCTTTGTAGCTTCGTAATGAGAACTTCTCAATCGCATCACACTCCTCAAATTTCAGTCTCTCATCCTAACACCATTATTCATAAGTTCATTGGTTTTCTAGTACTGCCACTGCTCATGCCTCTGGATACTCATCCACACCCCCGAAATGACGTTTTGAACGCCATTTAAACTCAGCGGCGACCTCCCTCTGGCGTCCGCTGTATGTGACAATGTCATCAGTATTTTAATTTCGGGGCTTCCAAATGCGTCTCAAACACCACTAACAATCAAGGCTTCCTTCGTACACAACGAGGCTCAATGAATTTCATTTCAACTTGAACTATCCACGGGCAATCTGGCCGATCTCATAGTTTTGATCATGCTTCCCCCACCACCCACTTGATTGTTAGACCGTTCTCGTAGCGGTCAAAATGCCAAGGAGCTTCATTAAGCTGCATCCACCCGCCTACGTAATTCGTTCGGGCCGTCTACCTACGCTAGGCACAGCTGTCGGCATGTATGTTACCCTTAATGATCTAAATATGTAGAATAAAGAGGTGCCAAGTTAAGCATACCAAACTGGCATCTCACCTGAAACTGGTTTGCTACCCTGCTGATTAGCAGGTGTACACAGCTAATTCAACTCATGCAGTCTCTTGAACGATTCAAGAGTTTGAGCATGCGACCTTGATGAAACTACGTCATTACAAAAAATAAAGGAGGCAACATAATTGATGTGTTTCTTTCATTGGACAATGGAAACTAGAACAACTGCATGAGATAAAATTCTCATACCTCTCAGCTGATACTCTAGCTTCAAACTACCCATGGAATGAACCGCTTGGTGGACCGATTCCATTTGACCCATTCAGCTCCAAACGTCTCCTTCAACATTACCTCCTCATCTTTCACGCGAAGAACCAGTTTTCTCAACATTCCAAATACCAAGATACAGGAGAGAGGAAGACCCCATCCGTTCAAAGCACCGCGGATACTGGCAGGAACCCAGCAGGCCAGGGACCCGTCCCACCGGATGAACAGTGCCAGATTCGAGATCAGAACAAGCATTTGTCCCGTGTAACTCGGATGTTGAACGAATCCATAAATCCCATCTGTAATGAGCTTATCTGGCGGTCCCAAGCGAAAGGTGAAGTTTGTACCCAGTCCAGCGAACGAAATTAGTCGAAGAGGACCGCCCACACAGATAATCAAGAAGAGGCAAGTGGCGGAATACGGGTTCCACGTAAACAGCTCAGCGTTCAGATTTCCCGGAGTACGGCAGATAGGGCTGGCTTCGAGATTCGTGAGTACAAGAGCCGCATGATAAAGTCCGAACCCAACAGCAACAGCACGGCGTAATGTTGCCGCTCTAGGGCTTGCATATGCCCCAAGTCTGTCTTGCTTCCACGTTTGCTTCGGTGCGGCACCCGGGGGCGAAGAGCACAGCATGGTGATGAAGCTTGACAGGAGCACTGTCGAAGAGAAAGTGATGTTCGACATTGAGGTCATATGGATTAGATTTGCGATGATATGAGATTGCTCAAATATTTTTCAGGTTGATTAAGATGCGGCCTGATGGCAAAAAACTGAAGCACTGATTTTCTAAGACGAACGCTCTGTAAAGCACGGGATGGCGTGACAATTTTATAGGCATTTTTATGGAGTTCACATCATGCCTTTCTCAAAGGTATTCGGACTGTTCATCGTGTACGTAAACGGAGAGCGATGCCAATATCGCCATTCAAACGGCGATGCAGGTCGGTGTTCGGAGGTTTGGGCTCCGCAACGCCGGTTCTGATGACATATTTCGGAGTCACGAATAGAAATCTCCTGGCATACGCTCACAATTTATATAATTCTGAGAATTCCTTGTTTGAGGTAGACTACAGTAGAGAAGTAAATATATTTGGCAGAAGTTCGAGAGTTAACAGGAATATTCACTACAATTTATTTCCTCAATCCAACAAAAAACCTTCAAAGACATTAACTAAATACAGTAAAACCATTACTGATTCTCGGCCCCCATGGCCGAGGTAAAATAGTGACTGATATCATTCTCCTTGCCACACTCTGTACACCGGTGAATGACTCTGTCTGAACCACTACTACCTTTGAGTCCTCCTGCCAAGGGAAGCGAGCCTTCAGTGCTCTGAGATTGAGGAAGCTGCTTCCACCGAGCTTGTTCGAGAGGCTCTTCATTCTTCTTCTCACTAGGTCTATGAGATCCGAATGCGGTAGTAGCAGCGGCTCGGGCATCACGGTATCTGTCCTGCGATGCCGAATCCGTCTGAGATTTCCCAAGTTCTTGCTCGACGGGTTTGTCAAACTTGTCCTCCTCAGTTGTCTTATCCTCTTGATTGCGCGACTTATATGCAGCTGCGCCCAATCCAGCGGCACCCAATCCAGCGGCACCCAGTCCAGCCGCGGTGTAATCGCGATGCTTCTCCTTGTCCTGCTGTAACTGTTCACCCTGGGACTGCGTGAAGTCACGCTCGACGGGCGTGTCGGACGTATCCTTGTTGAATGTCTGGTCCTCTGGCTTGCGCGACTTGCGAGCAGCTGCACCCAAGCCAGCCGCGCCGAGTCCAGCTGCACCGAGTCCGGCAGTGGTGTAATCACGGTTCTTGTCCTTGTCCTGCGACAATTGCTCGCCTTGGGACTGTCCAAAATCCCGCTCGATAGGCTTGCCAACCGTCTCTTCCCTGTCCATTTCCTCTGGCTTGCGAGACTGATATGCAGCTGCACCGAGACCAGCTGCACCCAACCCGGCGGCGGTATAAGCACCACGGTGGTTGTCCTTGTCTTGTACTTCTTGAGTTTGGCTCTGGCTGGGTACGTTGGACTGGTTAAACTTCTCCTTGTCCCTCTGCTCCTTGCGTTGAGACTCGAAAGCACCCGCACCCAAACCGGCCGCGCCAAGGCCAGCGGCAGCCTTCGAGCCAAGGTTATCCTGTCCCATTTGAGTCTCCCTGAGATCACTTGACTTCGTGAGGTTCTCTGCACTGTCATCTAATTTAATGCCCGAAGGGGTACCAGATGCAAGTACGTTGTACTCGCCCTTGTTGGCATGCTTCGTCATGGGCTCTTCTGGCAAATCGGTCATGTCTCTGGTAGAAGTGCTATTACCACCAGGGCCGAATGACGAATCCTGCGAGCGAGTATTGTCATAACCCATCGTCGTAGGCACTGCAGCACCTGTTGTCTGGCTGGTGGGCTTCCAATCCTGAGATGTATCCTTGGAAAAGGCTTGTTCAACAGGCTCTTCCCCAGCGCTCTTGTTCCGTTCGCTCTTGTTCCGTTCAGATGCCAGAATTCCGGCACCAAGACCAGCTGCGCCGAGACCAGCGGCACCATACGCAGCCGCAGAAGAGAATTGAGAATCTCCATGGGTCGGAGCCAATGGTTCGTTGGATGGAGGAATTGCGGAGTCTCGAGTTTGCGTCCCAGAGTATGCGCCAGATGGCATGTCACTGTACTGGTCGTTGTCGCGCATGGTAGATTTCAGATCTTGACCAATAGGTGAGTCCTGGGTTTGCATCCCAGAGGACGTGCCCGAAGGCAACATGCCGTACTGATTGCCGCTTGTTTGGGTAGCGGGTTGGTTGGCGGGCTGATATTCTTGACTACCAACAGATCGATTCTTGGCCTCGCGGTCATCATCCCGACCCCTCGAGGCAGCATATGCGGCGGCACCTCCTGCGCCTGCAAGGGCGAGAGCTGGAGCAGCCTTGTTGAAACCCTCATCCTTCTGCTTCTCCTCCGCAGTGCGATCCTTGAGGTCTCGCTCAAGGTCACCTTTTTGATTGTGGCTGCTGCGATGGAAAAGGCCGCCTGACTTTCTATCCTTCTCAGGTGTGGAATCCTGGTCCATTATATTCTGCTTCTCGCCAGGGGGGGTCTTGGAGCCCCGACGGAATAAGGCGAAGCTTCTACCCTCCTTCTTTTCCTCAGAATGCTCCGGGTTGACAGTTTCGTCTTTGCTTTTGGGCGAGCTCATGGATCCTCGGTGGAAAAGGCCAAAGCTTCTACCCTCCTTGTGACTTGGGGAGTGCTCTAGGTCGGTAGTCTCATCCTTGGCCTTGGGTGGACTCTTCGATCCTCGCCGAAATACACCGAACATTCCCTTATCCTTTTTATCTTGAAGATTCTCCGGATCGTTGGGGTCATCTGTATTCTTCCGTTCCTTATCCTCTTCTTGCTTCTTGCTCAGGCCGTACACCCCAGCTGCAGCTACTCCGGCGGCTGCACCACCAGCAATACCTTCCTTGTAATGCGAATCTCCCTGGTCCTCAGTATTTTGGCCTTCTATGCCCTGACCTTGAAGATTTTGGCCTTGCAGGCCTTGATTTCCCAGGCTCTGTGACTCCTTCAAGCCCTCATTTTGACTTGTGTTGACCGGTAGCGCACGTTGGTGCGAGGTATTGGCGGCATCGTCATCCATCAATTTAGATGTGGCGTCGACTGGGCTAACTTCGCCTGGGCTGACGTCGGATTGCCCGCTCTGAAGCGTGCGGTAACGGGCCTCGTCATCCTTGCTACCATGTCCTGTGACGGTGTTGTACACTCCAGACCCTTGGGGGAGACTGCCCCAGTATGGGTGTTCTTCCTCTGCACTCTGAACCGGGACCGACTCAGGGACTGAGCCCTTCTCATGAGAGCCGAGCATAGTCGTCCCGGCCGCAGCGCCACCATCGTCACCAAGCTGTGTTTTCCCCGCTAAAGATGATCCTTGGTCCTGGCCGATGGGTACTCTTTGGTCATCGAATTGTGTATTTGTGGGTTGGTAGGTATACGCAGAATCCTGATGAGCTTCTGTCAATCCAACGTCTGGGTCGGTATAGCCGTGGCCGCCCGCACTTCTCTCCCCTTGGTTCCATACTCTTGGGTCATTTTGTTGGTGAAGTTTGTTGTGTTCGGAGCCGGACGTCGCGAAGGCCCGAGGGGTCGATTCACCCTCAATAGGGTAGGATCCGGGAGTCTTCGACATATCGGTATCGCCTGTCGTAGATTGATACTGCGACTCGCCGCTGAGGACCTCTTTGACCTTAGCGCTTAGATCCATGATTGAATATAATTAGAATTGTAAGGGTATCCTATATTGAAAGAAAATATCAATATAAATGTATTGGATTAGATGGTGAATCTCCTCGAGTACGATTGGAACAAAACTTTAGGAATGACGCAGCTTCATATATCCACAGAGCGGAGGTGCTACAGTTCACCAGCGTCATCATCTTTGATCCTCCCTACTATTTACACATTAATTACAATGACATCTATGATCGAAGTGGCTTTGGAGGATCTTGCAATTCGCTTTCACCAGTCGACGCTAGCTATCCATTTTGGGCCGATGATCTGACTCCATTTCGCCACCTCCGTCTTGATCAACCGGGCACTAGCACCACTAGCTCGATGACCTCAGCTGAACCACACCAACAGCATGGCATTAGCCAAAGTCGTCGTGTCATCGGCGTTGATGTGCTGTCCGTCGCTGCTATTGAATGGTTGGAATGTGAGCTTCATCATGAGTGGCCTGGCGCCAGCTGCCTTGGTCACAGGACTGCACCAAGCCCAATTACATCATGAGAGTCTCACTACGTATTAGAGAAAGTGGAAGATCCGGAATGAATTGGAAAGGTTTCTGCAAAGTTAATTCCACGCAATCCACCAGTTCGGAAACCGGGAAAAGAGATGTTCAGTGAGCCCATGGCCTGAATCATGTATGATGTTTGAGTGCCCAAACGCTCCAGCCGAGCAGTGTGCCATCCAAAGCAGAAAGGAAGTGCCGTTCGTTTTGAAATATGGTACTATCGATGGATTTTTTTTCTGAATGAGACGTTGACATTAGAAACGGGTCCTCTTATTTCTGTATATTGTCCTCATGCATGGTATATTATCTGTCTGCCTACGTTCTGTAATTCATTAGGCTCCTTTTTGCCCTCGATCCCTTTTTTGTTATTTCGTATCTTCCTAGCCAATTCTTCCTAATCAAAATTTTATGAAGTCGAGATGACGAAGTCTGAAGTCTAGATTAGTTTATATTTCGTAATGGTCCCCACACGACCCATCGCATCAAAATGATGTCCGGGTCTTCGCTGTTGCCATCACCAACTTTGGGAAATGCAAAAGGAGCTAAGGGTCAGAAAAGTCAACATACTGCACATCTCGGTTAGGTATCTCAAAGGGGGAACTTACCAGAAGGGATCTGATAGTTGGGATCCCTAAAGACCTCGCTAGATGCAATCTCTCTCAAAATCACTTCATCTGGTCTCTGATCTTTGAGGTAATACCAGCGTTGCGCATCGTTGTGGCACAAATATGTGTTCTCGCCTCTGATGGTTCCATCCTCATTGAGGATCTGGCGCATGCGAATATCTTGCTGCCAATCGACGGTGTTCGGATCACATATGGCAAGGGGGTATGTCTTGACGGTACCAGCAAGGGGATGAATGGTCCTGTGAATGTGTCAGTACATACTGCCTCCAATTTATTCAGAAGTGAGGCGAGTGCTAGGCTACTTACTCGTACATGGTCCATCCACAATGGTTATGGCGCATCTCATCAAAGGATGACCGGAAATACTTGATCAGAAACTGTTCAGCAACAATGGGGGTGGGATCTAATATCAATTTAGCAATACGTCTTGAGCAAGAGGGCAATGTATTCTGATACTTACTGGCAGTAGGTGTGTTCTTAGGCTCCTCCCAGAACTCCCTGAAGCACATTCGAAACATTCTGCGCTCAATGGCTGGATCGAAGTCAAGGCCCATCGCTACGCCACTCTGTGGATGGTGAATCTGTAGTTTATTTAGAAAATAGGCACGAGATATCTTGGTCATTGGCTTACCTCGAAGTTGACACAAGTGGGCGGTAGACCACCCAAGCCCAAATGCTCCGCCATAGCTTCGGCGACTATTCGTCTCTGGTAATTGATCCGTCTATCGGTATTGGGGTATAGCCATGCCGGTTTGGCTACGACAAACTTTTGGACTACTTTTCCAGGCCCCCAAAAACTGTTCCAATGAGTGAAGGCAGACAACTGGACTTCTTTCTTTTCCAAAATGGGGGTGTCTTCAGGGTTGTCTCCCTCCTGTGGAGGAACCGCGAAGGACATGTGAGTTTTGACACTCACCATGTTTGTAGTTGTTCGGTTAACTGTGTTTGCGATATGAGCGGTGGTGCCAATGGCGATTGTAGAAGTTGGGGAGGGTGAAGTTGTAAGAAGGGCGGCACGGTGCCTTCTTTAAAGTACATATTGTCGCTCTCAAGTTCTGATTCATATTTCAGCATCAATCTTGAAGGGATAAATATCACGATATGTTCAAAGGACTAGCATAATCATTTTTGGTATATGATCTTATGTTCAGCACCAGTGTTCTGTTGGCCGGTTGTCTTGTCCGCCGGACAGTTGCCAAGCTCTGGCAGCAAACTTGGTTACTGGTAAACAAATTTCCGCCTTCAGTCCAATCAGAGTCACAGACATGCTATTCTATGTATCTCACCGGTTTCGGAGGCAAACCCTACATCCAGGGTTTACTGCTCACGGAGTCTAGGCCAAGACTGAATACTCACCCTATTCCTATTGCCAGTTCACACATCTACTTCTTTCCTCTTTCTTCCTCAGCCTGAATCATACTGCAAGAAACATGGGATCTATTCTTTTCAATAGCTCGTTCAACTCGGAACTAGCTAAGTCCGAGCTCGCAAGCAAAGTCGCCGAGCTTGACATGGAGAACAGTATCCTGAGAAAGCAGTGTGCAGAGCAACAGGTTCAGATCAACGAACTTCTTCAGCATAAAGCCATAGCTGATAACGAGGTCTCATTTCTATTAAAGACTCGAAGTCAGTATAGCTTTAAGTTATCCGAAAAGATTGCCGAGCTGGTGCGTTCAGACCTGCTTCATCAGGAGGACAAGGCGCAACTCGAGACCATACAGGAAGCCTATGAGAAGGCCAAACAAGACCTACGAAGGCTACAAGGCGACCTTAATGAGTTTGTCTGCGCCAACAAAACCCTGAGGGAGGACATTACAACCTGTCACGGCCAAGTTGGTCGATTAGTCAATCTCCTTCGCACAAAGACACGTGAGGCTCGTGTCTACGAAATCGCGTTAAAGAGTACACACAAGTACCTCGAGTCGCTCTGTGAGAAACAAGTAGTCGAGCGTCTAATAAAGCGAAGCTACGAAATTACTCAAACCCGTCTCGTCGACAAGATACTTGGAGCACTTTTGCGGAATATCGACGTACCCCACGGCGACAACCATATGGAGGCCGATACAGACACTCCGATGTTTGATGCTCCAACAAATGGTCAAGACACTGGATCCGAGCTACTTTTGAAATGAGGAAGTTTAGAACAAGACGTATTGCATTTCTATGTACCAACACCTACATCCTAGAACTTGGTGGATCAATAGAGAGTGTGCAGTCAGAATTGTTTGTCTGGAGGTTATATTCCACCTCTAGAAGAGTATTTTGTATGCTGCTCAAGGACAAGGGCAAGATTGGATTTTGTCAACAGGGAGGATCTACTACGAGATTCTCGACTAGACTTTCAATAGAGCGCGACACATTGGTTTGATAGACTTGATCATCCTGTTGTTCATCGTGGAGAAATAGTCCATCTGACTCCATAACAGGAAGAGGATCAATTATCAAACTAAGAAAAAGAAAAATTGAAATTTTTATCCATTTGCTAGGCGCTTGGTGCTTGGATCAGAGACTTATCTTGACTTACACATATTTATCTTGCGCTATTTTTCTTTTTTTCCTTCTTTTTTTTGGGGTTTTTTTATTATCGAATTCCATCACTTTGAGTCTTGCGAGCTCCTTCAACGCCAATGCCAAATTTTCCAGTCGTAATCTCATACTTGTTTCTCGCTCATCCTCGATAACGACAACTCTCGCTTCGGAAAGTCTAGTAGTCCACGCAAAAACAAACCGAGGTGTCTCATGATTGTGGGTTGTTGCTGTTGTTGGTATTGTTGGCGAGCCCAGAACTAGCAGCACTCTCGCCAACCTTGACTTCTTCCTCCGGAACACCCACGCCCACGCTTCCCGCAACACTGGCCAAACTTTGTGTTGTCATACCTCGCTCTCGCGGTTCTGGTCGAATGGGAATTCCCTCGCGGGGCCCTGCAATGCTTGCTCCACCGGTTGGGGCGACGGCTATGCTAGCCGTGGTGCTAACACTCTCACTTCTAGGCCGGCTAACATCACTGACTCTTCGCTGACGAACTTGTCTCTCTAGGTCTCGAATTCTTCTCTTCAATGCATCATTCTCTCTCTTGGCCGTTTCTAGTTCCTGTCTATAAAATGCCGTCTCTTCGTAACGCATAGTCGCGGGCATCAAACCAGGACTCAGTTGTTCACTGACGCTTCCACTGCCGGGGGTAGCTCCCACTGAGCTCAGCGGGATGGATGTCGGGGGGATCCTCTGGTGCTGGAAATAGTTCGACGGGTCAAGGGAATGCTGGGGGCCCGGTGAGTTGGTCTGGCTTCGGCGCGAGGCAGAGCTATTTTGTCTAGAAAGAGGAATGCCTTGCATTGGGCGCGGGGCATGAATTCGTGCTTCGTAGGACGAGGACAGAGGCGGTTGGCCGAAGCCTTGAGATGTGGTTGACGAAGTACGGTTATGCTGACGAGCCGTGGGGATGGAGAAGCCGGAACCAGAGAGAAGGGATTGTTCAGGGGCAGCTTCGTGGGTCGAGTTGGCTGCTGAAGTCGACGATGTATTCGATACAACGGACGCATTCTGGGCGGCACGAAGAAGGGACAATTCTCGAGTCAAGCGATTAACCTAGCAAAACTTTATTGGTGACACCATACACATACAACATGGCCGCTATACTCACCACTGCTTCCTGCTCCTTCTCAAGTTGCAGATGGAGCTCCGCTGCCGTCAGCGGTCGTGGATGTCTCAACGGACCAGGCCCAGGTCCAACACCAGGCTCGGTAGGCATCATAGCATGGGCGGGAGCTGGCGCCGGGGGCAGAGAGGCCGTCAGCTGTGGCGACGGCAACGATGGGGTCTGCGACTGGTTCACGGCATTCTGGTTCGATGGCAGAATATTAAGCGATGGCGAAGTCGAAGCATGCGCGGACGGAGTTGCCATTTGATTTGTCGTCGTTGAGTGACGGCGGGATGCAGCAAGGGAGTGCGGCGATGGCGGGACCGAGTTCAGATCCGGCATGTTCTAAGCCTTCACCTTTCAAGATGCCGGAAAGCTCGTTGGCGGCGTCGAATCCTCTGGGTATCTGAAACGTGCTCTGTTTATGGAAGTTGTCGAATGTTGTTGAACTATGTCTGCTGTTGGGACAGATGTGTTCCCGGTGGCCCCTTTGTCCAGTGACATGAGGCGCGTTCCAGGCGCGCCTCGAGGCTCAGTGAGTGCGGGGTTAGTGGGGCCACTGACAA
This sequence comes from Mariannaea elegans, assembly GCA_930272665.1. Taxonomy (NCBI): domain Eukaryota; kingdom Fungi; phylum Ascomycota; class Sordariomycetes; order Hypocreales; family Nectriaceae; genus Mariannaea; species Mariannaea elegans. Next base: position 817,856 of record CAKNEU010000008.1, on the reverse strand, counting down.
CCACCTAACACCTAGAGCCTCCACTGGAGCCCGCCGGGCTGCAACGGATGGAACGGGCCCGGGCACTAAAGCGAGCCCGCGGGAGCAGTCAGGTCCAGGGCTCGTCGGGGATGGAACCCCCTATTGAGCGGGGGTTGGCCTGTGACACTCTTCCTTGGGTCACAACACCACGCTGTCCCACGGACGTACGAAGTAGACTGGTACAGTACGTATCGTTATCTCCTATCTTCATGCATACTGTAGGTACATAGTTTGGGCTTTTGATTGCGAAGGCAAAAGAACACCTTGCAACATATGATTCGCTCATTCTTGAATTGTTCGATTAATGAAATGGAAGGCATTGATTATTCTGTGAAGTGGTGAGCTCAAGCTTCAAGCACGTATGTTATCGTAGCTATTTCATCAGCACAGTCCATTTTTTTACCCTTCAGTGACCTCGCAGGTTATGGGATCGTGCCGCATGAATGCATACTAGATCAAGCGTCCATTTTGCTGAGGCATAAAGGAAGTAAATGAGCATTGAATCCAGACAGGTTAACGAAATACCGGAAAAAGCCAATCCGCTCACAGTGGCCGGATAAGATCCCAGGTTTCTAAATCACAATGAATCATGAATGTCTAGTCTCCAAGGCACAAGGGTACCATACTTAGCTTGTGGACCTCATCGGTTGTATCCACGACAGCGAGGAAAGTTCTCAGTCAAAGTGGAAGATATGTGCTCTGAGGCAAAGACTCTGTGGCAAAGGATCAAGTCCCGAATGAATTCGCGTCCTCCAGGCGCAAATCTCAAGAGATGCAATGCTATCGTTATTTAACTATTGTTGTTTAATTATCAATAAGAAGTAATACGCACACTTTTATCTTTCCATATTCTGAACAGGACGAAAGGGGCATCGTTCTCAGTCCCAAATCTCAAGTCTCGATCTTATTTACAAGTTGCATAGAAACTCCTACAAAGTAACTCGCTATATCTCGACTCTAAAGATACTTTCAACGTAGTGGAAAGCCGTTAGCATCTCATGTATTACATCAGTAGACTATGTAGCCAGTACCTCTAAGGCTTCTCACTGAAAAATGATCTACCTGGTTCGCTGCTTAGATCTCATGATGTAACATATTCTATGACGGCATGGACTCACCCTTCAACGTCAACGTGCCGTCATGTTCTTTGAGGTAATACACTTCTAGTGGGGACCACCACTATATAATCTAGACCTCGACAAGTATTAAATCTTCACGTCACCTGCGCTAATAGCTCTGAAATCACAGAAACTCAACCCATCACCACTTTTCATTACAATTATCGCAACCATGCCCGAGGGTCACCAGTCACCACCTCCCGAGCGCCAATCCGGCAAGCAGCTCCATTCGCCGCCCGGCTCAGGCCACGGTCTCGACAAGGTTGAGACTGATCCCAAGGCCCAGCTAGAGGTACGCTCTTCCCTGTTGTAATTTTTATCTACAATACAAGTTTTGACACGACGTAGAATCTCGAGTCGAACCCTAAGCGACACATCATGGATGATGCAAGAGAAAAAATGTTCGCAAAGACCGAGAGACCAATCTAGGTTCTATCATGGGATTTTGCATATTGGAGGACTGGTAACATAACAATTTCAATGTTATAAATGAATTACATGAATCAAAGTTAGGGCATAACCGAGGAATCAATTTCTTTCACAATCGTCATTAAAACATGCTTAATGCGTGAAAATCATGACTCGTAATTTAACATACTACCCAATCCAATTGCCTTTCTCAGAAACCATTATCTTCTAAACACTCGGCCGAATCAATTTCCTCACTTCTGCTTCTAAACACCCTTTTCGTCGGTTGGCTGAACGGAAGGGGCAGCCTCGCGAGGCTCAGTAGTGTTCACCGAGCTTGGAGGAGGAGCAGTGTTCGAATCAGTGACGGGGACGCCCTCTGTCTTCTCCTCTGTCTTCTCCTTCTCCTTGCCAAAGACCCTTTCAAGACCAGAGGCTTTGTATGCACTTCCTCCGTGAGCGTTTTTCTTGAGCTCCGCCAATCGCCGAGCCTCAGCATGTACCTCCTGCACCTGTCGGCTGCCATCGGTATAGAACTGCACGAGCCTCTTGCCTGTGGGATGGCTGGCGGCCTTCTCAAAGTACGAGTTCAACCCGAGCCAGAAAGTGTTGGCACGCTGGGAGATGCCGTAGCTCTGATCAGTAGCTTTGGCACGGTCGGTGGCATGATACTTCTGGTCGAGACTGTGAAGAGTGGTGACGAAGCGGTTGGAAACCTTGTGCGTGTTGTCGAGCTCGATGGCGCGCTGGATGGCGGCGTCACCAATGACGTAGCCGTGGGCGAGATATTCTGCGAAGATGCGCGCGCGGGGCTTCTCCTCTTGCGTGATTTCATCCGAATCTCGCTCAGCGTTCTTTGTGTAATGGGCGGAATCATCCTCAGTCTCAGCGCCGGCACTGGTGACAGACAGCTGGCTGGAGCCAAGCTGAGTGTTGTGTAGGAGAAGGGCTGTCTTCTTGGCCGTCTCCTTCTCGAACGTCACTTCGGCCGTTTTGGTCTCGCCCTCGGTGGTAACCTTCAAGTCGGAAATCTTGCCGCTGTATAAACGTTAGGAGGGGCAGGTATGGCGTGAAAGTTTGCAGAAACTCACCAGAAGCTAAAGAAATCTTTGATCTCGCCATCGCTTGTTGCGGGCGCGATGTTCTTGACAGTGACAGTAGTGTTGGAGGCCATGATATCTATGGCTGTAGGAGATGTCGATAAATGATATGTTGGAAGACGGATAAAGTTCGTGGGAGGGAGAAAGCGTAATTAGGAGTCTTGAGAAATACGATGTAACAATATGTCGGGTGATAACCAGCGCGTACCAAGTGTTTTATACAAAAACCCTGTTTTGTTGCTTTGCTCGTTCTGTTGAGAGTCAAGTGCGTGATGAAACCTGTGAGGGAGCTGGTGCGGGGCATTCGGGCGACGTCATCGACCACGGGTGGCACGATTGGCTGTGCACATGTGGCTGTGCTGCAGATATCCTGCAGAGTGCTTGTGCATGACGCTGGGATAGAGAGGTACAGGGGCTCACAGCCAATTACCACTAATGGATCAGGTACCGCTCAAACGGATTGCTTGAGAACCGTCCGAGACAGCAAGACCAGGGAGAACTGCCTGGAACTTGGTGTGGATGCATCCTTGCTTGATTTGGTGAAGCTCTTCAGGAACGCCTACGTACATTGTGGCGAAGATAATGGAAGAAATGAGGTTTTGACATGTGAAGATGTTTTCTGAGGCATAACGTCCAATTCAAATGAAGATATTGCTGGGGTGAGTTGATAGCTCTTCCGAAACCTCCACGTGCCTCACAATGTTGCCTGCGCTCTCAATCAATGCACACGCCTGACACAGCGTTCCAGCGAAGACTTTGGCGCAGGACCGCGTAAGCCATCTTGGCCGTGTGGCTGCTGCCTTTCATGTCTTTGTTGCGCTGCTCGTATTGGCATGTCAGTCTTTCTAGACGGACAGATTACCACTATTTCATCAAGCCCCCATTATTACGATTCCTCGATAGGGAAAAAGACAGAGTGACAATGGAGATGGAATGTTAATCCCATAGAAAAGTTAAGCTAAGGAAAAAAACAAGGAGTTTTGCATATCCACAAATTTAGGGATGGATACCGTTACCAGAATCCAGGAGCTCTTCTCTTCTGAGCATCTTAATTCCAAGAACTAATTAAGTTACTTTGTACGCAACTCCGAAGCTATTCCCCAGCTCCCCCTTCATCATCGTGACATACGAAAGCAGATCAAACATCGTTCTTCCCAGAGCACGGAGGAGAGCCGGACACCGTCAGATGCCCCCACACCATTAGCCAGGTCAACAAGGGTGTCCTCACCGATCATGTGCCGGGACATCGCTTGCCAAAAAGACTCGCGCCCTGGCTCACACGATCGATTCCTCATTCGGCGAGGCTTGGGGCTAAAACATCGTCTATTGCTTCCCGTGTCCTGCGGTTGGGGCCACAGAGGCGGATATCGAGAGTAAAAATGTAGCATTCGCAAATGGGCCAGGGTTGTACCCAATGGTTCCAGTCCCGGCCTTCATCTGATGGGTTTAATGCGACACCACCAAGTCCCAACATGCATGGGGCCATAACCACTATGCCCCCAACACTAGGCGAAACTTGTCATTTCCTTGCATTAAAGACCTGATTGCGGTCTGAACGGGGTCCATCACGGTTAGCTGTGCGGTCAAAGCATCCCACCCACCCCCCGCACGGCATCGGCCTTTGGTCCACAGCCTCGACAATTAAGTATTTAATACTACCTGTAAAGCACACCATGGGCACCCATGTCTTTGCATTTTGAGTCGCCCTCCTCCGCGAGGTGATGGTAGTTGTTGGGAAACTTCTTCACCGTCTCCGAATCCCTCTCGCTCTCGTTGTCGTGAAAACCCTTCCCCTCCCTACGTTGAATACTTAATAAAGTCGGCCGGACCGATTGAGGTACAAGGTGAGAAGAATTGATTTTTGTGTTAGCAATTTTCTCCTCGTGGGCTGCGTGCTGGTCACGAGCAGAGAAAATGTCGGGCGAATTTCTTCCCATCCAGCACTTCTTGCTAACTCTGATCGCCAGAACATGCCCGCGATTTGTCTACATCACACCAGTTTAAATAAAAGAACAAGATGATAATACTACTCGGACAAGTACGCGAATTGAGGCTTCATCTTCGCGAGGACACCATCCTGAATGCCATTTGGATCGGTCTCCTCAGCATCCAGGCTTTGATGATCATTGGCCTTGCCATAATGGGCTTCATTAGGAGGATGAAAGCAAAGCGAATGCTCAATGACATACATTACATGAGAGTTCAATTGTTATAACCGATAAGCACCACTGCTGGTGCCGTCGGTAGTGCAAAGAAGATGGGTTACTGGCTCCGTGTCGGTCCCCAAGCGACTTTTGCCCAGAAAACCTCAAATTATTTCATAAAACAACAACTCCAATTCAAGGAACACAGGACCAATAACTAGGAATGGGATTGTTTGGATGGGATGCTTCCAAATAGGAGGGAATTATGCGAATACCATGCTCCTGAACAGTGTTGTATGTTGGCAGCAACTCACTGAGCATTGGGTGCTAACGGTAGCAAACATTTATGAATCTACGAACATATTTTTGCCTGCATTCTGATCGATCCGTCCCAAGTGAATATCAAAGCCCCGCTACACATTTCTTGCTTCTTCATACAATTTACAACCAACCTATCCGGACCCTGACAACAACACGAAAACTTCACCATCGACACAACCAACACCACAGATTCCGACCTCGAGCTGCATTTTGCAGCTTCTTCTCGTCACGGCATTCCAAATCCATTCACAAAGATGCCTGGCCTGCCTGGACGATGGGAGTTTCGTTATCCTGACGACTCCCCCATGCGTCATCTCCAGAAGAACTGGAATCCTCCGGCTTCAGTTTTTGATGTCTCGGCTGGTGACCCTGATGATCGATTCCGACCTGAGCACTGCCCTCACTGCGGTATTCATAAAAGTGGTGTCCAGACGGATGGTTATCTCTGTCGGGATTGCAATGAAATGGCTCCCGACAGCTGCAAATACGATTTCCGGAAAGCAGTCGCCGGTATCTGTGTCTACGCCTGTGGCACTGTCCTCACTGATGAAGAACGATTTGCTCAGTACTGTCTTTGCTTAGCGTGCTCCCAAGGTCAGGGCCGAGAGATGCAACGTCTGGCCTCACCCCGTGTTGTCGTGGAAGTTCGACAGAAACAATTTGTTGCTGCCAACGAGAGCTTTACGTTTAACCTGCAGCTGAACCTAGCCAAGAAGGGACGATGTATGCGCCCTGTCTGTGGAAGAGAAATGACAGACGAAGATCGCTATTCCAACTTTCTCAAATGGCCAGAGCGTTACATCTTCTGCGAATCTTGCCGCAATATCATTGCCAAGGAAGCAGGTCTACAAAAAGCCCTGCAGACTACTAGGGTACCCATCGATTCCTTGATCACTCCTCCTATGCCGCCGACGCCCAAGTTGGTCTGCCTTGATAAAAACGCAGTGGAGGCGCAGAAATTTCTTGCTGGATCTGTTGTACCAGATATCCCATTCCTGAATCTCGACGCTACTAATGTACTCGCTTACTCTCGTCTGCCGATTTCCACTTTCAAGGATGGATACCGTAACGATAACATCAATGCCACGACCGAAAATGCAAGTCAACTCGACCAGATTTCCACCAACAATCATTCGCACGTACCTCAGAAGGAATACAACGATGTTCGGACGCTGAGGAACTTGGGCCAGCGAGATGCGTTCCTTCTTAAAAGCCCATCTGTTTTTGACAACCTAGAAACTTGGGAGGCAGACTGCATTCGCCCCCGCCAACCAGATGATGGGTTTGTTCGATACGCCAACGTCTTACCAGAGAGCAACGCAGCTATTCTCAACGGCCAGGCCCCAACATTTTCCCCGAGTGAGTGCTCGTCGAAGCCACAAGAGCCAGAGCTCCCAGACACCCTTTGTGTGCCCGCCCCTGTTGTCTCACCCATTCACTCCGAAGACACCAATGCCAACATTCTCAGCTGGATGGACGATGAATCGGTCGACGACGTGATTTTGTGTCGCCCCTGTCCAACTATCGCAGAGCCCTATATTCTTCAGGATATTGCAGAAGAGCAAGGCGGCGACTCTAAGGCTAAGAACGACCCCATCATCACCCTGGATGATCAAGAAGACGGAGAAATGAACATTTCTTATCTCCCTCGAGCGCCACCTCCCACCCCCGCGAATGGTCTGGTTATGGATTATAACTTTTTGAGCGATAAGCTTACCGACACCGAGGATTATGGCGACGAAACCCAGCGTCCCTCTGACCACCAGTTCCCCGGTTCTGAGACCTACATCACTCAAGATGCGCACTCGGAGTGCTCTCATGATACTGAAGGCTCGGTTAACCGCGACGAAAGCTCATCAGTTTCATCTTCAGCCATTCTTGCTATGTCTAGAGCTCGGATTCTTCACAGCAATCCTTTTATTGTTGATGATAGCATTGACATCTATGGCAGTGATGACGAAAAGCCAGTGGTACATTGTGTCGAGGATCAAGACAGGGCAGGTTCTCATGCAAGTTCTCTAGAAGCTCCATCCCAGGTCCTTGGAGATAACACGCAACTTTTTCCTTGCCTCCAATATGATTGCTTCGATGAAGAAAAGAACCTTTGCCTAACTAAGTCCAATGAAAGTCAACCCTTGGCTCAATCATCCACCACTCCAAAGTTATAGGTGCGTCTTCTACAAACGTCCTATCGGAAATTAACCTAACAATTTCCCAGTCTCCAGTCGTGAGAAGAACCTGGATGACCTTCTGGATTAGGCCTTATTCTATGAGCTAGAGTTTGTCTCTTTTCCTTATGGCATCAGTATCCAATTTCTTTTTCTGCTACCATGTCTACCAATGAGTCCATATGGCGTCAATGGCAGAACCTGGGAGATGCATCCTAACTCAAGAAAAAAACATGGAGTTTTCGACTGTCTAGGTAACCTCTGGTGCCTCACAAGACTCATCATTTTGGACTGTCGATATGAAAAAATGAAAAAGCAAAAAAAAAAAAAAGGAGAAGAAAGGGAAAGAAACTGGGAAATGGAAAATAAGACTCTAGAATCGCGAATTCCGAGAGATTTGAGGGGGTACGACGCTTTGGATGCCCACGGCATCCACAAGTTACCGAGTCTTTTTGCATTACGAATGAATGAATCCTACGAAATGAACGATTTATGAGAGAGGCGAATTTCGATTAAGCACCTTCGGCTTTTGCACGACTTAGGCCCCTTGGACGTCACTTTGATACTACACACAACGGGCAAGCGTCTTGCCGTTATTTGGCATTGCAATTGAATCAGGCGCTTGGAAACTAGGGCGAATTGAGGGAAGCTACCGGGGGCGTCAAAGGACAGCTGTGCTATGGGAAGAAGCTTGGCAACTCTCCGCTTAGGATTACTTGCCGAAGTAACGACCGTATGTAGAATCTGCAAATGATAGCCTTTACACAGCGTGGGATGCCTCTAGTGACAAGGTAGTAGAGCATTGGCAGCCGAGTTAGCTTATGTACGTGTGATGTGATGTGACATCCGCTAGTGTCCGAACGGAGTTATAAGAATCGACAATACCTGAGGCAGGTTTGCTTCCCTCCTTGATGCACGTGCAGCAAGTACAAATGAGTAATAATGCATGCTTGCATTAAGCCATTAACTGAGCAAATCAAACCGCAATAACCAAGCCTCGCAAAGAGTCATCACGGCTGTAATGGCGGCCTCCAGGCTACAATGCCCCAATGGCGTCCAAGGGTAGCGCGGGGCTAAGGCTTAATCTCACCATCATACCGAATGAGTCAAGCTGTCAACGAAGGCAGTTAACAAGATCGCAATAAACTACAAATATCATCACAGGCGTCGAGGATTTCATGTTGAAATAGAATCAATAAATTCCTACAATTCAATCAATGCTTGGCTGAATCCTCCACGACCATCAATGTTACCATCTCTCAAGCCAACACTTATCACACGCCATTCCCCAGCACCGGCGAATATGCATAAGCACAAACATATCAGAAAGAATCACAAAACTTGATTTCGAAAAAGGAACAAAAACAAATCTATCGTCTCTTAAAAAATTCGACCCTCTCTTTCTTACCATTTTCTTCTCATCTCTTTTATTAAATTGAGCGGAACATCGCGACCTCCTAACCAGGGCCGCGAATTGTTTCCCGGAACCGCAACGATGGCGCCCTTCAACACCATGTGCTCGTTCGAGGCCCTGCCCTTCGATATTCATTACGAAGTGGTCAGATACTTGGACTTTATGAGCGCACTAAACTTCGCCTCGGCAAACCGATACTTTCACCAGATTGTCAACCCTCGAACCAGTCTCCCCAAGGAAGAATGCAAGGATTTTATCGGGCAAAGAGATTTGGCTGAAGTCAACAGAACAAATGACCTTTTTGCCTGCTATCGGTGCTTTCGCTTCCTCCCACAAGAGAAATTTGCAAAGAAAGCGGCTACCGATAGGAGGGGAAAGAGGGGAGGGCTAATGACGAGGAAAAGGGAGCGCACTTGTTTTGACTGCGCAGGGAAGTATCGACTCTATGATCATTTGAGACCCATCTCGAATGGCAAGTTGAGATATTACTTTTGTCACAATTGCGGAAAGTATAAGACCAAGTCTGCGAGGTGTGAAGGACCTCGTCTTGACATCAACACGGAGGATACCAAGGTCATTCCCGTTTGTGGAATGAAAGCAAAGCAGCCAGCCAAACTGGAGATGCTTCCAGCACATATTTTGAAGAAAATTACTTCACATCTTAGTTTCGACGATGCTCTGAGATTCGCCTCAGTTAGTCACAGTCTTCGGGACACAGTTCAACCACTCAAATGGGTTCCTCTCTACACTCGCTATCGATTCGTCCACGACAAGTGGCGTACACATGTCCTCGACATTGACGCGGAGGCCACCACAACATACCCATGCTATACATGCTGCCGAGTCCGTCCGAAAGCCAAGTTCACACCAATCCAGATCGGAAAGGCACACAAATACCCCGAAACCATGTGGAAAATGCGATGTCAATCGTGCTTGCAGAAGATGTATCGCAGTGGGAAGAATCTGACGAGGATTGAGCACAGGAGGCGCCACATGTGCGAGATTTGCAAGTGCATAAGTATCCGAGGGAAAACGTGCGAGGGATGCTTAGAGCTGTACGTAAAGGGAGGTATTGATCGGGGAACAATGTACCCTGTGAACGATACGAGACTTGATAACTTTGACTATGCGGACTTGGTCAATGAATATGATAGAATGTTTGAGGATGGAAATCTCGGGAATGAGGGTTAATGGAGAGGCTGAGGATACCAGGAACGAAAATACCAAAGCTCCTCATCGGATCCATGAAAACCGTGGAAACTAGTTGCATTCTATGACTATTTATTACGTACTATCAACATACCTCAACGACCCATTCCACACCACAGTCACCGACTAGTACAAAGGCATCGTGCCTTCAGTGTCCTTGAACGCCTGCTCAAGTACTGCGAGACCCTCCTCGAGCTCAGCCTCTGTAATGGTAATCGGTGGCGCAATTCGGAACACGCCTCCAAAACTTGGATGGCTGCTCAAGTTCGCCCAGACTCCCAGCTCGTATGCGTAATCTCCTATCCTCTTCGCTAGGTCCAGAGCAGGTTTTTTGGAGGATCTGTCGCTGACAATCTCCACGCCTGCCATCAATCCTCGTCCTCTAACGTCGCCAATGCAGCCATATCGGGCCTGGAGCTCTCTAAGGCCATTGTGAAGAACCTCACCGCATTTTCGAGACTTGCTAACAAGATCATCTCTCATCACAATCTCAAGAACCTTATCTCCGACAGCAGCGGGAAGTGGATCATTGATGTGTGTGGTGTAGAAGCAGTATTCTCTCTCGATACAAACGCGCTCAATTTCTTCGCTAGTAACAACTGCGCTGAGAGGGAGGCCATTGCCGAGAGTTTTGGACAGAGTCAGGATATCAGGAACGACGCCTTCATGGTTTATCGCCATAAAGTCACCACATCTGCCCACGCCTGTCTGAGCCTCGTCGACAATGAGGAGCATCCCTCGGGCTTCGCAATGTTTCTTCAAGGCTTTGAGGTAGCCAGGAGGAAGGACATGCATACCTCCGGAACTCTGTATGCATTCGACTATGCACGCGGCGAGAGACCCACATGATTGCATATCGATCATCCTCCATCCATACTCCAGCTCGGATTCCCAATCATATGATCCATCCGCGTTTCGGAAGACGGAACGGTACGCATTTGGGGCCGGTAGCATCAGCATGCCCGGCATGAGAGGGCCTTGCCCCTTTCGGCCGAAATGATATTGAGCACCTAGAGCCTGGGCAGTGACGCCATGCCAAGATGCTCCAAGGCCAACAATTTCGAACTTGCCGGTGTAGACCTTTGCCATCTTGATGGCGGCCTCGTTGCTTTCTCCACCGGTCGAAAGAAAGAAGGCCTTGTCTAAGCCCACAGGGAGGGCCTCGCAGAGATGCTCGCCCAGAGAAATCACTGGAGGTGAGATCATGCCAGAGAACAGATGATCAAGATCCAAGGCATGATCGCTAATGACCTTGACGATTTCGTCATTTCCATGCCCCAGCAGACAGGACATCTGACCAGACGTCCAATCAAGAACTTTGTGGCCAGAGGCTGTGTAGACATAGAGGCCGCGAGCCCCAGTGATTACATCCTTGTGAAATTTGGTGCCATAGTACAGGAGGTATTTTTCGGACTTTTTTTGATACTTTTCCTGGCTGATCCCGTTGTAAAGGCTTGGAGATGCCGTTTTTTTGGTTACAAGGGCCAGTGTTGAGGTTGTCTCGTCAGTGATTGCTCCGGGTGCCATCGTAGTTGAAGCACGGATGTGAGCGCAAAGATGAACACCAACTCTTCAAACTCGCTGCAAAATACCACTGTATAGTGTAAAATAATGCTGAAATATGATGAGGAGAATCAATCTGGTTTCGTTTTATGACTCTTTATACCTCGGCCTCGCAGTCTAGTACTGGTCGCCCGCGGATAACTTTCCCGCGGAAACCCACAAGTCCTTATCTCCCACCCCCTTTACCACGCACTCTGCAAAGGGTCCCATAGGCTAGGAAAGAATTGGTCGATAACAGACACGTCCGGCATGATAAAGTCTTGTAAGTCCAGAGTGCCATCTGAGCCAGGATCCTCGGCGGGCACCATGGCCAGCAGTTTCTCGACTATCTCGGCGTGCTGAGCGAGGCAGACATCCCCGAGGTCCCAACCGTTCTTATCTTTGTGCAATCGCAGAGCTGATATCAGATTAGAGGCAATCCGGAGCGAGCTACTTTGTGCAAGGCCTGACGGCGAATTCTCGGTCTCGAGGGCACATCGCAGTAAGAAGCTCACGGTAGCGGGGAACGAAAAGGCGCTGCTCGGGAGCCAAAAGTCGGCAAGATGCTCAGGATGCAAGTCTTGCGTGAGAATGAGTATTTCTTCAGATGTCCTCCGAGCCTGGATGTATCGGTTCAATAATCGGTGGTCTTGGGAATTGTATAGTTGCTTATCTTCCTCAAGCTCAATGCGTTCAAGGAGAAGCCGCACCGTGAGGTAAGAGAGACGCAGATTGGCAGCACCGGAGATCTCAAAATTAATTCCTCTGATGATTATTAGTCGAATATCATCCTTTAAGCTTTCCACCCAGCTATTCAGGGCGAGTTCGAGGTGTGTCGTATTCCTTGGTTCGCCGGGCTCGGAATGATATATGTGTCGAAGGGTTAGGTCCAAGACATCAGTGAGTTCGATGAGAGCGATAAAAATGGATGCTTTTTGAATTTTGTGCCCAGGTGATCCTGACTCGCACAGATACTGGGTTGTTGGCTTTGGAACATTAAAGTGTGTTCTTGAAATGAGAGGAGGTGTTCCGTGTGCGAGGCTTGTCCTACATCGTGCGCTGTTAGTGTTTCTAAACGGACAATCTTTGCGTAGACATACCACTTATCGTTTACCCAAAGAGCCCACCATATTTTCATCCTGAGATTCTTTTCGGATTCCAGAATTTCCCATTGCATGGGGTTGTGATGTAGGCCAAGTGAATGGGCCATGGCTACAGCTGAACCTAGGAGAACACCATTTCCAATAAGAGATGTGGTAGGACGGCCACCAACATTGAGAATAATGGCCTCTATGATAGACATCCCCGGAGACATATGGAGTTCCGAGTAGGTAGCCTCATTCGTCAGGTTCCAGATGAATCGTCTATCTGGACATCGATGGCGGGCCAAGATCGGTGAACTATCCCAAAAGGTAATAGAGTGGGCATACAAGCAAGCGATCAATGCAGGTGAGATACGGTCTTTATTTTCCCGAAATTGTCGGCGGAAAGAAGTTTCATCCAAAAGGGGAAAAGAGACATTGACCTTATTGAAATACCTAGGCAGATCAGTCAACTGCTTACAAGGATCCAGTGATAATGCTTACAGGTCAATTACATCATTCTCAAATGGCTCTAAGAGTCTTTCAATTATCTCCAGCTTCTCTGCCGAAGGACTCCGGTTGACGTTTAGGCCTAGGGGGCGTTTCTGGACCATTGTGAATAACACAGGCTTCGATCGATTACCAGGTACGGGAATAATCAGCCTGGACCCTCGAGTGGCACCAGGCATTGATGAGAGATAATCAGATAATACTTGATTGTCAGATGTAACTGCTGGGCCAACAATATGTAGGTTATGCTGCTGGTCATCCGTCGAGCCCAACGCCAGCGGTGGTTCTTCCTCCGGCACAGATTGGACGTGAATTGGCCATCCCGTTGACCTTGGTGCTTCATTCGATACATTGGAACCGAGTCCAAGAATTGGTGCCGGATCCGTACTGGGACCTGACGGTCCGCGAATTGAATCTGCGGTCCCGGATACGGGCCCGGGGGCCGGCGCTGTAGCACGGCCTATTGGGATGCCACCTCCGGAAGATGACCGAGTTTGACGCCGACGCCGACTGGAATCGGTGTTCTTTATAGACCCAGGATCTAAACCAGGGGGAAACACGCAATCTGTGCAATGTGCTCGACACATCAAACAAACATCGGATGAGGCCTCAGATTGGCATCGTGACTTGCGCCGACGGCAGGGTAGACATGCTGGCCGCAGATGGGACCGGTAGGGACGCTGATTGGAGGCTTGTTCCTCCATCTGGTCTGAGACGTCTGTGCATTTACACCAGAACGATAAGCAAAGAAATTGTGCTCTGTGGCCGCGGACTTGACTCAGTATAAAGAATGAGGCATAATAGCCAGAGTTCTCCGCGGGGGTCAACTGCCCGCGGAGACTGCCCGCGGAGACAGTGCCACAACTGTGCCCGGATAACTGTGTTCCCATAAGGATTAGATAGCGACTCAACGATTCACACCAGACGAAGAGCCGAATTCGGACCTCATAAGAACAAAGATAAGAAAAATAATTTGATTAGACGACAGGAGACTTGCTGTGTGGCTTTCAGAGTAGAAACTAAGGATAATAGAAATTCCATCCCCAGGGAAGTTCTCCTCAGGTGGAAGTTATCGCCGGACCGTGAAATCGGGAGATATTTGAGGGTCCGCTAACGCAAGCGAGTGGCGCAGATATGCGAGGTACAGTCGATACAGAGAAAATCTTGAGATGCTATATTAGCAGATTCAACTTTATTTCAAATCAAAAACGGATTTTTTTTCTCCCAACAAGGCAAATTGGCTGGATACTATGTTGCTGTAGGGTAGTTGGCCATCTAGCACCACGCAACTTACTTTTACGAAGTTTCGATTCTTACCAAGCCTCAATCCTGATCATCCCTCGAGAATGGACAAAGGCGTGCATAGAGTGCATAAGCAAACTGAATACTTTCACTTTCGAACTTCCACTTCATTATACTTGGACTGTGATTGACTGATGCTCGTTTTTTTCAGATGTATGTGTCGAGAGATGGACAGATCATGCAAGACAACTCTTGGATCCTGCTTCACTGCTAGCCCGGCAACGGACTGCTTGGCACTTTTCTTCAGCTCTCAGGCGAAACTAGCTATTGCGTAAAAAGTGGGGTCATTGTACGTAGTAATTACTGCTGTGTACGTATGCAGCAATAATTACATGTTGGTTTGACCATGGGATGTTTGGGAGAAAAGACTGGGGACATGGCGCGGCAACCCGGGAATCAACTGGCGCAGGATACGTTAAAAATCAGAAATCAGTTGTCGATCTAACTGTTCATCTATAGAGCGAGATTTTCTCGATTATCTCTCCTTGCAAGTACAAAACACTTATCCTCGACAACTACAGATTTGCAATACACTGAATCCCCCACATAGGGGCAATGGCATTCGTGATACGAATCACTTCGTTTTAATCTGCGAAATAGAACAACATACGGACTCTGCAAGGATCATGATCCTCTTGAGAGACCTCGCTTTGGAGGGCAAGGCAATCAATTACCCCAGTTCTCGAAGGAAATGGAGAAAGACAAAAGCAAATCAAAGGAAATAAAAAAGTCTAGAACACGGCGATGGAGGGGACATGTCAAGACCCCGGCATAACCAACCAGAACGGCGGATAAGATTTATTTTTCCATATTTCACCTACCTCTCTGTCAAGCAACCGCCCGCGCAATTTGCAGCCTCTTTCAGGGGTCTAATCACTTCTGCAAAGTTTCGGCTTGTTTGTGTGAACCAACAAGTAGTCAAACATCCCTGCAAAAAAGCAAAATAACGCAAGGGACGATGAGTCCAGCGGCCGCCACCAAAAAGTTCAGGCATTACTTAAAGCGGTTGCCTGAAAGCTTTGGCTTGCATCAACCGACCGATGGGGAGAGACCGGGCGCAAAATGGGGCTCGGCTTGTGTTTTCGAAACTTGGCCACATATCTCTCGCCTCTGCCGTAGGTATCATCATGCGATTTCGGCAGTACCTATCTTGATTCACACCACTCTTTGTGTCGAGACTGCTCGGCACAGGGATTATAACGGCATCAAGCGATGCCTCAGACGATGTGTGCTGGGAAGTCCATTGGGAACTGCAACGTAGCAAAATGTCGTGACAAGACGCCAGAAGAAACCCTTACTTAACGTAGTTACCAGGAACAAGGGTCTAAGACGAAACCATGCCGTTTGCATGTGTTGGTGGCGTTTGGCTGAGTGTTGGTTCCTCACAGATATATGACCATCGATGGATCGGCGCCGAGCTGATAGCTGGAAAACGTGACAGAAAGCTCCGACGACGATCCGTTAATGTACGATCGTTTTTTTTTCTTCTTCTTCCCCATTTAGCGATCAATTGCCATGTTAAGCAAGATGCGCGAAATTTTACGAAGTTGACTATGTTTAGAGTGGATTTTTTTTAGCTGTTAATCTTCCCCTCAAATACACGGAGAGAGGGTCCCTCCTGGGCGAGCAGCCGTCGATCCCCGGGCGGAGCTACTCCCCTGCCCATGGGGGATCTGAGTCTGGAGAGGAAGAAAAATGGGTGCTTTGTCTTTTAGGCGTCTTGAAAATAATTGCTCCGCCCGTCGACCCATTCCCGCCACAGTCTTTGGCCACGAGATGAATCTATATTGGCACGACCGAGACCTTTCACCCCCTGCGAGCAAGTGACATCGCCCACCCGGGTTCGGATACTAGTCCGGTAGATTGGACGATGCGTGCCGGCGATATGAGCGAACTGGCGCGGGAGCATAGAGCCGTTTCAGGGGCACAGGTCAGTAATTGGCCGCGAAACGTGCTTGGTGCAACTAGGTTCAGCCTGGTTGAACTCTCCCACTTCGTCCGGCTCGGGGAACAGGGGTTTGCGTATGTATGTACTTGAAGATCACGGAAAGTGGCACAACAATCCGAACTCGCGTAGACGCATGGAAGGTGAACTGTTGGTGCTAAGTGGAGAAGCGTAGTATGTCGCATGGTCCATGTGGCTTGAGACGCTATTCTCAAGGAAGTGATGCTTATCGAGGGCGCTCAATAAGAGATGACAATGCCTGCTTGCTTTGAGCAAAGTTGCCCTTGAACCGCGTCCCTAGAACAGGACCGCTACCAGCAATGACTCGAAACAGAACCATGTAGCCTTCGTTTGGATATCGGGAACGACCCAGCCTGGCTAGGCTCTTGATCCTGGACGCTAACCTACTCAGAATTACCGCGGCTACCTTGTTCTTGGCATACATTAATGATTCACTGGTACATGAGCTGTGAAGCCTCAGTTCCGATTTTGGTGTTCCGGATCCCGTCTGAGACTGGTCTCATCTCCCAGACATCAGGTAGATGCCATAACTACTAGTACACTAACCCGTACCAAACTGCTAAAAGCACAAGTCCGGCCACGGGCTGACGCGGACTCGGATAGTTTTCCTTGGCTATTCTCGTCAGCCCCTCAAATCGCCTGTGGCTTCACATGGAGGTGGGGACCAACACAGCTGTGTCATGTCTGATCGGTACTCCAGGCTCACGACATGGATTATGACTCAACATTCCACCACCCACGATGCAGATCAGCGTGTGATAGGGTCCCCATCCAATGACAGGGGTTTTTTTCGCATAAAAAATGGAAGGGATCATCCTTCCACCCTAGGCTGTCGCATTTTGGTGTCGGGATGGAAACCAACACACCTCGCCTACAGAATAGAAAATCCAAATCCCCTTCCATACCGCTCATTCCCGGACTCCTGGATAGGGTGATCGCATACCGGCATGCAATGAAATCTCAATTCTCTTCTGGATGTTCCGCATAGTCTGATGGATATCTAGAATGTACCATGTTAGACAAGTATATACTGGTGCCGACCCTGCTTAGGATCTACCGACGGCAGGCTCCTCAATATAATCCCTATGGCGAATGGAATCGACAGTCGAGTGCTTGCATTTCTCATACCGGGTCGGACCCAGTTCGCTAGGCCTTTTGACTACATCCCTGAGCCTATTTGGATCCTCTCCGGCTCGTGTAAATCACCTCCCCGGTTCCATCACAGCGTATGATCGTTGCGGAATCATA
The DNA here is from genome assembly GCA_930272665.1 of Mariannaea elegans. Taxonomy (NCBI): domain Eukaryota; kingdom Fungi; phylum Ascomycota; class Sordariomycetes; order Hypocreales; family Nectriaceae; genus Mariannaea; species Mariannaea elegans. The sequence continues at coordinate 800,303 of CAKNEU010000008.1, read as the reverse complement.
GAATTATCCTAGGATCGTCTGGTTTGGCGTCAATCAGATCCCCGCCCTCCCTAACTAATGGAATGTTCGGGGTATTGAGGGCTTGAATGGGCGCCATTCAGGGAGCTAGAGTATCGCACTACCCGTTTCCCCAGCTTCTTCAGCTCCCCTACTCATATAGCCCAGGTTGATTTAGTTCCTAATGATGCCATTAAGCGAAGCGACGTGAGTTCTTCTTATGTCTCTTGCCACATACCGTACGTCAGGAACCTTGTCTAGTGGTATCGTTCGTGCCAAGATACCCCCTAGCCTTGACCTGGATATGCGAGTGAGAGTGTCTCCTTTCTCTTAAGACGCGATCAGCGCCGAGTCGAACGTTGAACCAACAAGTTTGTTGAAAAGAAAACGAAGCGCGAGACACGGAGGGCTTTTAGTCCAAATTTTCTGCTGAGAAGCAGACAAGCAAGGCGCAATGGCGAGCGACATGTCCGGGGCGCTTCTGGCGGCCTCGATCACCATTATGTGTATCACAACGCTGGCGATCTGCATGCGACTATGGATCAGGGCTAATCTGAAGACAACCGGAGTGGATGATTGTACGTCCCCGAACTTATGGTCCAACCTCAAGAGCAGCACTGACAATACCCGACAGACTTGATCACAGGCGCTTGGGTATGTCAAGTTTCGACCCCTGGACTTGGGCGATCTTGTCCAGACTTGAGTGAAACCAAAAGAACTAACATCGAACCAACAGGCTTTCTTGATCGTACTATGTGTAGCAACACTGTTAGGTGAGTAGCCATGTTGGAGCCCTTGGAAGTTATCGTCTAACACATACAATAGCAAGCAAGGTTGGCTTTGGTAAACATCGAAAAAATGTCTCTGATGGCGACTATGAAAAGTTTCTTAAGGTTTGTTGGTGGAGTTTTACTTACGTTGTTGTGTGTCTGGTCGCTGACGATGTCTTCAGTTTACAACCGTATGCTCATCCTCCTTTAGCTGCGGTGTCTCCTTGGCCAAATCCTCCTTTGCCGTTCTATACCTGAGAATTCAACCAAACAAGAAGCTTCAGATCGCAAATAAGTTATTGGTGGTTTTTTTGACATGCCAAGCCATCGAGGAGACTTGCATCGTCATCTTCAAGTGCGACCCAATTTCAGCATCATGGACCCTGAGCGAGATGGCAACGGCCAAGTGCCTGAACATTCATGTCTTGTGGTGGAGTACCGTAAGAATACTTGATCGGTTTCTCGAGTCAGGGTTAACTAACTGGTGATAGTTTGTGTTTAACATGTCGACCGATCTGTTCCTATTCATCCAGCCTATCCCCGCCATGTGGAAACTGCAGCTGCCTTTGACGAAGAGAATTGGCTTGATTTGCATGCTCTCCCTTGGTCTCCTGTAAGTTGTGATCTCAAATCGCGGAACGTGACTCCATACTGATTGTGATTGTCTTAGTGTCTGCGTTACGTCTATCATTCGAATCGTATTTGTCACTCACATCGGTGCTGATGATACTTGTGAGTCGCTACGCCTGTTCTCTCCTAAAGTCACCCTAACAAGACGGTAAAAAGATGAATTTGCCGAGCCGATGATCTGGTCCGAAGTCGAACTCGCCTCGCTTGTTGTTTGCTCCACCATCCCCTGTTTGCGACAAGTCGTTCAGAAGGTCCCATGGCTCAACCACTTCCTTGGTCTCTCCAGCGCCAAGACATCCCAGAACTATTACCAGTCTGGATCGAAGAAGAATGGATCTATTCCTCTCAAGAGCTTCAACCAAAGCCACAAGGACTACCTGCAGAGCCAGTCCAAGTCCAAGAAGGGTGGTGACCCTTATGCAAGGGAGTATGGCCTGACAAGCAAAGCGGTTGGAGGACAGCACACCAAGAACGACAGCACGGAGGAGATTTTCCCGCATAAGACGGATGGAAACGGCGCAATCATGGTCACACATGAAGTCATGCGAGATATCGAGTCACATACAACTTCATCAACGGCCGGGTCGGTCAGACACGACAATTATTACGAGTCCGCGGATAGAAAAGGAACGTGAGGTTAGGATGAGAGATTCGTTGAAGAATGTAAATTAATCGAGGCTGAGATGTAGTTATATTCATTGGGCAGGCCGGTATATGGAAGAAGAGTATAGGTTAAACGCTGTTGCAGCCTCTCGTCTGATGGACATTGATAATATAATAGAATTTTTTGCTGAAGACTTAAACGGTATAATCAATGGTCTGAACACGTCAGTGAAGAGAGGGATGATTTAAGTGTTCACGAAAGAATATCGGGATCCGTGTACAGGCTTATTAATTGAATTAGAGGAGTCGGTAGCAAGAATCCCCACTACAGCGGTTGTTCAACAACCGCCTATCTTCCGTAGTATAGTGGTCAGTATGCAAGCTTGTCACGCTTGAGACCCGGGTTCAATTCCCGGCGGGAGAGACGCCACCTGCGATACGCAGGAATTATACTTTTTTTCGTTTTCAGTAAAAGTCACTTTCGAATTATTCATGTCCTTAACTTTTTTTTTGTGCTGTCCACTGCCATCGTACGCACTTCTTCCTTTAGAGGAGGTAATCTTTTGCGCGGCGTGGCTCTCATAGTGGGACACCCGGTAAACCAATTGTTTGCCTGCTCATCCAAAATACTTTCCCGCGGGCAATGTACCACATTGCTTTCAAGGGTCTGCGCGAGGTAGTGGACAAGACAAAGCTTTCGGAAGCCATGCCTCTGTTGAGTTTAGGGATACGAGAAACTAGTCCATGAATACTAATCATATGGTTCGCCCATTAAATCCAAGCTCCGGTGTTCGGCATTGTGCTTGACATTGAGAAATCACTTTTACGAGTGTTCAAAGACTGCGTTGTGACATCAAACATGAGAACAGGTCGCGTTCGGTAGACAGCAGATCTTTACTAGTTCTTCATTAATTCATCCTAGGCTAATACACGGCGATATACCAGGACATTTACTCCTCCACGTCATCCAGCACGCTCTTCCTCAACCTATGGCTTGCCTTCGCCTCTTCTAGATGAAAGCTGTAAACCCGTGAATGAATATACTTGGAATATGGCTAATCCAATGCGAAAAGCCACTTCCTTCCCTTGAATTCGTCTATCTGCAACTTCAAATCACAGCGCACCCGCTTAGTCCGAATCCGCAAAGCTTTCAACAGCCCGGAATTGCTCATGTTAGAAGATCTAAAGCCTTTCTTTGCGTGTCTTGTGAACCGTGAGCTGTAAATTATAGAAACAAAATAGTCCAACTCAACTATTGCATCCGCAGCAGCCATGATATTGCGCCCATTCTCAATAATGTCACATAGACAGTCCCTCATAGTCTCAGCCATCTCGCAAAGATGCGGCAGACCAGTCATTGGGAACAGAACCTCGATGATAGTCTGACACTGGAACCATGGTTTGCGTGGGCCGCTGAGTACTCTTTGATGGTAGTGATGCACATCGACAATCGGCTTGGGGCACGTGTCGGCCTCGCGGCACTTCTCCGTGTAAACCGTCTTGATGCAGCATGAATGTTCCTTGCAACCCAGAAAAGGTAGTTGAGACTCGCAGTTGCACTTCAAAGGGTGTGCGAAGGAGTCGACAAAGTACTTATCCCCACTTGAGACAAAAGGACGGGAATCGCAACAGAGAGTGTGGTTGATTACCTGGTAACACATGGCGTAGTGTTTTCTATTTGGAAACTCGAGGAATTTCTGAAGTGAGATGTAGCAGCAATGGATTCCCGAGTGCGGGCCTGAGAAGCCGTATGAAGCTACAAATCTCTTCGAACTGGTCTGGAGCCTGCGTGAAGGATGATGCTGATCAGCTTCACTTATCCATGACGCGCTCGGGATTTTATACTGAAGCATTATGAACATCGTGTTCGCTGGCTTCTTGTTCATTTGCATCCTGGTTTGTTCCATAAGCCACAATGTGGCGGAACATACAACCCCGAGTAGAGAACATACTCGAACAAAGAAATGTATTCGAAAGTTTGCAAGTAGGAATAGAACAAATGGAGTGTTCATTAGACCTCTACGAACATTAGAGGAATTCCGTTAAGTACTTTCAAAGGACGAGAGGTGAATATTATCGTGGTAGCTCTATTTTAACTAATAATTCGGTGAGGGATCGTAAATGACAGAAATAATACATTACGAGGAAATATTTCTCGGCCAGTAGGCGCCAATATACAAACGACAAGTCTACGACGATCCAAACTTGAGGATTTTCATCCAAATGCTATCTTGCTTTTCCTCTGAGTTCTCCTCTTTAACATTGTGTTGTCCAACGATCGTCAGGAACACCTGGTCAAGCGTCGTGGGGGTGACGCTGTAGTGGCCGATACCTAGGTGGTCTTTGTGCTCTTCTAGCAACACCACGAGATGACCAATGGCGCTCTGAGTAATGTTTTGACCTTCACTAATGATCTCGCTCTCCTGTCTACCCTGAGTTGTCGCAAGAACTTGGCTAGCGCGGACCGAAAAACGAATTTGACCGTGGTAGGTCTTTTCATCAACCTCGGCAGACGGAAAGGTTTGTCGGATCCACTGAATGGTGTGGTTCATTTCTTCGTCCGTGGTGCGTGGCGCGGTCTTGGACACAAGATGGATATGCAGAGCGTCACCGAAGCGGTGGCGGAGATCATCTGGTGTACCAAGGGCAAGCATTCGTCGGGCAAGAATACCGGCGCGACTAGCCAAGGCATCTGCTTCCTCCATGCTGTGGGTTGTCAGGAGAATAGATCGGCCAGGAACTGTGGCAGCGAGAGTCTTCCACATGATTCGCTTTGACGCAGCATCAAGGCCGGAAGAGGGCTCGTCGAGTAGAACAACTGTAGGGTTGCCCATCAATGCGATACCGAGACTCAGCTTGCGCTTGTTACCACCAGACAAGGCATTTGCCATACGGGTTGAGAAAGAACTCAGGCCAACAGCCTGAAGAACAGCGTTGACATTGTAGCCGACGTCAGAAACGCCTCGCACCTTCGCGTAGAATTCAAGATGTTCCCTAACAGTCATCTGATCCATAGCATCGAATTGAGGACAGACACCGAGGTTCGCTCGCGCTGCGGCAAGGTTCTTGGTAACGGAGACATCTTCGACAAAGATGTCACCGCCATCACGGCTAGGCTTAATATCACCGCGAATCATTGAGATGGCGGTGGATTTACCAGCTCCATTAGGTCCAAGGAGCGCAAACACCTCACCACGCTTAATGCCAAAGGTGACATTGTCGACGGCTGTGTTCTTGCCAAAGGATTTTGTCACGTGGACTACTCGTAGGCCGTTCTCATTTGTTGCGTTGCTAGTGACCCGGGAGAGTTCCTTGGCAATCTCTTCATCAGATTGCTCTGGGTCATGTTCGGTCGTCTTCCGGCTGCCGAACATTCCAAAAAGCGACGAGCCTGCAGAACCCTTGTCGAAATATACGAGCAGGCCAAAGAGAATAATAGATTGCACAATGAGATACAGAATTGGTGCGCCGAAGAACAGAATACCTCCGGGGTTCGAAGAAAGCTTATCTCCGTCGCAGGCTGTCGAGAAGAGATTCAAAGTGACGAATAATGCTCTCAATACCGACCCAATAGGAGAAAGGGCAGATATGATGAAGTGAACCATGCGGAGACTTGAGTCGATCTTGGTGACTGGAGAGTAGGTAATGACAGACATGTACGAAATTAAATAGACCAGGAAGAAGAAGGTCTGTCCAGCAGCAGCCCACGCGTATGTGCCAAGCTGAGTTTTTGTGAAGAGAGAAATGACGTAGGCCATCAGGGTGGCAGCGATGGCATAGAGGAAGAAGACGAGGAAGACGTATCCCAGATAGAACCAGATATCAGAGACACCAGCCCAGACTGCGGTGACTATCGCAGAGCTAACGAGCGCGATGATGAAGTCAAACAGAAGATATGCGGCCCAGAGAGGAAACGGCCGGACACCATTGGAGTATTCGAGACCGCGGACAAACCTACGCCTTTCCATACTCGGGTAGAGGGCGAAGAAGGCAGGATAGACTGACATGGCAATACCCATATATACAACCAAGTTTAAGGCTTTGCCAGTGCTAGGGCTGAAGGGAACCTCGAACTCAGACCAAGTTGTCGCAATGGAAGTATTAGTCAACAAGACATCGAGGTATTGCTGTGCCAATATCGGACTAGTGAGGAACAGGTTCGCGACCCAGGCAATAGTTGGCTTTTGGTCATCATCACCTAGCCACAGAGCGGTGGTAACGTTCTTGCGGTGGTCCTCGATGAATTTCTGGAAGTCACTAAAAGTATCGACAATCTTGAGGTTGGATAGAGCGATTGCGCCAGCAGAGGAATCACTACCACTCATGCCACTGAAGAGGGGGGCGAAGAGGTGTGTCATAGTAGACATGGATAGCTTAGACGCTGGCCCGGCGAGGAAGAGAATGTTGCGATCTGATTTGATTTGACTGAAGGCGTCTTCGGTTGATGATTTCGAGGCTTGATCGTTGGGCGAGCAACCGGTCGGGTTCTGGCCTTTGATATACAAAGATGTCAACCCAGCAGCAAGGATAGGGAGGAGGAAGGCGGCTATGTAGGGAAGGCGGTTTCGCTTGATAATGGTCAAGCGTTTCTTGAAGAGGATGACAGCCTGTCCGACATATCCAACTCTTTTTCCATCCATGAGCTTCAATCCTTTGGGAGTTCCGTCCTCGCCTTCTGAGGGTTTCTCATTGTCATTAGATGGGACAGATAGAGACTGGTTGTTACATCGAAATGCTTCCTCCTCTCGAATCTCTTCGGCGACTTGAAGGAAGACATCTTCAATCGTGGGACCCGAGAAGCGATACTCGTTGATTCCCGAGGCTTCGAGATGCTTGATGACAGAGGCTGCGAGTTGGGATGAAGGGGCGGTGTAGGTGACAAGATCAAAGGCGTCCCTCTTGCTCACTCCATCCACGTCAGGGCTCTCCTTGAAGCCTTGATCCTTGGGCACGTTTACTTTGTAGCCGCCGCCAAGTCTGTCTTTGAGCTCGACAGATGATCCTTCAGCTCGGAGGGTTCCCTTGGAGAGGACAGCGATGTGATCGGCGAGGAGGTCAGCTTCGTCTAGGAAATGGGTTGTTAAAATCAGGGTTCGTCGACCACGCTCGGCAAGCAAAATGTCCCAGAGTTTTCGGCGGGAGAGAGGATCGATACCGCTGCTAACTTCATCAACACAGCAAACAGCGCTACCACCTGTCAACATCAATCCTAGCTGAAGCTTGCGCTTCTGACCGCCCGAAAGAGTTTTGGCAAATGCTCGTCGCTTCTTCCATAGATCAATAGATTTGATGAGGTCATGAATCCCCTGTGTAGTTGCTCGAGCATCAGGGGCTTTCAGATGATTAAAAATGCGAATATGCTCCTCCACGGTCAGGTCGTCCCAAAGTACGTTCTTCTGAGGAGCGATACCAAGGCCACCCGAACCATCAATGGTGATAGATCCGCTAGTCAACTTGTTCATGCCGGCAATTGCATCTAAAGTAGTACTCTTGCCGCTACCGTTTGCACCAAGGAGAGCGACGATTTGGCCTCTGCCAACATCGAAGCTCAATTCATCAACGGCTTTGACAGGTTCCTTCTTGGCAGCTCCTCTGCTGAATAGGCGCGAAAAGATAGACGGATTGTAAGTCTTGGAGAACTGCCGCAACTGAACGGCGTGTTCTCCCAGGCTGTTGACATCTTCCGGGCGGAGGAGGATCTTGCGGCCCTTGGTCGAGTTACCGTAGAGAGCATTCTCAATAATGGCGCCGAACAGAGGATACGCGAAGATTTGGATGATAAGGAAAACCCAGATGACGATACCAGGAATTTGCGAAGGGCTGTCTGGGGCGACTTTAACAAGGTTTGTTGGCTTACCGACCTCTTCGAATCGAGCCATGTTCGTGGTGAAGTAGACGTAAGCGCAGGGAGAGAACAGCAGACTTAGAATAGCGACAGGCCCAGTGCCAGGGGAAGTGAGGGATTGAGCAAGAATACCTAGAAGCATGCAGGCCAGGATGGAGGTAATACCACTGAGCTGTGCTTTCTTGAACAAGGAAGCGAAGAGAATGGCAAAGGAGGTGAAGGCCAGACCAGCAATTATATGGAAGATGAGGACGATGGCGATGCTAGTGTGAGCAAACACGCCCTGGCGGATAGTAATAGATCCAACAACCCAGGCGGGGGCGTAGATGATAGAGAAGGACAGATGATGGGCGATGATTCTGGCAGCCTGAGCCATCCATGGCTGACGAACGGGCATCATGGAATCGATCAACACAGACATGCCAGACTCGCGTTCCGTAGCGATGAAACCTGTCAAGTGGTAGGTGACCCAGATGACAGTGGCAATAAAGGCAACGGCCATCCAACTGGTGATGACATTCTGGTAGACTTCTCGGATTTTATCTTGGCGCTGTTTGGGGGTGAGAGTTGTGAAGGGATATTCCTCAGTGTCGTCGAGGGCAGTGCTGCCAGAGCTGTTGAGGCGCACGATGATGGTGTCGACGGCGCGCTGAACAGGGAGCAAGTAGATTTCTTGATCGTTTTTGGACGAGTCGACATCAATCTTTCCGACGCTGTCCAGGAGAGCGCCATCAGTTCGAATGGTGTAGTTCCAGATACCACCTGATCCCTCATTTGGCGACGATCGCATGACAACTGCGCCGAAACAGGTTGATACTCCTCGGAGACTGCTGCGGCATTCGGTAGTGAGCTGATCCTCGTCCTTGATGCGAACAACGTCCATGAAATCGGCAGCGGCCTTGGCCTGATCTTCGAGCTTGTCCAGGACACGGTCGATGTTACCACCCGAGTGGCCGTTGTTGACAAGAACGAATCTGTCTCGACTGCTACTCTTTGCATCCTTGAAAGCGTCGGCAAGGGTCTTGACGGGATGAGGCGAGGCGATACCAAAAATTGCTGGCGGTACGAAGAGGTTCTTTGCGAAGCTGAAGAAGGATGCGAGAAATGTTGGAAGGATGAAAGCCATGATGATACAAAGGAGTAGGTGGCGGAAGATGAGAATGCGCAGGTTCTTGCCCATTAGGGTCACGACCTGCTTGAAGAAGGTCATGATGGGCAAGGTGAGCCCGAAGGCTGCTGGTGAAGGACTATTCGATAGCGATCTGATTTAAGGGGAGAGAAAAAAAAGGCGAGGCTTCAATAGAATGAATGTAAAGATCGATGCTGCTAATTAGTTAAGTTGACTTTGTTGAATAACTATCTCAACGAGACCAGCAACATACCAAAGCCCAAAGAAAGGAGAGGTAATAGCCTATAAGAATCGTCAGAGGAGAAAGAAAGAAAAAGAAAAGAGGCTTTTTCAGTCCGAAATCAGAGGATCGGAGGCCTTATGGGCAAGGCGATACGATCACACCAAGTAATTAAAAAACCAATATTTCGACGCCAGAATTCGGGGGCATGGAAACGACGCTGTGGTTTATGTGTATTAAACTGAGGGCCCCGGAGCGGAGCGGGTTTTTTGTGGTACGGGACAGCTCCCGCCCGACATGAGGACTTTGGGGTAGTGGACCACCCACACCTCAGACAACGGTGGCACATCAGCGGGGGAGTGTCATGTCCTGTAAGTGCACTGTAAATTGTGTAATTCGTGGACATTAATTACGGGGTGCAGCTTTAGAGCTAGCTTATTTGTTGTGCCCAGCCCCGTTCAACTTGGCTATTGGCAGTGCGGCGCGCTGTTCGCAATTACTCGGTGTCTTGGCCAGGGCCAGGGCTCTTGCGTCCTGTGGCTGTGCTGTTCCTCCTTGTGCTGTGTTAATCAATTTCTACTGAGTAGGCGATGGGCGGTGGAGGAGGAGGTGGTGGTGGTGGTGACGACGACTCTCCTACCCCCTTGTCCCCAAGATGGTCCAAGGTACCGCACCCCAGAGAGAAGCTGCCGATGCGCCAAAGCCTTACGCCCCTCCATCAGCACTTTGTCTCAATGCCTTTCAATGATCGTCGCATCGTAAATCGTATCCTCCCTCGTATCAACTAGTTCCCTGTGAACCTCACACCGAAGCCACTTTGACCATGAGTGGTTCCGTTCCCGGGCGGGCTTCCAAGCATCCATCCCAAGTCCTTACAGTATGAATTGGTACATAAGGTATCCTCAAACAACTTCCTGTTCTGGCCCATCGGTCAGATAACCGCCCGAACTCCGACCCCTCGCCTATTATCCTTGACTAGGTAGTTACAGTATTTGTCTCCACCCTCAGCCCAACGGCTTGGTCGTATTTCTCGGATTTTCTTCGTTCCATTGTACGAAGCACAGATGTACCTCAGAAACATGTGTTCTCTCTTCATTCTTAGCGGCTCCATTCAGAATGCCAAGCGAAGTTTATTGTGATTATCACGCATGTGCTAGCACTCGGCTTACGATATTGTTTGAAGTGCAGGACTTGTCTGCCTGGACGCCTGGGCGACTAGACTGGGGGCCTGAACACAAGGCAAAGTTGGTGGCACTTCGCCTGGACGGAATACAACATTGTCTCTTTGCGCCCGCGCTCTTTTCGTATCTGCATTTCCAAACCCGAAATCTATTCATCGTCTCGCACCATAAAACCCGATTGAGAACTGCAGGCTTGAAACTGAGACAAACAAGACGAAACCCCTCACCCCTCATCCCCTCCCAATGCCAATTAACATATTGACCCCATATGACGCAGCACAGCCCCATCCAACCAGGCATATGTGTACGGAGTAAGGTGCCGCCCAATCCACTGAATGCTGACGGATTTCTTTAAGGATGAGATTGCCGCGACGGGCGAGAAGAGTCAGCAACGAGACAAGAGCGACCCCTGTCGTATCTTTTCGTATTTCGTTCCGAGGATTTGTGGCTTGGGACGGCACTCTATTCCGACCCCGTTTCACCCCGAAGATGCACTGCCGACCGTTACGGCTCCGGTCGTGGAGCTACAGCAACGGGATTGCAGAAAATCAACTCGCAAGGTCAAATAGCTTTGTAAAAGTGATATTAGACATGTTTGGACGCGTCATCCATTTGTGCGTTGGCGTCCTTCGCCTCGCCATATGCCTCGATATTATGATGAGATGGTTGGTGATTGTGCAAGTCTAACCAACCGTATCTCTTCATTCCACGAGAAAACCCCCTCCTTCGTCATCACTGTCAACCATGTCAAACTCCTCCGTCACATCACTGGGAGCGTCCTCGATCCCCATGTCAAGTTGTGCCTCCCTCGCTGCCTTCTCATCCGCTTGTCTCCTCTCTTCCGCGTCCACGCCGCTCCAAATCTGCTCCCTGATTCTTAGACCCATCAAGAGCTTTCTCCAAGCTCTCAGAGCCCGGTTTCTCCTCCGTTCATCTTCCACTTCCTGCTCTAGATCTCCGAAGCCTTCGATGACCGCCCGAACTGCCTCTTCATACTCCTTGGCAACTACAACACCGCTGAGAACTGCCGTGCCGTGCCGTCCTTTAAATTGAAACCCCGTTAAGGCAGGTGCGTAATCGACTCCAACAACAAATGCTGCCCTCGAGGCATGCTGATGAATAATGTGGACACCGCCAGAAGGAATCATGCTTGGAACATATACATCGATGTTACCAAACTTATTCTTCGGAACCTTACCGTTCCGTACTCTAGGCGGGACATAGAGCTCCGTCTGGTCCTCTGTGTAAATAGGTACGCCTGCATCCCCTTGCGCATCTTCCTCCTCCTCGTCAAACCGAGATTTTGGTCGAGCCTTCTTTGGGAGCCACTTGGCTGGTATTTCCATGGGCTTTACCTCACGACCCATCCTGTACCACTTATCTGCAGTCCTTGCAACCCGTACATCCTTTCGTCGGTAAATTCGTTCTAAAGGGCCTCGGCTTCCAGAGCTGACCGTCCCTGAAGGCGTAGCATTCGGAACCAAGACCTCGTGACGTCGTAAATGTCGTTCTAGCGCGTAAACCGGGTGATCTTTAAAGTCTTGTACATTTCGCGGCATCGGCTCTCTTGCCTCAACACCAGCGAGTTCATTATCCTCGATCTGGTCAAGGTCAGTTGGTCGGCGCCGGCAATATATCCTCATAACTTTCCACCACCACTCATCGCCTTTTTCTGAAACGTTTCCGATCCGTAGTTTGCGAGTTTTAGCCGTGTACGCTTTGGCGTACCTTCTTGTGACATCTTTCGCTGTTCCATCGGCGTCGAATGCTACAACATATGACAGAGAGTTTTCCTTGTCCGTTATGGGAGGTTCAATAACCTTCGGCTTCCAGAACGTGTGAGTTACCACTGAGTCAACAGGTTGCCATTTTTGGTGGCCGACATCGAGAATTTCGACCCAATACACTGGATGTGAGGACTCCTTTATACGTTTTGGGGCCTCAAATGTCGGTCTGGGCTTCGGTGGTGAGGCCGTTGGTTCAAAATTATAAGCCGTTGCGTTAGGATGGCCCAGTCTTCGACGGGCAGTGGAACCACTTGATGGTGAACCATAGCCGGCATTTGCCATCTCATCGTACTTAGCCATCATTGCTCGCACTCGCCCCTCCTTTGCTGCCTTTGCTGAAGCTCGGCCTTGCTTTGGTTTAGGAAGTGTGGGCGCTCCAGAAGCGCAAGCCAAGGGTTGAAGCGAGCAGACTAACCGCGCTCGAACTCCTACGCTTCGTAGAAGTGCACAGTACAGCTGGGCACCGACATCTCGAGATCCCTGAAGTTTCTTGGCCGCCTCCCGAAAATCGTCTCGGTCTAAACATGACTCCATATCGTTTGGAGGTTCATACTGTTATTCATTAGTCAAGTTTACAAAGGCACATGTCCCACGTACATCCTTCAGTTGCTCTGGGTCTTCAGCCCACAGTGCTCGTCTGAGTCCCCTCTCTGTAACTTCGAATTTACTCTTCCAGACCCCTTCTACTTGTTTGAGTCCATTCTTGAGGCTTTCTGTTCGGCCAAATTGTGAAAGATGCAATCCCGGATTGAGATACGTGACCATTTTATCGGTCAAGTGTGGCCGCAAATAGTCTTGCACCCGACCATCATTACACCAGTGGTTGCGACGCGCAACATGTGAGAGAAGGCAGAGAAGATGAGCTTTGTGGATTTCGGCTCGTCTATCCCGGTCCTCTTTGCTGAGAGGCTTTCGTCTCTCTGCGGTCTTCTTCGCTTGAGCTGTGGAAGCCTTTTGCGCCGTGAGATTGAGTTCCAACTCTTTTGGTTCCTCTGCGGTAGAACTTTCACCGGGTAATGCGCCAAAGTCAACGTCCTCGAAAACAAGGTCCTCGTCTTCGTCTTCGTCTTCGTCTTCATCATCAGATTCTAGTTCCATTGTTTGCACAGTTGGTTCTGGAATGACGACATCTTCGAATTCGATGTCTTCATCATCGCTATGTTCTTGTGGAGCAGGCTGGGCATCGGACACTGCTTTGGAGCTTGAGGCTTGAGTCTCATCCGGAAGTGGCCTATCTTGAAGCTTTTCTTCTCGTCGCTGACCAGCGCGCCGTCTCTTTAACGGTCGTTCGGGCGAGGAAAGATCTGGCGCATTCACACCCGCCTCAACGAGCATGTTCTGGTAGATCTCTCCCCCAGTGGGCGTCGCACCCGCAGCGCTTCGCCTAGAGCTGGCTCTTGTCGCGATCCGTTTTCGGCCAGCCATGGTCATAGCATTCTTGTAATATTAAAATCTTGATCAAGCTGTGTCGCGCTATCACACGAATTGCGTGTTGGTGCCTACTGGACCTTGCGTCATCGCGCCAATGCGACAAGAATTGTCGCGAGGTCACGTGTCGCCACTCAAAGAACCGGCTGAGCTAACCATTCATCAGCGCGTCGAACTTACAACAAATCTCGAAAATATTCCCAAGACGATAATCAAATTAAGCCAGTTCAATATTCCAGTTCGAAAATCTAATGTTACGAAGCATGCCTGCGGTTAAGGGTCGGCAGTCTCTTTCCTCCGCTCCAAGGCTCAAGTTTCCAGCATCCATTCCATCAAGGGAGAGCCTATCTAGCATATTTGAAGGATGAAACCCTCAAAAATAATTACAAAATAAGAATATACAATTGAGGTGCGTAGCTGGTTTTTTACTAAATTTAATTTAATGAAGAAAGTTTGCCCTTACGGAGTAGGTTCCTTAAGCATAGCTTCTCCTCAATCGAAATCGGATGCTTCGGCGCTCATGAAACTAATAAAGTACTTCGTATAGTAAGGTGTTGAGACTAGCCCTCAGCAAGACATAAGCCGCCCATACCTCAATTTATTGGATTTTTAAAGTTCTCACCCTACGAACTACAGTAAGACGAAAGTCTTCTCCTTTTCATGTAGATGACGTGACCTAATCAAGATGAGAAGATTCACTCTTTCTCAGTGCCTACTATCACTAATCGGAGAGCGCGTGGGGTAAAGCCTCGGTCCAGCGAGCTTTGTCAGCCTCAGGCGTATGTATGTTGGATCGGGCAGTTGACATATTTCCTCCGACAATGCATTTCGATCACATCTTGAGGGATTTTGGCGGCCCACCACGCTATGGTTTGGATTTGCAATCATGGTGGGCACGTCGCCGGTGCTGCCGTTCTGGACCATCAATGTGCAGCCAGAGTTGTAAGTGGCGTTTCGTTAATGTATCAACGTGACGTATAAAAAACGAGACTGGGACCATAATCTCAGAAATGGATGATCAACAACCAGTCTACGATTGAGAATTACTTCATTTCCGCTTCTACGAGTAATTTACATCCCAACTTTATCATTCGCGTCACCGCATAACCGACCGCTACAATGAGTGATAAGCGTATTGTACTTGTTACCGGCGCCAACGGCTACATTGCTGGCCCGGTCATCGAGGCATTCCTCAATGCTGGCTATGCCGTCCGTGGAACAGTTCGATCTAAGTCTTCAGCGAAATCTCTCATTGAGGCTCTGTCTCAGTATCGGGATGATCTTGAGATAGTCGAGGTCCCTGACATCGTTGCCCCTGGTGCATTCGATTCTGCGGTCAAGGGTAAACTTTCTCGTGGGTGTATTAATACTTCAGACTAACACATCTTTCAGGTGTCTACGCTATTGCTCATCTAGCCTCTCCAGTCAGCATGAGCTTTTCCGATCCCGAGCCCATTTTAAAGACTGCCATCGGAGGGACAAAAGTCATCCTCGAGTCAGCAATCAAGGAAGATTCGGTCAAGAGCTTTGTTTTGATGTCATCTGTTGCCGCCATCACTAGCAACAAAGACGGCCCGCATCGCTTCACCGAGGCGGACTGGAACGATGAGGCCCCCGCGCTCGTCAAGAAACTCGGCAAAGACTCGCCTGGCCCTCTAATTTACGCTGCAAGCAAGGCGGAGGCAGAACGGGCTTTGTGGGACTTTAGAATCGAGAATAACCCATCCTTTACCGTGACTGCTGTAAACCCAACGTAAGTTTATCGACCACGCTCGAGAGCAGGCTACTGATTATTGCAAACAGCTTCGTCATGGGTCCTCCCGTTGGACTTGAATCAATCGACAAGATTAGCGAAACAGTGGGTTTCATCTGGACGGTATTTTCTGGCCAAGACATTCCTGCCCCCCTCAAGCAAGACCCGTCATATGTCGATGTTCGCGACGTTGCCAGGGTCGTTGTCTATGGAGTGGAGCATAACAGCAAGGCCAACGGCGAGCGCTTCCTCTTAACTAAGGGAGTGGTCCCTCCCCAGGCGGCCGCTGATATTCTCCGCGAGGCGTATCCCGACCGTCGCGACATCATCAAGAAGGGCACACCCGGTGTTGGTTATAATCCAGGGTTCGCGTACCCAGAGTACAAGATTATCGACGGATCGAAGGCTGTCAGGGCAACCGGACAGGATTACTACAGCGTGGAGCAGTCAATCATTGACACAGCCAAGTATTTGGAGAAGTTCTTGTAGGCGCTGCTGTTGTGAGAGTATGTGAATAGATAATTTAGGCGTGGCAATGCGGGAAAAATCTTTTGGCAAAGATTGATAATTGATGATTATACATATTCATTTTATGTTGGCTTGAATTGACCATTTTATCCGCAATACCCCCCTCCTCTGCTTCCCAGGTGACGCGTCAAAGAAGGGGACAGGGTAGGGATGTGACAGTTCATACAGCTCCAATCTAGGGTCTACAGCAATCCCTATCATGCGCATGTCTTTGTCAACCCAAAAATTGTTCCAGTCGGTATGTTTTGCACCCATAAAGTTAGCTAGCCAGCCCTGTATTTCGTACCAAGTAGGCATGGGCGACTTGAGCAATAAAATATGGCTTGGGCTTGTGACAGCGTGGCTGTAGGGTAGCCACGCTCCCTCGGCTGCAACGCCTCTACGTGAAGTGATGACATTGGCAATTGAAGGGGGAACTGACTGTAGAAGAGTAATTCAATATTCCAACGATGGTATATCATATGGCACTTAAGCTCAGAGCTGTGAAGAAGGTCGTAATCAACTTTAAGTGTGGTTATTTCCTTTCATAATTGATAGACATTTACGATCTAAAATCTTAGAAGTCCTTAATTAGCACACCTACAGAATGGGATGTGAATTCAAATTTTGGGGGCTTTTTTTCAGCCACTGGAGCCATTGAACTTGCTTAATGTCCTCGTCCGATTGATAATATTATATAGGGAATATGCGGTAGCTCTGTGAAGTGGTGGTCACTTGAGTATGGCACCGAACAGTCTTGCGGAATGATTGCTAATAAACTGATTCCACATCTCCGTACAGGTGGGGAAAAGCTATCACAAACGTGCAATGTGCCACAGAGATGAGCACATCACGCACTCCACTCCTAGCCTGCTACAGTATTAATACCTTCATGGTTCAGCAAACCTTGGTAGGTTGATTGCTCCATTCAAATTCCCTTCCCAATTCTTATCCTTGTCGCAATCTTTCCAAAATGCCTCTCGTCGACGCTGATACCCCGCCTTCTGACCCCGCGACTCATTACGTCGTGTACTTTGCGTCTGGAGAGCCCTCGTGGTGTCCTGACTGTCGTGACGCTGTCGCCCCTCTCAAAAATGTCTTTGGATCGGACTCTGCCCCGACGGCCTACATTGTCCGTGTCGGATCGCGCGAGGAGTGGAGGGGGAAGCAGATCAACAAGTACCGAAAGGCGCCCTACAACATCCAAGGTGTCCCGACGGTTGTGAGAGTCGAGAATGTGAGCTTCCAAGCCGTTGAATTGAAGTCCTCCGCTAATTGGTTACAAAAGGGTGAGGAAGTTGCCCGCCTGGGCGACTTTGAAAGCCAGCAAGAATCATCACTAAGAAAATTGATTGCTTGAGCTTCTGCATATGGTTCGAGATATTGGACGTTTGGACTCGACTTCGAATAGAATTACATAGCCAAACAAGTCTTCCAGTATTAATTTAGTACGGTACTTCAACACAATACTGCGAAAACATCTATGCCGTGAAGCTTGTGCTGGGCGTTGTGCACGATTGTGTAAGCACACCTCTGTAATTCTAGAAAGAGCTTGTTGAGCGATTAAATGGTCTGTGCGTTTCTCACCCTTCGAGGACTCATATACCAAAAATAGACCAGCTCCTCCAACAGCAGCTAGCAATATCGCAACAAGCGACGTAAACGTCGCTATCGTCTAGTGGTCTAGGACACTTCGTTGTGGCCGAAGAAACGCGCGTTCGATTCGCGCTAGCGACATTGGTCTTCTTTTTTTATTGATGAATAGTTCTTTTTGATGCTGTTTTTGTATTTTTTTGAAGGCTGCTGTCCGTAAAAGACTGAGCCGGATATTTTTTTGTTGTAGTCCCTTTTATGAAAATTGCTTGTGGCATAACACACAATTCCTCCGCTTAAGTTTCATATTGGTCGCAATTTAATTAGGCATTACTTATATGCAGTCTTTTGTTGCGCTGTTCTTTTTCTATCGTTTGAGTGGGAGCTTCACCCAATTTTCAAGCCAGGATCAGAAATGAGCCTCAAATCTGCCTTGCGGTTGATTGCACTGTTTCTTGCCGTAAGCTCAAGCCATGGTGGTGATTGAGTTCCATGTGATTGTCACCCTTTTATGGTGTATAAAGCTTGTGCCTGGTGTCCCCCACAACGGTGTAAGTGCTCGGCCTCTACGATACACAAACAACTCAACCAATCTTACAGGTGTGGAAACATCGAGTATGCATTAATCCACCGTGAAGGCTGCTCTCCACTCCCCATTGCTTTATGTAGCTAAATAACTCCATGGCCACATCAACACAGGAGCTTCAGCTCTAAAACACCTTGCCTAGATAGTCCAGTGGTCAAGACTCTTCGTTGTGGCTGCATTAAGCGATTCCGAAGCAACCCAGGTTCGATTCCTGGTCTGGGCAGCTGTTCAGTGCGTTCAAAATGTTTCTCTTTGACTCTTTAAAAGATATGTTATGAGGTCGTTGCCAATTTTGACCTTGGCGGCGATCGTCACTTTTTTTAGGGCTGGTCACATGATCGAATCCACCGTGGATGGCCGTTTGACAAAACGATCACTGTTCATGAAACCAAAGTGTCGCCGACTTGGTCAAAAACAAATCCCAATGGCAAACCGCGTCTGCCGCCAGGGTTTTGGCTAATTAGGCACCAGATGCAAACTGAAGATGTGGAAGAACACTTTCGTTTACCTGCAACAACCCAAAGTAGCAACTACAAGAAGAAGGCTTGTGAAGCTAGACAAGGTGGACTCTTCGCCGATCATTTCGATAGCTGTGAGAGTGAAGGCATTTCACAAACACCAATCTTGGCGGACGCAATGTCTCCAATGGCTCGTCTTGATTTCTGGACCGCCAATGTCTTGATTTGTTGTGATTATTGATGTTATTCTGGTGAGGTGGTCTCTTCAAGAAAGGCAATTCCTTTAATCGAGAAGTACGAGGTGAGGTCCAGGTCTCACCTGAGTAACTACAAACCTTCATCTAACAAAATAAATAAATAAATGATGTAGCTTTGTTTGACATGTGTAATAGAAAGAAGGAGTCAAATTGGTTTAGTTACCAGAGTGCACTTCATAATTGACCTTCTAGCTCTCTACTCAAAGTGGGTGGTTTAAGTCTCGCCTCGGTATCTTACAGCGTTTCAGTCGATCAGTATAAGGAACTATTCAAATAACAGAATATTTAAGACCTGGCTGTAGTAGAGATTTGGGTGGTGCTCTTCTCATCAAAGCCCATCCTTGCGGTGACAGCTTGTCTGGCATGGACTGAGCCGACTATAGTAGTAGTATGGATGGAATTTTCACTGACCTGTCCCGAACAGTATCCTTGGTGATTAAATAACAATCTGAATTCGATCTGGTGGCGGCGTGGTAGATCCGGCGAAAAAGGCAATTGGACCGTAAAGAATGAGAAGACTACAAGGTGTGAGCCATTCGCGACCATGGACGTATTTTCTCCTATCGCTCTGTCAATAAACGTATTCTTTAGATGCTCACAAATAAATTTTCATTTAATTAACTTGTTCCGAATCTTTTTTGGTTGTGGAATATTGGTCTACCTCCACTGCGAATCATGAATACTGAGCTCGCCTCGTCTAGTGGTTATGGCATCAGCTTGCACACTTTTAGGGGAGTTCACATGGAAAATATAAGATGGACAACAGGAAAACTTTGAGGGTAGATGTGTTTGTTGGTACATGAAGATGATTACGAACAGTAAGGCAATATGGTGCTGTTGTCATGAATTTAATAAGGGGATAAAGAACCCCCTGACATAGTTATGGTTTTATTTCTGGTCTCCAAACATCATAATCAATGAGTCACGAGGAAATGGCTGGATGATCGAAACTATATAAGTCACACGGAATGAGCATGCCAAAATAGGTCACAACTATCCGTGACCTTTCACATGAGTATCCGCGTCGATTACTGAGACAGAAACTCTGCTTGGACCAAAAGGTATCAGTTCCTCAACGCCTGGTGTCATTTTAGGCGACTCCCACATGCCTAATGCCTGCGCTATTGACGAGGAAATCAATACGGCTATGTCTGGAAATTATAGAACCAACGGCTTTCGCAATTTCAGGACCAGGCGTGCCGCCTTGGGAGGATCTTGAAAGGATTGGGGCAATTTGGAAATGCCACGAGCCATACCCACGACAGTATGGTCTTCCACGAGGGCGAGTTGGATGAGGAGCGGGCCGAACCCGAGTTTGTTCTAGTATTGAACCATACGAGGTTGCGAGGCGACGTTATGTGCGTACTGATTGATGGATTGATAGAGGGCTAGACCAATCAAACGTTGAATTGTACAATTGTGTCTGATCGACTTTCTGCAACTGCGGCAGCCACATCCTGTTATTATACTGCATCGATTTGAGATTCCAGTAAGATTTGCCCATTCATGGTTTTATTATAAACCGGGGTTGAGGTACACCTACTACCGGTGCTGAGTATCTGGTGCTGGGCGTTATGTACAATAGAGTAATGCGGAGTCTCAGCTCCAATCTGCTGCCAAGTTTCCCGCCTGCAGTCGGGATGTACGCAGAGCTTTTTACGTCTACGCTTATGAGTACTAATATCCGTAATGAGCAACCGATGGGATTGATTGGAATCTCCGCAGCCCTGGGCGATGATCTTTGAGAAAATCTCCCAGTGTTGTTATGTCATTCCACCCACAGTCTCATTTACTTGCTCCAGGTCATCAACGAACATCGAAGCCTTCTTCTTGGATCTCTTTCAAATTCGCCCATGTATCAAGACGATTCACTAGTATAGATGCCTAGAGTTTCCGCGGTTTTAGTCCCAGGCACACACTGGATACATGATATGAGAACTTCCTTCGACTGACCGATCTCTTGTGCTTGTCTCACATCATCAGAAATACGTGCCATGATTGAAGAAAACGAGCTTCTGGTCTTAAGGTATGTGGTTGATAGAAAGAGCCGTTGGGCGTCGAGTAGTCCATCGATGCTTTCCTGGGAGAAGCTCACTCAAGGTATCGACAGCTGAGTGGTAAATTTTGCTGAGCTTAGTAGCGGAATCGCCGAGATCGAATTCTAAATAAAACATTTAGCATAGATGCAAAACATCAAGGTTGTAAGTGCAACCAAGGATGCACTGCTTGAGTTCAGATTCTCTCTGCTCCGAGACCACCAATCCACCTATGAGACTGAAGGATGTTGGTTTGTGCAGTATACTGTGCTAATTCCCCTTTCTTGTCTCATTCTGGAACCACAGACAGACGCAGGGGGTAGCCTAAGTAGACACCTTGGTGAGGCTTTCCGCAAAGCCCTCCTTATAAGAATCCCGTGAAAGCCCTTATGGTGGAGGGTGGCTACTGCGAGAGCTAGAGCGAGGGCTACGACAAAAGACCACCACATTTAATGTGAGAGACATTCTGTAGTAGGGCTGCCATTATGTAAAATAGAGAAATACAGTTCAATTATAGCGATCGTACGCTTTGGTCATTACCAAAATTGAAAACTTGTATTTGGGTTGATCCTCTTTACCTAATACAGTTGTGATCGCATTCTTGTTTGGTTAAGACTCCCCACGTTTGTGGAGACTTTATCTACCAGAATAATAGTCAGGCCGACACCAACAATTGGACGCAAGAGATGCCGCTTTAGTATAGTGGTTAGTACACTTCGTTGTGGCCGAAGAAACGCATGTTCGATTCATGCAAGCGGCAAGAGTTAATTTTTTTTCGATGGCGTTGGAGCCATCCCTTTTGTTGTGGCGCTGCTAAACAGTCCTTTCTTACTGGCTTTGCGTTGGCTACCTTTTTTTTTCGTACGTCGCACCGCACACTTGTCATTCAGTAACTAACTAACGGGGGCCGCCTAATTGGAAAGGTCCCCTCATGTTCTGTCTCCTAATGCCTCCTACACCTTTGTTGTAAGTATCGCTTCTCATCTGTCAAACTTTTGTGAAGGTTTCTTGTGGACAGGATCTTTTGACCCTGGTAGGCTCCGACAAATTCTAAACGGCTATTAATTTCTTGACTTGGCTACTTGATTGGCCCGCCTGGCTTGTAAAATGTGTAGCGACGTCACTGATGCAGTCCTCATGGGTCACGAGACGGATAATGGTGCCCGATGCATTCCGAGAATAAAGCCAATAACAGTAAAACATAACTCTTTCAAATGCAGGTTCTGTAAAGCGAGGCGTGTTCGAAAGCACATGAGTGAAAACATTATGCCATCCTGAGTTGGCTTTGGGTAGTAACACCTAAACCTACACCCCGAGGTAAAGCAGAAGAATGTGATACAGTAATAAGGTCAGGAGTGTCAAACTCATCACTAGCCTAGTGCAAAATACGGACGAATTATCGCATCTTTAGCATTGTTAGTAAAAGCCAATATTGAGCGATCTCTTTTCTTGTGTTTTACAAGTTTCAATCTTCCGCTGGAGGAAGCTGTTCTTTTGTACCAAAATCGTAACTACTCCTCAAATTCAAATCTGGTCACCATGGGGTCGACAGCCAGATTCATCCAATGTACATTAGGTGCGTAATCCAGGTTCACAGCCGGGGAGCTGTAACATGGTGAAGATAGTTCCTCCATCGACATTTGGAGCTACAACCAGCCCCCATGGATTAAACAAGTACCATATCTGTCTGGATCACCTTCTAATACATGGGAATTAGCCTGTACGTGCATCAATATATGGTGGGTTTGTCAGAGATTAGTAAAGTCGAACTTAGCCACTGCAAAGGGTACTAGTCACGTGCCGTTGATCGTGCACGGACGACTGAAATATCAACCCAGCCATTGGGATGTACATTTTCGAGACAACACTACGCAAAAGAAAGACACAAGGCAAAAAACTTTCTGCTTGGAAAATAATTTGAGGAACATTGCATGTTTACGAGAGCGAGGTCGATCCTTACCGGCCATCTGGCGAAGCTATTTCCGGAAGACGTAAGAGGTATTGGTGATATTGAGTTGACCAAGCTTAGTCATCCCCGCCATTGACATGCTACTTTGAGCGAATTCGAGCATTGTGATGTGTAAGGCATCGGATCAATGTCAATGGCAACATTCTCTTATTCTGAACAGCTACTCAAAGATACAAAGGAAATCAAACGAAAGCAATGGTATTCCACATATCCAGCCATAACCCCATAGCAATGCTCGCCCAACGCCTAATACGCAAATCTATCCCGACTAAAGACCATATATACTAGTCTAGGTTGTTTATTTGGTCAGGAAGCCGAGGTAGTCGGCCACGATGAGGGTCACCATCCTGCGAGAGTCAGTAATGATCGAATATGATGGAGAAAAGGAACTTACGCATGAGGAGCGATGCGGATATAGTAGGTACCGAAGCCGCGATAGAATCGACCGAGACCTTCTTGCTTGGCGACCTTGGCGAAGCAATCAATCATGCCACGGTAAGCAACTTTTCCGTCGGGACCCTTTGACTGCTTCTGGAGTCGAGTCTTGACAAAGTCAAAAGGCAAGGAGAAGAAGGAGGCGAAGAATCCGGCAATGGCGCTGGCAGTGAGGGTCTGGCTTCGGGCGGTGAGATCGGTGTTCTTCTTGAGCTGAGCCTTGGCCTCGCTGAAGAAAGCGAGCTGACCAAAGTTGAGGGCCATGGCACGGACAACGGTGGGGGCAGCTCCAGCCCAGAGGGCAGCGACACCTTCGTTCTTGGCAATGGAGCTTAGGGCATCAATGACGGACTTGTAGTTCTTTCGCTGAGCGAGTGGCTTTAAACCGTCGCTCTGCATGCGGATGAGGGCAAGATCTGCGGGGTTACCAATCATGGCTGCGATACCACCAGCAGAGAGACCAGCGGTTGCTCGCTCAGCGAAACCAACTGAACGTCCCTCAGCCTTGGCTCGCGCACCGAGCTGACCCATAAATGTGTCAAAGATACCCAAGCGGGCGGTGGTGTATACGGCCTGTCGGAGAAGACCAGCGGAGAGACCAGTGTACAAGTCAAGTGCCTTGCCACTAGAGATGATCTGTCGAGTGACGGTGAGAGCGGTAGGCTTGGGGCCGGTGGCACTACCCTCGCCAGCAAGCTGGATTCGGACCTTGATCATGTCGACGGGCTGGATGACACTGGTGGCTACCATGCCAGAGATACCACCGTTGATGAAAGGAAGGGCAGCCCGCATGGCAGGAGAGTGAAGAATATCTGTGGCGATGGCGGCCGAGTCACTCCTGGCAGCTCCGATGACTTCGCTCGTCTTGGACCGAGCGGACTCTGCCGCCTGCTTGAGGGTTCCGGAACTCATGATGATATTTGGTGTTGGTTCCTGAGATTGGTCCTGATCTTGGTATAAATAAAAGGTCCTAGTAGGGGTTGACCAATAACCAATAGGCCAAGATATATACGAGTCGAGGTCTAGGTAGGTGAAGCCAGGGGTGACTGATCTGGGGTTGTGTAAGTGTGATGCACGAGGTGGTGGCAGTGCCTGGGTTTAATATAATATGCCCTTTGGCTGTGGCATGGTAATGGGGGGTGGAGAAAAGGTGACTTTGCGTCCGATCATTCTGACAGAAGCTCATAACATGACATTCAAGGCATCAAGGGCCGAAGAGATCCGGACCTTCACCTCGGCCGGAGGACGGGTGCGGCCTGGGATGGGGGATATGGACATTGGTAGTCCTGGGGAGGGGTCGGAAGAGATAGGGAGGGGGTGTGAGACGGGGGTGCAATGCCGCCAGGGTTCCGCCCATCGGGTGGATCATTTCTTGCAGGGCACACGATGGAGAAACGACATTGGAGATGAGAGACGACGAGAAAAGGAGGCTTACCAGGTTTCAGGCGCGGGACCCGACGAGAGGACCCGTGGGGCTCCGCGGTGGGCAAATAGTTGGCCTGGGGAAGAGCCTGTGGGCTTTTCAACGGAGATTGATGGGCGGCAGTGGGATGCCGTCTAGGTCGAGGTTGAAGAGTAATGCCGGATACTTATAACGGCCGGATTTGAGTCGGGAACACGATTAATTAGGAAACGAACTAAAAATTGGAGGTGATGCAAGCGTAGGAAGAATACAGAATGTTGATTGGGGTGCTTTGCCTTGAGGTGTAGACGGGAGGAAGTTTGATGGGAGAGATGGCACCAAAGTATATGGAAAGTGAGGAAGAAAGAAGAGGAGAAGATGAGAAACGATGACGATGAATTTAACGGAAAGGGACGGGAAAGCGAGAATCTCAGACGCGGGGAAGGAGGGGAGATTTGCGAATGGGCTTTTTTGCTTTCTTAGTCTCGGGATCAGGATCCTGTGATATTTACCCAGACGGTTGTCGATGACGCCGATTGAACTCATATCGTCCACTGGCGACCCTCCACCACACGTCGCAGACGGCAAAATACAGGCACCGCTGACCACGGCGAGCCACTCACCGAGAGGAGCGTCCTCTTAAGTTTGAGCCGTTCAGGCCGTGGTGTTTTCGGCGTGTGTTGTAGTCGTGTAGGGTTACTCTACTGGGACATGTCTGAACAGGTCAGGTCGGTTCATGCTTTACGAGCCTTGTGAATGGTTGAAGGTGCCGAGAAGACTGCCACAGCGTCGCATTCGACAATGACGCCCTCGCACCCTCACACCCTCAATTGAGAGCGCCAGCCAAACATGCAGAGAGTCACCCATCCATACAGCTGCGGGGTATTGAGTTGGGGCGGGTTCGAGAGGCTGCTTTGAGGCGGCCTGTTGACAAAGCAATTCTACGGTACTAACCCCCCCGGTTGAAATATGTTATTTTTGTTCGATTCTCACAGTTTTTTCCCGTGTCGGCAAGATTGGTTTGCTTTTACAATCTCGCGCATGTCGGCGAGTATTGCGCAACTCGCTGTTCTTTTTAACCAGCCGGGCCGGCCGTTGTTGAAACTGGCGTCTATAGCGGGCGTGGGTATGTTGATCTCTTCGGTATGTGTCTGGCTGGCAGTGAGAGACGGGACGTCGTCGATGAGCGGGGCTCGCATGAAAAGGTGGGCGCTGGTATGGAGACGTAGACTACAGCAGAGGCTGTTTGCCTGGCTGGACAATGAATGATGGATGACGGAGGACTTGCTGGACACTGGCTGAACCGTACGTGTGGAGCGTGGCTGCATCGACGCCGGGTGTAGTCCGAGGTTGGTTTGGCTTATGTTAGCCGTGGTTAAATGGGTTAAACATTAGTTCAGAGTTGTTGGTGGTGGTAGAATGAAAGTCCGACCAGCCACGATGAAAAGGAATCGGCGACTTTGTTCTAGACTGAACGTAGGGTAGTATTGGTTCCCTGGCTATCGTAGTACTGTATCGTTCATTCCCTGTTTGGAAGAGGCGTCCTGGAACGTCTGGGGTGTCGTCCACTCGGATACTGGTCTTTTGCGACAATTTCATGAGATGGTGGGCGATTGGCATGGCGATGTGTGTGCTGCCATGCTTATGGAACGGCTGCCATGCCATGCCATGCCATCCCCTGCCCTACCATCCTATTCTGCAGCAGACCTCCATCCCAAAACATGCACCCGAGAAACCGCCATACAACTTGTAAGCATCACATTTCGTCGCCGTCAAAACCGCCCACTCTACACGCCACTAACCGCTGTTGACGCCCGCTCGAGCTGCCTCTCAGCTGGGGCATTAGCAGACGTGCTCTGGGTCCCCCGGCCGTCTAACTTAGAGCCCGGGCCCGGGCCGGGGAGCAGGAGAAACGGGGCGAGCTCTGATAGTAGATGAGGGCTTGCAGGATATTTGCTTTTCTCTATACAGGAGGCTTGCAGTATGTTTGCAATCTTGCCTGGCCCAAAAGGTGGGTAAGATAATGCAGCAAGAGTGGGAGGCAACTATCATGATTCGTATACATACTTATGGTGGGCCATGTATGTATGCGAGTACGCCGTGAGAGCCCCAACCACAATTTCATATCAACAAGCTATCAACTGTGGAGGAGGACGACTGCCAACGTTGCTGAGAGCCTGAGACGTCCAAATTGGTAATCCTTAGCTCGTGTCTGGGGAGAAGCTAATGACAGAATCTAGCACGATGGACCCAACAAAAGGGATCAAAGCCAGCATCTAGCATCGGGGAGCATCCACACGCGGCTCATGAAGCGGGCCGTCTATCAACTCACTCCACTCGGTGCTCGGCTCGCAATCACGACCTTGCTCGGCTCGGACTAAAAGACTCCGACGTGATGAGGAAGAAGTGGTGATCATGGTAATGTTATGAGACATGACAATTCACCCGATGGCGAGACTATCAGCAAAATCCTCTGCAACAACTCATCGGTTAACGCAATACGCATGATGTGCGTTGCTCGATCGCGCATTTACTAGGATACAATGCCTGCCCTTGCCAGGGACCAGAAAGTTCCATGCCAGTTACCCGTCAAGGAACCATCGAGATGGGTTCACACCCACATGCCTGCCCCCCCTTGCTGTTGTAGAACTTCTAGACGACCAGGCGTAAAAAACGCTCACACACACCAAGCACACACATGCGCTGAGCCCAAACACCAAGCTACTGTACATCAGCAGTGACAAAGCCGCTGCCTACGAATCTTTAAAAAAAAAAAAAAAAAGCCGCGACGTGGCTCCATGGCCACAAACTCTTGGAATATCCTCGGTTATGGCCTGGCAAACAGCTCACTTACCGCCGCAACACGTCATTTTTGGGGTTACAAGTCCGACACCCCATTGCAAACAGGATTGGGATTGCGTGTTTTCGACAAAGAAACCCATGTGCTTGAGCCCCCCGGACATGTTTTCTTGATCTCGGTTGGGTTCCTGTTTTATGGGGGGGACTGCAGGGCTTTGTGTTAGACTCGATTGTCGAGTTGATGTCGTTGAGAAGTCGTCGAGTAGCCGACGACTTACATGCCCCATGTAACCCCCATTCCATCTGCGCATGGTATGGCATGGCTGTGGGTGTTGGGCGTGCAGTATCAGTAAAGACGGGCGGAATTAGTTATGACGTCGCTCAACATGGCTTACAGCACCACCACAACAACAACAAAACAATTTACGGAGTATTACTCTGCAGCCTGTCAAGCCAGTAATTTAATCACTTCCGTCATCGTGGTACAACAAGACCTAGCTCCATTCTGCGGCATTCATAGTCCCTCTTCACACGCTTGTTCCAGACACCCCCGCGGTGACGGCCCAACGAGCCGCCCCTCCATGGTCTAGGCCATGACCCATCTCGGCTTGTTTGGTCGGGCAGAGGAAAATAAAAATTTTAAAAAAAATCGCTATCCATGGCCGCCGGGCTGTGGGTTCAAGCGTAGGCGTCCTATAGCGTGTTAGCAACAGCCAGCCTTCAGGGCTCTCGCAGTAGCCGGCGGCAGGTTGAGTGTGCGTTCAGGGATGGGATGCAACCCAAGCTTGGGCCATGGTGGGGTTCTTTGGGTGATATTTGGGGGTGTGGAGGAAGAAAGATGGGAGGTGGAGAGGCCCCTGTCTGTAAGAAGCACCGAAATGATATCAAAGTCGTATGCAATGGCCAAAGAGGGATGTTACGGTGAAGGTTGGGGCTTCAACAAGGTAGCCAAGGTCAAGATACAGGCTCTAGAACCCCAGTCCTCGATGACCCCAACCCCCAACTCAGAATATCGCGGCATTCAACCTCAAACATGCTCACGGTCAACCGTTTCCTCCATCCTAGCGGCCGTCCCGTCTCAAATTCAACGTATTCTGACCTCCGTTGAGAGAGCCAACAACCTCCCGGGGGCTTAGATATGTTACGTCTGATGTGAAATCTTGCGGGGAGTGGATAACTTCACGGATGCGTGGGTATTACGGTAGGTTGCCCAATCCTCGGACCGATGATTGGAGGAAGGAGTTGATTTCAGATGTAGACCAACGCAGTCTGTTCCAGACCAATGCAAGCCGTAATTACGGGGCTTCCAGCTTCTCACAGACCGCCGCGAACGTCGTTGCCGGTCTTTACGTGGGAATATTATCCAGAGTGTCATGTTGAATGCCTGATTCCTTCAGCATACTGACCACGGAGTGGTCAAGGTGAAGACGAAGCAGGCGATTCTGACCGAGTTGACCGAACCACTTGTCGGTAAGTCTCGGAAACCCTCGCTCACGGCTTCACCGGAGGATACTGTATCATGGATGAGGCAGACCTCGTAATGATGACCAGGGCTTTGTCCCCCAGAAACAGAAATCCCCATGGAGAGAATCTGTAAGAGAGCGAATCAAGCAATCTCTCCCCCAGACTGGAGTAAATATCACACGAGTCCAACTCCTCCATATGGTGATCTATTGGTACAATATCGCTCTTTTGCCTACCCTCGCACATCCAGGGGTTCAAATAACCTGACACTAACACGACAAGTCACCCGTTTTCCGAACGTTTGCGCGATCAGGAAGCTTGATCCGTGGATTACTCCACGACGGCCTTCCGAAAAGGGGAACATGTTTTTTTTCTCTTCTTGCCCTGGTTGTTTGAAGAGGGAAAATAACACCATCTCGCGACGCCTGGTTGGGCAGCCGGGATTCAATGTGCGATGATGGAGTGATTTACACTCGCAGCCCTATCATAGGTCTTAGCCCATCAGGCGACGCTGATTGACCCCGGACTCACGATTTGCCCACTTGCCAGGGGCCATGGTCAAATCTCAAGGCTGTGTGTGTGGCAAGGACAAAACTTTGATCCTCTATGGACGAGACCCTTGCATAAAAGCCGCATTTACATGTCCGGACGAGGCCCACCCAACACCTCCAAACTCCACAGTCAGCCTCTTCCCATGCACTTCAACCACACACAATAATTAATCAACGTCCCCCCAAGCACGCAAGTGTCCTTCTAAAACGCCGCCGGGAAGTTCCCGAGCCGGCCTCCATCCACCGTCACCACTGCCCCGTTGGTGTAGGCGCCCGCTCGGGATGCGAGATAGAGCAACGTGCCCGCCATGTCCTTCTCGTCGCCCAACCGCCGCATCGGAACGGCCGCTGCAGGCACGCGAATGCTGTTCCCGCTCGGCGCACCCTCCCCGCCTCCGTAGAGCCCGACGATAGGTGCCGACATCTCGCTCGGGAACACTACGTCTAACGCATTTTGTTCGTGTCAGTTCCAAAACATCAATATCCGAGGTTACCAAACGGCAAATGAGATGTGAATATGGCGACTTACACCCTGGCGCAATACAATTTGCGCTGAATACACCGCCGGGTCAGCCAAAAACCATCCCCAATAACCGAGCAATGCCGTGGGAATATCACTCAACCCTTCCGCTGGACCACAACCATGATGGAACCAACGGAGATAGAGGCTTCATCCGTCTTGGACATCTAATGTCTAATGTGCAAAGAGCAAAGACTCACCGAATGTTCCATTGAGGCAGTGCTACTGCCAACTGCTTGGTGGCCAAGGTCGCCGCCGCCTTGCTCTGTCCGTACGCAAACCCTCCAGGTGCCTTTTTGTTGAAACCTCCAATGGAGCTCGTAACCACCACCTGGGAAGATTGCGGGATGTTGTTGGCCTTATTTCCCTTGTCGAGCAGTTTCAACAGGGCCATGGTCGTGAACCAAACCGCCGCCGTGTTGATGGCAAACGG
Source organism: Mariannaea elegans (assembly GCA_930272665.1). Classification (NCBI taxonomy): domain Eukaryota; kingdom Fungi; phylum Ascomycota; class Sordariomycetes; order Hypocreales; family Nectriaceae; genus Mariannaea; species Mariannaea elegans. The sequence continues at coordinate 769,950 of CAKNEU010000008.1, read as the reverse complement.
CTGTACATAGGAGTCAGTGTCATGCGCCCAGTTCTGGGCTACCCATTCATCAAGTGTGGTTTCCGGCGTAATAGCCTTGACTTGGGGCCCCGCAACGCCTGCATTACAGACCAGGAGGTTCAAGTAGCCAGCGTCTTTCTCGACCAGGGCGGCCGTCTCCTCGAGGCTGGCTTTGCTGGTTACATCACACTGTAAGGGAATCACGTTGGAACCGATGGAAGAAGCTGCCTCTTGCAGAACCTCGAGTCGGCGACCTGCGATATAGACCTTGGCGGCGCCGTTTTGAGCGAGAGCTCTAGTCATCATGAGTCCGATGCCTGTGAGAGTCAACTATTGTCCTGCTACGGTAAATAAGCTTGGAGAACCCACCAGATCCGCCCCCGGTAACTAAAGCCACCATGCCGTTGACATTGAAGAGGGAACTTGCCTCGAGAGAATTGCTAGAGTTAGAAGCCATTGTTAGAGAGTTACTGCTGATTGGTTGTCAGTGGTTGTCTAGTTGAATCTAGCTAACTTGGTGTTTGACGATGTAGTGACAAAACAACAACAAGAACAACAAGGTGTCTTCTTATATCGACAAGTGAATAGATAGATGTAAGAGAGATATTAGATCAATCTCAAGTTCAAATCTCGAAATGACGCAACTCACACATCCGTCCCCGCACCCACCAAGTGGGCATTGGCAAGGTTCGAATAGACCTACATGCATCGCTAGTCTCGCACTGTACTCTACTGCGTAATTCCCGCCTTAATACAGTAATCAGTTCCCTTATCAATACTGTCTAGAATTTCTCAACTTTGCCGTAAATTTTGCTGCCATCCAAAGCTCAGCCGTGCTATAGGTAGCTACAGAGCTCACAGCACCAAATATGCCGAAACGAAAGCGCTCTGGCGAGCCCAGTCTCCAGGAAAAGATCAACAAACACTCGGATGAAATCTTCAAAGCCCTCAAGGCCGCAAAAGGTTTCGAGCGACAACGCCTGAGTAAGCGCATTCGCGACGATGGCATCACGCCCGACAAGAAGGAGCGGCTAGACCGCGAGATTGCGGTGCTCAAGGTATAAAGCCAATTGACTTATGGAAACATTTTCAAAGGGTAAAGAACTGACCCTCTTGTAGTCGCTCGACCTCCACCAAACTGCCCATGCGCATCTGCTCTCCTCTCTATTAAAGATCAAGTCCCTCGTCGAATCCCCCGACTGCCCCGAAGAAATCCGCCGTGGTCTCGCAAAGCCTGACCTCTCCGAAGAGGAGCGCGTGGCTTTGCATAATGTCACCAGTGGTCTCTACAAGCGCGAACCCGTAAAGCAAGCCCTTGATCGCGCAGTCGCCTCTGTGTGCCAGACTCTCAACATACCCGTTCCTGAAAAGGGCAAGCGATCGCGAAAGGGCAAACAAGAAGAGAAGTCAGAGCCAAAAGAAGGAGAGGTAGAGAAAACGATCGAAGAAATGGTGGACAAGGAGGGCGTGCGTGAATCGGTAGAGGAAGATGACGAGTCGGAATTTGAAGGCTTCTCAGACGCGCCCGCTCCCCTCGAAGACCTCGACAACGACGCAGCGGAAGCCGAGGAAAAAGAATTCTCTAAGTACGACCACCTCCTAGGCAGTTCCTCCGACGAAGATGAGGACGATCTTGACTACGAACGCTTCGAGCGCTTCAAGGGAAAAGAAACACCCAACCTCGATGACATCTCCCTCTCCGGCTCAGGAGCCGACTCTGACTCGGAACCAGACGTTGAGGATGCTTCCTCGTCCCCATCTACCTCCCCGCCACCCGCAAAGAAGAAGAGCAAGTCCTCGGCTACATCCGCGCGTCCTAGTGGTTCGACTTTCCTTCCCTCACTCATGGGCGGTTACATATCCGGCTCCGAATCCGCCTCGGACGTTGACGTGGAGCCGACAAAGAAGCGCCTCGGCCAGCGCCAGCGCCAGGCTATCTGGGAGAAGAAATTCGGGACCAAAGCGAAGCACTTACAGCACCCCGCCAAGTCAAAGGGTGGCCGTGACTCCGGCTGGGACATGAAGCGTGGAGCTGTTGATCGCGGTGACGGCGAGCGCACACCATGGAAAAAGGGAGTCCGAAATCCGCTTGGTCAGCAAGGAAGTGCATTAGGTCTCAAGACAGAAGTTAAGAAGCCCCCTCCAAAGAAGGACGACGAGGGACCACTACATCCTAGTTGGGAGGCGAGAAAGAAGGCCAAGGATTCGGAAAAGGCATCGTTTTCAGGAAAAAAGATTACGTTTGACTAATGATACCAAGATATTCAAGATAGCAAGCCAAAAAGTTCATTGTTCACTCTTCTATTTTGGTGATGTCCTGCAATGCACAAGGACTGGTAGTCCACCCTCCATTGGCAGCGTCAAGCTGCTCTTGCTCACTCTCTCGCCTTCAAATGCCGGTTTGAAATCAAACTCATTGACCAATCTTGCCAGAGCTTGCACAGCGACCAACTCGGCCATGCGCTTCCCCAAACAAATCCGCGGTCCTCCATTGAACACGGGAAATTCGGCTGCTGATCGTTGAGTAATAGTGCCGTCGTCTGTCAACCAACGCTCGGGACGAAAGGCGTCGGCGTCAGGCCCCCATGTCTCATGAGAGCGGTTCATAGCCCAGGCGCACCAAACGACAATGGCGCTGCGGGGGAGGAAGGTACCATCAGGGAGAGTGGTATCTTGTTGAGTTTGTTTGATCTCAAAGGGAATTGGGGGGTAGAGGCGCAGGGATTCATAAAAGACGGCGAGCGCGTAGGGTAGTTTCGTCGGTGTAAGGTTCTCCGGGTCAATGGATGAGAGATCAGGATTAGTCTGGCCGTCTAAATTTTCAGTGAAACCTCGTAGCGATTGGGCAACATCTGGGTGTTTCATGAGGAGGTACAGCGACCACGTTAAGGCTTGCGCAACTGTATCACGACCAGCTGAGAGGTAATTCAGTGCTGCGTCAGATACAAGAGCCTCGTCGCCAATCGAATCAAGCAAGGATTGAATCAAGCTTCCCGGCGTATCAGATCCAGACGTCATGCCCTTGGTGGTCGTACGATCAGCCACGGCGCTGGCAACGATACGTCGGCCATAATCCTTGACTGTACCGATAGATTGCCGCAACTTTGCCCCCATGAAGAGCTCGGTGATAAACCATAATGGGTTCTGGAATCGTTCAGCCGTGGCCCCTGAGGCGTACTCGAATGCAACCGTGAAATCGTCGTCGGCGTGCATGTCCATGTTGTACGCCATCCGACCCATCAATTGGGTCGTAACCTCATGTATCACGGCCTGCAGGTCCACAATTCGATTATTCTTTGCACTCTCCTTTAGGACTTCAACCGCCTGGTCCAAATACTCTGGCAACTTCACATTCGTTAACGCCCTCAGCGTCGGGGCAGCGAGGAACCGCAGCCCTGCCTTACGTTGAAGCCGCCAAAGCTCACCGTCAACATTGATGATGCCATGTCCAAAAAGATCCCAAGATCTTTGCTTGAAGAATTCACCCTTTTCAAAAACCCCTTCGTTGCGGAGGACAAACTCAAGGTTGCGTGGGTCGCTGATGATCACGCCTGGAGGCAGCGAGGGGACAGAAATGTGCAACGTCTCGTAGCCAAAGAGGTGTTCGCATTTCGTGAACCACGAAAAGAGATGCTGTCGGGGTCGTAAGAATAGAATCCCATTCCCGACGAAAGGAAGAGTGTTAGGTGGGTTTCTATTTGACATGGTGAGTTACCTATCTCATCGGTGGAGGGGTCAACATGACACGAACCTGAGAACCGCTCCATTACGGGTAATTTTAGGAGTATGTCGAAGCCGAACAAGAACGAATATCCCAGCAGCGGCGAGCAGAAGCAGTGCCCCTCGAAGGTCAAGATTTAAGAGCGCCATTGTGGTAGTGGTGGGCGGATTGTTCGGATGAAGTCATTGAGGCTCAGACGTAAGGTATAATATTGTACAGTGCGATCCCCACGTTCCCCAACTTAGGCACACGGTAGCAAAAGCATCGAAGCGGTCATCTCAGACGAACGATACAAAGGCTGATGCAGGTCAACCATTTACACAATCCCTCGCTGCCAGGTGGATGATGACTATGTCTTCAGCCTTCGGTCCGGCGATATGACACATGATCTAGGCAGTACAAAATTCATATCTAAACGCCGGAAAGTCTGGTTATATTCAAGAGTTGTATATACGCCAAGAAGACAATTGTCCATTTCAAAGTCTCCTATCGCTTCACTCATAAGTAACCCCATTTACAGTCCATTTTCCACTCACAAGCCCATCTTTAATACATTTCCTTAAATTGCGCAAAAAGATTCCCATTTGCAGGATACAATCCTGCCTCCGTCGATGGAATCTCATCATTCGACGCAGCAACTTCATTTTCATTGCTGCCGTATTGGAAGACATTCAACCCTACATATCCTTCAAAAATTCGAGACATCTCGGCCTGGATTCTTGATCCATTTTGAGCCACGGAGTCAGGGGTCGCAGCTTGTGATTGCTGGCCAACCATGGACGGCTTCCGGAAAGGTCCAGCACCACTCGAGTCCATATGCCCCCGAGCCAGTCCAATCATCCCCAGTGCAGCTGTTGATTGGGGGTCTTCGTCCGGATTTAACCCAAACCGTGGTGCCACATCTTTGAGTGAACGAATCGTGCGCCACAGGCGCTGAGATGCCCAACTCTTAGCAGAGAGATCCTTGACCAACTCCAGGGCCATGTAGAATTCTTCTCGGCAGGCGACACTGAACCGGACTGGTGCATGTACTGAGGCAAGAAAAACGACAGCAATTGCAGAGGTCAAGAATTGGTGATAAAACACTTGGACTCGTCGATATAGATTCGTCGTGCTGTTCAGGTGACTGAGATATCGAATCGTATCCTTAGCAATGTCGACAACGCGCTGTGATTGTACCAGATTCGACATAATGCTGGTTGCACTATGTAACATTGGAGTATATAGCCAAATCCGCATCTAAAAATGTCAGCATGCGAATCACAAATGCTGAAGATCCTAAGCCCACCTGATTGAGACGCAGGTATGTCCATATTCTGAGTCGCTGGAGATTGTATGAGGGTGTTGAAGTCATGTGCTTGTCCTTATCCCAATTTCGGACCTTGATCTCCTCTGGGACCATTCCATACCACCCGAGAATTTCTTCGTCAACAGTCTCAATATCTTCAGCTCGCAAGTCTCTTGCCAATACCGGCCCGAAATGGGACACTTGTCGCCAGACCTTTGCTCCTATTCGTGAGTAGGTAATCATGGCCACGAGATATGGATATTCATCCTGAAATCTGTCAGAATACGGACAGTTCGAACTGCGGTTCACTTACGGGAAATGGAAGATCTGCATCAATCTCTTCATCCTGTACGACGTAGGGTAGCCCAGTTCCAAAAGCCCACCGTCGATCCAACACATAGGCCGACCAGAAACTATTCAGAGCGTTTCTACGCTCCTCTTCATCTTGGATCTTCATCAAACCCATCCTCTGATGGATACCCAGCTCCAGACACAGCCGAGCGACTTGACCCATCACACGCCAAGCCAGAACTTCATCGTTTGAGAGGAATCTATAACCCGCAAGAAGTGCCAACAAAGGTAAGCTAGAGACGTCGGCTGGTTCAGCCATGAGCTTCCGATTTAGTACCATTTCCATGCTCTCATATAGTCGGATCGCCTTTTCGCTGTGACCATGCTCTTCTACAACAAGAGCGCAGCACATGATCATCTTCAACTGCATCGTCTTTTCGTCGTTGATCAGTTCCATTGGGCTTTGTTGTCGGATCGTATCCAAGAATGATGCCAGACCCTTGGCATGGGCAATGACAGTTTGGACATTAATGACTGGGTACATGATGCCAATCTCTTCTTCGTGAAGACGACACAACCGAACCATCTCATCTTTGTCAAATTCGAGTAGAGGATCGGCGGGACGATTCACCAACTGCATGCCCATATCTTCAGTTGGGTGCCCGTTCTCTTCACCATCGGAGATGCCTCTATATCCCATGTTGGAAATGGTGTTGTTGGCAACATCAAGGCTAAATGCCATGCTTGTGGGACCTCGGAAGGCGCCATACTTGGAGTGGACATCGCGGTTGAGGGAGCTCGAACTCTGTGAGGGAGACGGAGCAACTGTCGAGGTGCCTAGGGCTACAGCTCGGTCGCCGATGGTAGACAGGCGGCTTGATTCAGACTGGAGGGTCTTGACCGTTTGATGAAGCCAATTGACCTCCTCTTGCAGGCGGTTAATTTGAGAAGTGACTTGCTTAAAGTCATCTGAGTCTTTAAAGTTATTTGAGCAACAGTTGGGCGCGTAGAGGCAGGCCAGATTCAGGTTGCCGCATCGTTGGCATGGAGTTTCGCCATTGCATTTGATTTTGCGTCGCTTGCATTCATTACTAATGGAACGTTAGCGAGGAGGTTCCGAGTGCTGAGGGTGGTGGATTTGTCGAGCGTGATTTAATATGAGCAGTGACTAGGACTTCCACCTCATGGTCAATGCGTGATAGGCACTCACCAAGCGATAGATATATACTGTTGCCGAGAAGAAAGAACAATAGGTGTCAGCTACGTCTCAAATAGAGAGGATGGTGAAAACAAGACGCGAGTTAAGATATGAGGTGAGATGTGACGTGATGGGTGGACAGTGGTGCGATGAACTGAGATCTTAGAGGCTAGAAGGGCGTGGTGTAACCACTAAATGAAGAGCGGGCGAGCGGGCAACAAATAAAGCGAAGCTCAATTGACGGTTGCCCATGTGTATCTCATCGAATCTGATCGGATCTCATCTCGTCGCGTTCGATACCGCAGCATCATTGGTGCAAGTGCGCGATCGAGATGGAGCTCACCACCATTGATTGTCATCATCACCATCACCACCCCATCACATCACAACGGCAGAACAGAGAAGGAAAATGTTGACACTCACCCGATTTCTCTTGCTGCGAGTCTGTTTGGCCATCGCAGCACTTCCATCGTCAAGAGATTTCCTCTTGTTAGAATTAGACGTTGTCGAAGCTGGTTGCGCGGAATTGTCTCCGACAGACGCGGAACCTGGGCTCCTTTGTGTCTGGGGTTGTGGTGTAGAATCGTAGGCGGAGGCAGCGACACCAACTCCTCCTCCTCCACCACCGGCACCTGGGCTCATAGCCACAGGTGCCTGCGACAAGTAGCGCAGGTCGCTCACCTGAGTTTCAATCTGCTCCATGGTGGTAAATGGTGAGCCATCAGTTGCAGAGGCGATAGCTTCGGGTGCGTTTGCGGAAGCGACTTGGGATGCAATTGAGGATGCGAAATGATGGCCAGTAGCAGCGGCTTCATAAGGCATTTCAGGATCTAGGTCACGGTCTGCCCCTGGTAGATGCCCTGGTACTCCCACTGGAACTGTTGGTCTCCTCTGTGGGTGCGGCTGTGAAGGGAGCCACCCCGTTCCCTGCTGGTGCTGCTGGTGCTGGTACGGGTGCCGATGATGTAGATGGGGGGATCCTCCCACGTGACCGGGACTTGCACCAATTCCGATGACTCCGCCTCCAGTTGCAAAACCCGGTATTCCAGGTATATATTGCAGACCTGGTAAACCTGGAGTACCCGGTGCAGCAGCAGCAGCAACGCTCGCCGTTGTCCCAATTTGATGAATCGGGAAGCCTGCTGCTACTGCTGCCCGGGTGTCTACCGCGCCCGCCTCACCAGTCCCAGCGCCAACGCCGCCTAACCCACCTTGTCTTTGTCCAGCACGCGCGCCACCAAACACACCCGGATGATGATATTCCGCCAGCGCGGCCACCTTTTTATCTCAGTTCTGCCTACCTGCCGGGTGATGTCCTCAACTTTCGACACTAAGATTGAGAAAAATGAAAACACTCTTTCAAGTCAGTACCGTGAGCTGGACTCTGTAAGTCCGTTTGTCGTCGAAACCGGAGGCTCCGTTTCCAGAGCGGCGGTACCGGCTGATACCTGGAGTGCTGTAATCAAAACAACTTCTCCTCGACTGTTCGGTCCCCCAAAAGTGCTACCTTGCAAGTGCTGACGAGAGTGAACTTGCGAATCACTATCCAGTAAAAACACAATCAGGGCAAAATAGAAAACAAATCTTATCGCTAGAGCCGAATGGTGCCGGGACGACGAATCGGTGTGGCCAGATGCGGGAGGTGGCGGGGGAATGACCTGGGTCAAGAAATGCTCGAATTCCACGTTGTGTTGTTCATAAATAAAACGATGATGCCAACCTGGTGTTCCAGTCTATCGGGTTTTTGCTGTTGTGCAATGGCGACACAAAGGTAAGAGGTCCCCTTCTCTGTGTCCGTTCTCTGTATCCCTCCGTGTCCGTTCTTCAAAGCCAAGGTACATCACCTTATTCTCCGACGTCGCTGGTCACCGTATCCATCTGTAGTTATCTTCTGCACAAGATCGGTAAAGTTGCGCTGGGTTGAATAGTATATGGCAATCTTGAAAGATGTGATCCTCTGGTGCTCGTGTGGTTGTTGTAGCGTATCCTCTTCCGTTCAAGTCGTCCCCTCTTGGCAAAATGTCGCTACTTCGTACACGTTCCGTACCGTTCTGTTTACTCTGCGAACCCGTCGTACTTATGAGATCCGGAGTTTTGGAATATGGTAAAGTGTGGTGGTATGTATGTTACGTACGAAGTACGGCCAGCTGATAACGTACATACGGGGGCGTGGGTGGTGCGGCCTCGGCGCCAGTTAGGCGTGAACAAAAACCCGAGGCTCGGATTGAATAATAAAGGGAAGAAGAAGGTTACCACCTATCCTTATTCCTTCCAGCAAAATGTAAAACCATAATGCGGTACGCAGCTACACTCATCTCGTGAAATTCCTCCATTTCATTTCCCACACCCCAGTTTCGCACATAAAACTGACCTCTCCAGACCAGCTATCCCCCCTCCGACTACCGACGTCGCCGACTCCCTACTTCCGACCCCGTTCAGAAAACCAGCAGAGAAAGGTTTAAAAAAGGTCGGTCTTTTGGGCGGTTCATGGAAAGCCCAGTTCCCACACCCATGATGTCAACCGAGCCCAACATACCTAGTCCCATTCCCGGGAGGCTCGGGACACACATCCTTCCCTATGCAGGCGCCGTTGTTTTGGAACCAGGAGCTGAACGACTTAGTGAAATGAACTAACATCTAACGGCGGGTGACTACTATCGCTAGGTCTCTTATTTTTTCTTATTTTTTCCGATTTCATGATACGCTAATTGTATTTTTGGTCTAAAAAGCTCGCGTGGCAATGACGTGGAGTCAGAGGGTCGAGTTTGCCGATACCTTTTACCTACTGGGTATTAACCTACTGTATTTCCAAGCCTCAATCATCAAGTTCAATCGTCCTCAGAGTATCCACATACCAAGGCCGAATCACACAGTCCACCTGGGGAGGAGACGGGGGCCCCATCTCCGATGCCACTTTAGATCTAAATTCCCACACCTGGCGGCTGACTTTTTGTTTTCTTATTGTTTCGTGGCAAACTGCATTACGGATACCCAGTCCAGAGTTACTATACAGCTGCCTACTATGCGAAGGGCTCTCGGGTCATCCGCCCTACACAGTACTTTGTACGCCCACTCCATACTTCGTGGGCATTTCTTCTCTTCTCCAACTGGCGCCGTAAGGAAGCTGGTGGGTCATTGGGAATGGCCTGTGGTTTGCGGTTTGGACAAGGGCTTTTGTTTAGACGAATTTCTCTTTCGAGACGGCCACTCGCTCCGTCAGCCCTGCCATTGGCTAGCCCTGACCCGTCGACTCCGTGCTTGTTCGCCTTGGCCCCTTTCGTGACCACCACTAGGAGCCCATGACAGCACTTGGTTTGCTTTTTCTTCACAGGCAGCTATTTCTCTTTCTACCGTCAGACCCGTCAGTGGTCACCGTCATCGCACGTCAACAATTAAACGCGGAGGCTGACAGTGTGGAGATACATACCCCTGCTTGTGCCACGCGGCCAATGCCCATCTATCCCGCTTGTTTGGTAACTTGGCGGTTCATGGCCAGTTACGACGTGATAAACTCAACGAATGGGTAACAGTTGCCGCCTTTCTTATGGTCTCTTGTCTTCACGCTGGGTTGCCACCTACAAAATCTCTTCACGACCGGGCCTCTCAGCATTCATCATTGCCTCACTATTCATCCCTGGTTGACAAAAAGTCAACCCTGCACTTCGGTTTTACTAATGCACGAGATCCCGGTTGTCACATCCAATATTACATGTATCAGCCAGCACATTGGAACCAACAAGCCCAGAAACGCTGCTGCATTTCCCCGAATCTCCGGCTCCTTCACCTCACCCCGCTCCTAATTACCTAGCCCTTGTCAGCCTTCCGCCTTTACATACATATGTAGATCCTAATCCCCACCAGGCTCTTCAATCTCAGCTCGTGTTTGCCCGTGGTCTGAGTTTCAGACTTTCACCATCTGCACCTCTTATCCCAGAAAGGCTGCCGGCCGACAACTTCGCAACAGGGCCCCCTCGCAAGGCTGAATACCCTGTCACAGAGGAATTGCTTTTTGCTGCTTTTTGCTGCTTTTTATTTCGCCATCCCTCGTCACGCTTCTGCTCAAACAATGTTACAATCTCCCGGGCCATCCTAACAGCCGCAGAGCGAGGTTAGAATAACTCACCGCTTCTTTGATCTGCTTCACAATGCCCATCGAAGCTTGGCTCTCTAGTAGCCAGCAATCTACAACCAGATGACAGCAGAAGCGAACCCGAGTTTCCAAGTGGGACCAGGCGCTATCCTTGCGGGACACCATCTGCAGCCGACTCAAAAGTTATAGCGGCTTGTGGATAGCCATTCGTCAGCTTTGACATGCGCCCTTCCCAAATAACCTAGATTAAGTTAGCCCTGCCGGACAGGCTGCCTGAATATTTGCCCATCGGCAACTTTTAGGCTGAACTTGTAGGGCGAGCTATCCTTATACGAAGTAATTTAATCCCCCAGGTGCATGTTCAATCGTCATACCTATCAGATCATTTCACATCCCAGCAGCTTTCCCCCAAAGGGTGGTTGCCAAGCTTTGCCGGCGGGCGATCCATTTTTTGACACAATCTACCATCTATTACGGAGTACTTATCCGTACTCATAACACTCATACCAAGATTTCCCACTTGGGGATTAACTAAGCTAGCCTCAGCCTCTAGTTTCTTTTAAATTCCTCCGGCATCGGTATATCGTCCAAGAGCAAAACATAATCTAATTTCAGATCAGATGCTAGCACAAGTCCGTAATGTAAGATTTATATTCCTCTATGAACGCTCTTAGCCCCTATGCCCCGCGCTTAGAGCTTTGCCAAATCTACCCACCAATTTATACGCCAACTCTTGCATTAGATTTCCATCTCCCTTTATCTTTAATCTAGATCCAAATTCTCCAGAGACTCGGCCACAAAATCTCCATGCCAGTCCCTTGACTCCACTTCCTCCGAAACCACCCCGGCCGGAGCGCCGTTTCTTTCGGTGACCCACTCCCCATCTCCAACCTCACTCGTCCCACCTGTCCCGCTCGGTTCACTCTCCATCTCCGGCGGAGTTTGCAATCCGGTCACTTGAGTTCCGTACCGCAGGTTACGCTTCAACATGCACATCTCCACCGCGATGCCTGGCCCAAATGCACAACCAACGACGTATTCGCGAACCCGACCATCCGGTGCCAGCGCGTCCATATCCTTCGAACGAAGGCGATCCATTACACTGTATATGGTAGCCGAACTAGAGTTTCCGTGGTTCATGTAGGTATCATAGCTTGCTCGCATGTGCTCTGGAGTGATTCCCATCGTTCGCTCAGCTCCAGAAAGAATGGTCGCGCCTCCCGGATGCATGGCCCAATCAAAGGCATCTGCTTTTCGATAGTCGCTCGGAAGATTGGGCAATGAAGCCATCAAGTCAGCGAATGCAGGCCCTACAGCAGCACTCGCGAATTTTGGAACCCCGGGAGAAAGGACTACCTTCCAACCTAACATAACGTTAGCCATATGCCGTTGCACAATCTGGATTTCAACCTGGCGTCTCTTACCAACAGGGTCAACGTCGAACCCCAAATCACCCTCCGTGTCAGGTATTATCCTGTAATCCCATCCGAGTAGCTCATACATGGGCTCAGCGGGCTCTCCGATACCGTTACTCAGCACCACCGCACTTGCACAATCAGAGAAGAGGCAAGCGCCTATCCTCGTCTCCTGCAACTCGTTGATGCTATTCAACTCACTGCGCACCATGGTTGTACTCACTTCAAGTGCCACACACAAAACTCTCGCAGGCAGACCCCTCGCTCTGTGTCCCAGAGCCAAATTCGCTCCGGTTCTCAATGCTGCGAGGCCACCACTGCAACCGACTCCATGCAGTAACACTTTTTCTACTTGGTGAGTAAGTCCGAGGTCTTTGGCAACATAGTGGTCAAAACCAGGGTTTGCACTGTCTGTGCATGTCGTGGAAACAATGTGGGTAATGTGTCGGAGGTCAATCCTAGCCTCCGCAATGGCCTTGCGGGCAGCTTCGACTGCCAAAGGAACACCATCGCTCATGAATATCTGATGAAGTTCACTTATTGAGGGTGCATTTGGCTGGTTCACCAGGGGGTGATCGGGAGTGCCGATGGAGGAGCGAGAGCCAATCCCAGTGAATTGATTAATCGCGAGGACTTTCTTCATACTAGAGGATGGTGAGCGAGTTATCGACCCTACCGGATTTGAGGTACTGACGATGGTGTATCCGGGTAGAATCTTTTACCCAAAGTACTGACTGAGTCGGCACTGAGGGAATAGGGTGGATATTGAGTTCCAAGACCAATGATGGAGAGGCCCAGCTCTCCAAACCCGCTTGGCGCAGTCATGATTGCGAAGTTGTGTAGTGAACCCAGACGGCTTAACTAGCCAGATCAACTAATGCGAATTATAGCGAGACTGAAAAGAAAATATTATGTGATAAATTGAAAAGACTGCGTTGTGCGTCTACTTCCTGTCGACCTCGGAAGTTTCTCGCGTACGGGTTCTTGGGAGGTGATCGATGACGCTTTGTTGATTGCGGTTTTCAAACTACGCTAACTTCGGATCCAGACCTGCGGATGAAAGATCTCGGCAGAGACCGCTTAGACCTGTAAATCACAGAGACGCCGCTGCGAGAAGAGACCCAAAGAGTGACAAAGTAAGCAATTGGGAGAAAATTGTATGCGCAATGCGACACAAGAATAGGACGAAAAGGGGTGCAAGAGGGAGGAGCGGTATGGTGTGCGTTGGTGTTGCGGGGTTAGAGTTGAGCCGTGATTGGGAAGGCGCCAAGCTTACTCTGTAGTTGAGCGGTCAGGCTAGAATATTGCTAACATTGGGCGGGGGAGAGCTCTAGTGAATATATATGTCTGTCGTAGGTCGCAATTGAAGTGTCCACGACCAATATGTGTCACGTATTGTGCCTCGCTAACAAAGCATGTCTCATCCCTCTCCTCGAATTTCCATCGTGTGTGGAGCCGGGATCATGATGTAAGAGATTCGAGCCCCGCCATAACAGCATCAAACACCCGGCAGATCCTCCTTGAAAACGACACGGCTCGGGACCATACTTGAGACACACTGATGAATTTCGTGGCAAGGCTGCCATGGGTATCCAGAGAAATATCGGGCAGGTGGCCTCTCGGGCTGCCGTGATTCCGTGAAACCAAACCGTTCTTAGCCATTGATTGTGGTAAGCTGTGGTAAGCCGTGGTTACCGTGAGCTGTGATTGGCCGGGAAAGACTGAGCTCCGTAGTGGCGACCTGCTCCCTGCTGCAGCCTCTGCTGGCCCTCAACCAATTGAGCTCCCCGGGGGTCGGGGAGCCTTATCTTTGGGGTTTAACTGCCGAAGCGATGGGGCAGTTTTGCAGGGCGCAGGGCCGTTGAGTTCACCATTCCCAACCCCATTGCAAGATTGATGCAGTGGCTTAGATCTAAACTAGCAAGATTGAATGCGAATACGTACGAAAAAGCTACCCAACCCATCCAAAGCTCAATTCGATCAGCGTCCAAGCCAATGAGCCACGCTCAACGTCACCCCGCTTTCTTAGATAGGCTTAACACGTTCATCAATGTTATCCCGATGGTACAAATATCCGCCCGCCGGCTCTATTTACCAACCGAATGGGGGACTGTGTTGCTTATCAAGTACCCCAAAGCAAGAATGAGCATACGCCGCTTGGTTGTAGCACCATTATTGTGTTGTCCCATTTGTGAATGATGGAGGGGTATTTACCTGCCACCCTAGACAAGCACGCTAGGGGACCAAAATCCCACAGGAGCCCATTACTAGAGTCTAGATCGTCAATTACGCGTATGAAAACTTCAATTAATTTGATTAATTGGCCCAAGTTCTCAGTAGAAATAAATTGTGATACCCTCAATTCTTCCGAGGTGAACAATGATACTTGTAAGGTTGTGTGTCCATGTTAACGCTACCGCACTAACCAAAAGATGGAAATTCTCACCCACTGCGTAATATGTCTCAGATCATCTCGACTACATCTCACCTCTCACCAACCTAACAAATCACCTCTCACAATGGCTCTCTCACCCCATGCGATACCATTCCTCCTCCATATCCTTATCGAAACTCCTGCCGCCCTCACCTTTATTCTACGCCCCTCCTCTCAGCTTTCGCCTCTCCCTCCTAATGCCGCCTTGATCCTCCAGTCCTTAGGTGGCCTCCTGTTAGCTTCCAATCTAATTGCCATCATTTTCATACGGCGTCCTTTTGATGACGTTGCGCGTCAAGTTGCTGCTGCTCTAGCCTTTTGGCACCTATGGCCTTGTTACCGCGCTTATGTTCGATTACAAAGCTTGGCAGAAGGCGAGACAGCCAGCGGAATCCAGAGAGAGGGGAAGGAGGGCACTGCAACAACAAGAACCCTAGGCGGCCCAGCAGTCCACCTTATCGTTCACTTGACACTATTCGCCATGTTCTCAAGCGCCTGGCTTCTGGGAGATATCGAAGGATCCTCTATTACGTCTATTCCATAGTACAAACTGGTGCAACTTTTCTAGCTTCTAAATAGACGAAGACCCGCCTCCTCGGCATCAACATCCATGTCGTCGTCACTATCATCCTCGTTCAGCTCCATCTTGCGTCCAAACAGTGTACCGAAGAACCGATCAATGGCGTCCTGCTCCCACACCCGTCGGTCCTCGGGTGCCATAAAGTTCTGTAATTTTTCGTGCACAGTGAAGCGCATCTTGCGACCTTTGCTGGCCTTGCGATCCACATTCTTGCGCAACTTGACATCCTTGGCAGCAGTCATCACCACAGTCGGCACTGCGCTTGCCTGTGTTGACGAGCCGTCGACGGTTCGCTGATCGACAAGCTCTTTCAGGAGCTGCTGGTAGAAATCGGCATCATCGTAAATATCATCGTGCTCTGCAACACCCTTGGCGGCTTGCGCTGGCGCGCATGAACGCGGGACACGAGATCGCTTTGCCAGGCGGTTGTCAGGGTCGTTCATTTGTTCTTGAAGAGAGCTAATGAGCGTCTTGTTCCTCGACCCCAAGCCATTACCAGTGGTAACATTGACCGACTGAACCTTACGAGACCATTTCTCCAATCGATCTTCCCGGAACTTGACGGACCACTGTTCCTCCTCCTGTATCTGGTTCCAGATGTCCTCAGTGGTCATTGACGCATCAAGCTCCCGTTTTCGCTTATTACCAATTTGGGATGACGAGCCAAAGTTGTCCTTCAAGCTGCTGATGGTGTTCAGAAGCTTGAATGCAGCCTCTTCCGCGGCCTCGTAGGGCTCGGACCCGGATTCGGGGCTGTCTTCCAGGGCACCAAAAGTATTTGCCGCAATGAGCGCCTTCTGGAGACGAATTCGGAGGTTAAGTAATCCATCATAGGTCTTCATCTGTTGCCGAATGGCAAGGCCTTTACCGATATCTGCACGATTGGACAAGGCGGCTAGAGTTGGCTTGGCGGCTTGGGCCTTCTTCTTCTTGTCTGTTTCATCCTCGTCGGATTCGGATTCATCGTCCTCGTCTTCTTCGTCATTTTCATCTTCGTCTTCATCTTCATCATCCTCTTCGTTGTCCTCCTCGGACTCTTGGTCTGAGTCTCCACCATCCACAAGGGCATCCAGACCATCATCCATGTCGTCTTCATCAGACTCGTCCAGTTCGGCCCCATTCATATCGTCGTCATCTTCATCTACTTCAGCGCCACCACTCTCGCCCTCATCTGAGGATGACATAAAGTCAGCGGCAGTGGCCCTTTTGTTCCCTTTGCTCAAGGGCTTCTTAGGCTTTGAGCTTCCTCGGAACGCAAAGTCCTTAAATCGTTCTTCGTCGCTTTCGTCTAAGGCGTTGTCGCTAGAAATTTCGGAGTCACTTGCCCCAGCTGTGTCGAGATCCAGGTTCGCAGTCTCAGGGTCTGCATATTCCTCCTCTTCATCTTCATCGTCGCTCTCCTGCTCCAGGGCTTCTCTTGAAATGCGAGATCCTCGATAATGAGCGCCCAAGGATACGCCTTCCTTCTTCCGCAACTTGCTACTCCCCACTGAAACGTAATGCTCGGTTCCGGCATTCTCGTTTTCGCTGGATTCGCTTTCACTGCCAGGGTCGCTCGGCTCAATATTGGATTCAGGATCGTAATCTGTACATCGGTGAAATTAGACTGGGTTCAAACATTGGAGCAGAGATTTTCAAAATACCCGTTGCCAATTTCTCGTCCATTTCTTGGAACTCCTTCACTCGGCTCTTTAGTTTCGCCATTGTTGCTGTATGAGATTGTTAAGGTGCAGACTTGAGGCTGAACTACCTAAAGAGGCCCCACGTTGGAAAATTTCAGGACATCTTCAACTTTTAGGCGGTGGCGCATGGCAGAATTTGGACGATGATTTAGGCGCAGATGAGTGACCCTCAGTCCTGTTCGAGTGGGTCTCTTAACAGCAACTCATCATTGCACGACAACCGGGCCAACTGTTGTAAACGCCGGTTGACCTATTAGAGTTGCTACGGTCAAAGTACCTCAAATTCCTTATCAATGGTTTGATTACACTGCATATTATTTAGTTGGCTGCTTTTGGAATTGAGTTATAGTCTGTCCTCCGGACCATCATTCCATCTCATCCCCATCCCGACTTCTGTGGCTCGTCTTTAAGATGCGGCCAACTTCGGCTCGTCTCTTTCAGACCATTCGGGCCCTTCAGCATGAGAACCCTCTAGTTAGTATATATTTTGAAGCATTAGAGCACCTTTATGTTGACTCGCAAATTGCAGGGCCTTCCTCGTTCAGGTACGCCGCCCAATTGGCCTCGACGTCCCCAACGGCGCAAGATCACTGGCGTCGAAAGGGTCATCGCCGTGTCGTCAGCGAAGGGCGGAGTAGGGAAAAGCACAGTTGCAGGTATCTACTCACTTTCAGTTAACTCATCTACTATGTCAGGCTAAGAAAAAGAAAGCAAACTTGTCTCTAGCTTTTGCCCGACTCGGTTATCGTGCTGGCATCCTGGATACAGACATATTTGGACCATCCATCCCAACACTTTTCGACTTATCTGGAGAGCCCCGTCTATCTAGCAGTGAGTCGCTTTGCTAACAAAATCCATCCTGTTATTGACACTTTTAGATAACCAGTTGGTTCCATTAACAAACTACGGAGTCAAGACTATGTCGATGGGCTATCTGGTTGGCGAAAATGCGCCTGTCGTTTGGAGAGGACCAATGGTCATGAAGGCGGTCCAGCAGCTACTCCATGAAGTCGACTGGGGTGGCCTTGATATCTTGGTGTTGGACTTACCCCCAGGCACAGGCGATACGCAATTAACTATTACGCAGCAAATCATCCTCGATGGTGAGTTGACAACATTAGCATGCAAGTTATTAACATAAACTGATCTTAGTAAAGGCTCCATTATTGTTACGACACCTCACACGTTGGCAACTAAAGATGCAGTCAAGGGTATTAACATGTTCAAAGCGGTCAATGTCAACATCCTGGGCCTGGTACAGAACATGTCGCTTTTCCAATGTCCCCACTGCCATGGCGAAACGCATGTATTTGGCTCTAATGAAAGGGTAGAGAGGATGTGCAAAGAGCATCAGATTAGCTTCTTGGGTGATATTCCTCTACATCCCAACATCGGTGACGATGCTGAGAGAGGAAAGCCGACAGTGGTCGCAGAACCCACAAGCGAGAGGGCATCGGCCTTTCTGAAGATTGCTCAGGATATCTGTCCCAAGATCAATCTGGTAGGAAATTAGGATATGTATATCACATGTAAATTTGATAGTGTAGGAAGGTGTGGTCGGTTCAAGTAAGCGCAATCCTGTCTGCACGACTATGCAAAGTATACTCAACTTCAAAGGCCATCCTTTCTCCCTCTCAGTACTATTCAATTGCGCTCGGTCGGCCGTAACTCGGCCTTGTCGGTCCTACATACCCGAGGCTGGAGTAGGTTTAGAAAAGACAACTGGAATAAGCGCCAGAATCATAAGACGTTAGCCTCTGCCGCGATCAATTGCAAGGCATGTTACCAAACAAAATGAAGTCCCCTAGGACATCCCAAACGCCTCCAGCACGCCGTAACAATATTGACTGGTCCTGCCCAGAGAGAAAGTCATTAGTCTAGTTCCTCATTCATTTGGTAGACATGTCGGGATCGACTTGGGTCTTTTCGCATAGCCTGCCCAGACCCAGTGAAGCCAACTAGTATTGTAGTTAGCACTGTCGTAGCTTTTTTTGAGTGAAAGCGAGGGAGATTATACCTCTACCGCTGATACCCTCCGGCGTGCGGAACATGCTGTCCTTCTTATGAGTCTTGCCGAACTTCGACTTGGCATTAAATTCTTGCCACTTGCTTTTCCCTGCCTCCAACTCCTTTTTGGCCTTGATTTTCTTTGCTTTAGGTGGTTTGGGCGCATCCGAGTTCTGTTCGGCGTCTTTCTTCGCATCGGGATACACAGTGGCACCGGCGGAGGTGACCACGCCGGGAGCAGGAGGAGTGGGTGTAGAGGTAGTTGAGACCGGGGGTGCGCCTTCGGCCTTCCGCTTGTTGGAGACTGGTCGAACGTCCCTAGAGCGTAGAGTCTCCGTGTTATCGTAGCTCTTGAACTTGACAATGTAGATTGGATCTGTGGCAGATCCAGTGATTGATGTAATGCGGGCAGGATAGAACGCCTTATCACCAGAAACCCATTTGGCTAAGACGGTATCGTTGACCTGGTAGGTCACGGGGGTATCCTCCTTCTCGGCAGCAGGTTCCGTCTTCTTGAAAGCAGGGTGCTTGTCACGCGACCACTTCTCAGGCTGGGGGGGTGGCGATGGCTGCTTGGAGGTTGGCTTGGGGGCCTGTTTGGGCTTGAGCTCAGCAATATTTTCATTGAGGAGGTTGATGAATTCTTTTAGCTCATCATGGAGCGCTTTGAGCTCGGCATTATCGGGGTCGTCTCGCCGTTGGCCAAGAACAATGTCAAACTGGAAGATGGATGATTAGCATAGCTTTTGCTAAGGCGGTGGGGTAGGGAAGACGTACCTGTTCTTGATACTGTTGCCTTTCTTCTTCGAGGTCAGCGAGAGACGACATACTGTTATGGCGGGTGATGGAAAGGAAAGCGGGGTGGCGAAGCTGAGATTAGATGGCGGATAACCTCAAACGACGTCGCAATATCGCTGGGGAGAGTTGGGATGCAGTGACCGTCAACAATAAATGGAGTCACATGCTCCGACACGTGATGCCCGGAGAGCCAACCGAAGGCAGACCAGTAACGATTACGAGTGACTCGGCCAAACAAGATGGCCCAGGCGCAAGCGTCAATATTAAAGTTGTACAGCATATGGGTGATGGGGGGGAGGCATTTTTTTTTCTAAGAGTGTTGGGCGGGAGTATTCACTGTGTTGGTTGAAGGCTCTCGTTGTTAGTGAGGCTCAATGCGTCTCCCACTACAGGCAACGCTTGTTCCATGTCTGACTTTGGAAGTTGGATCGACGACTGGGCATGTGCTCTGGCGTTTTCTAGAGCCCTCAACCAATGTCCCGGGAGTCGGGTCCAGCCAATCGGGAATAGCGGGCATCCCAATTTCCTGGGGTTACAGGTCAATGCTGGGGTGGAAGCTCGGCTTTGGGGCTTGTTGTTTGCTGCCGCTGGACGCTTTAAGTTTTACCAGTTCTGGCTTATGATAAGGCTTGCAGGTCACGAGGAGCGTATCTGAGGCGGGCTGTATGCAAGTTAGGCTCCTTGAGTCCATCCAAGGCCAAGGCAGCTAAATGAGAAAGGAAGCAAAGTCCCGTCCAAGCCTTATAATGGAGGCATACAGGTGTGTTTTATTGACCTCCCTGACCACTACCTATCCAAATCTTTGGCCTCCGAGTCAGACCCAGTCTTAGTTAGTTCTAGCCAGACCCTGGTCCCATTGAGCAAAACCGTTTACGTCGTGCTTTGTTGGACCAGGATACGGTATCTTAGTGAAGCGCTGTGACGTATCTCTCAACAAGGTCTATGGCTAAGCAGTTGGATTTCCCCGACTCAATGCCGATGTTGTGCTTTGTATGAATCATACCGTATGTGCCATGACAGCAAGTGTCGAGATTGTCCCCCGTGAACCTCACGTCGGTGGGGCATCAAATTTGCGAGTCGGAGGGTTCGATTTTGCAGACTATTTGGTAGTCGTAGAGGAGGTTACTGATTTCGCTGATTATCAACTGATGCATGCGTGGGCGGCTGCGCAGTCGGAGCAGGAAGGGTACGAGCTGCATTCGCTCCATTACATTCCACCCCGGGAGCCTGGAGTCCACGATATCCCTCCCTTCTTTGCCATCCTCCTTTTGAGCAAAAAGCGAACATCGCCTAATGCCAATGCCACCATCATCGTCATTTCCCCCGCCTCGCTTGTCGACGGTTTAATTATTGCATTAGTCTTTGCTCTTATCAACCCTGGCTTACATTTTAGCCTATGATTCCCCGTCACGAAACTCTCATCGAGGCTCCTCTTTTACGTACCACTACGAAAGCTATTCCGCTTCTCCTCTTCGTGCCCGCTTTCTCTACCACGCATTCAACCCACATCCTCTCGACTCGCGCCAATCTCTCCTAGCTCACTAGAGCATTTGCATCAAACTAGTTGCTGTCGCCTAAAAAATCCAGGATAGGTGTCTCGGCGACCCTAGTCAACTACGAGGCCCCATCGTCTTGTCTGGGGCTGGTTTCGGTCTGGAATTACGGCGACTCGAAGGCTTCTCATTTCGATCGCTTCCTCCTTCAAATTTTCTGCGACAGCTCTGTCTCCTGCGAACGCAACTCGTATCCCTTCCCCTGGTGGACGCGACATTTGCACACAAAATCCGATTAAATAAGTCGATTCTTACCGCCCATTGACTCCGCTACGACTACACAGCACCCGAGACTTCAAGCTAAACTCTAGCGACGCAACCTCTCCTCACTTGCTGCCCACCAAAAGCCAAATCTTCTTCTGTCACTCCAATTTCCAGAGGAAAAAATATTTTCAACTCCAACTCTTGAGGAATCACGCTCATGACATTTATTGCGCGGGTCGCCGGCTCGGCCAGGAGGGACACGGACTAAAGGCAACCCTTGAAGCAGTTGGTCAATCACAGGCACGCACTCCAAGGCATCAGAGCAGCGGAGTGCGGCAACGAACAGCACACAGAGCAGCAAGTAGCACAGCACACAGCAAAGCAAAGCACAGCCCAGTACTGCACGGCACAGCGTAACACAAAACGCAGCCACAAGTGGACCACTGCAGCACTCACTTTGTACGGCAGCAACAGTGGTAACATAGCACTTAACTCATTCTAGAGCAGCTGCTCACCTATACGCCGCCGGAAATCGGCTATTTCCCACTGCAACCATGCCTCACACTCACACTCACGACGCCGACAGTGCATCATCCAGCGGCCAATCAAAACGACCCCCTCTCAACCACCAGGAGAGCGACTCTCACAGCGAATCTAGCGGCCTTCAACACCAATCTCAGCATCACCACCGACAGCACCATCGACATCAGCGACAGCACCCCGTCAGTCGCCTTCACAACGCCCGCGCACCCACCGTAAAGAACGCACCCAAGCAACCCAAGCTTCACCGCCGCCACACGTCGCCTCCTGACTCAGAACATCAGCAGCAGCAGCCGCGCTCCTCCACCGCTAGTTCTGGCTCCCATCGCCGTGCCGCCAGCGAAGCTAAGCTCTCCTCGCACGAGTCTTCCTCCACCAACCTCACAAAGAGCCCCTCTCAGGCCAAGCTGAAGCGTAATCGCTCGCATGTCGAAGTTGCTAAACGATCCAAGTCCTCGGACAAATTGAAGCGCGCCTCTAGCACCACCATCGTGTACCAGGTCCGCGCAGCCAACAAGAACCAGGTTCACTTTGATCTAGGCAACGAGGGCCAGGAAGACGAATGGGTCGACGCGAGTGGGTCTAATTCACCATATCTGTCACGAAAGGGTTCCCTCAACAGCAGCGCGCATTCTCAAGGCGCAAGCGCGAGCGGCTCCCGACCCGTAACTCCAAACCACCGAGTCCACTTGGGTCAACCTCGCGAGGAGGCCCAAGAACCAACTCAACTTGGCCAACCTTTGGTGTCTAGCCCCGAACAAGAGCGCGCACACCACAAGGAATACCTCACAACACGAATTCTACAGCGAACACCCTCCTCCGGCGCCCCTCCCCAAATGTCTACCGATCTCGCACAGGTCGGCCCTCGGCAGTTTGCCCCTGCTTCTGTCGAAGACCGAGACCTACTTACGGGGAGCAACCAGGATGAGCTAACGTCGCGCTTCGTTGAGGCTGCTGGTTCTGGTTTGACTAGTGAGGGATCTTTCTACCGACCTCGGCGATTCGACGACACTCCCAAGAAACCTCGCTCGGTTGCCAGCCTTCCCGCCGTCAGAGATGCTCCTGACCTTGCGCTCATGGCCGAAGCCATCGATGATAGCGCATTGGCACCCAAGACTTCCCGACGAACTGCCGCTCCACCGGCACAGGCTTCGAGAACGCAACAGAAGCTAAACTTACAGAGAGCCAGTTCTGTGATTGAGCCGGGCCAAGCAGTTGGTGGTGCTGGAGGAGTGGTTGGGACTAATCCCTTAATTGGCGTGGGTGGTCCCGGATTCGATCGAGCAACTAGTCGAGATCCTCGAATAAGTAAGCTCCTCGAGCGCACCGGTCTTGAGTATCTTGTCGTTCGACGATACCAGAATTCTGTCTCTCGGTCCCTTGACCGCTTGGGGCAACTTCCAGGCGTAGAGAAGTCACTGCAAATCCCCAAGGCAGGGATGGCTTCGACGAATGGCAAACGACCCACGGACTTTGCCATGAGGCACACTCGAAATGTTAGCATGCCTGATGCACGACGACCCATCACCCCTCGCCGTCCTAATTCAGTTCGAACAATGAACGGCGCTGCATCGAGCTTTGATGGTGACGATGAGACTCGTCTTAACGAGAGATTAAGCGGTTCAAGCTTAGTCGATGGTGAAGAAGAAGATGGTACAGCAGCTATCCTAAGGAACCTCTGGGAGAAACCGATGGAACTAAGTGCTAGCACGGATTAGGAATGGCTAGATGAGGAGCTAGAATAGCGAGGTTTCGGCAATGAAGGATCACTGTTATTTCTTTGGGAGGGAGATTTGAGGCCCTCCATCTTGGTGATTTCACCCGGCGTTCAGGAGCAAGGGGGATCGGAGGGACTGTATAACTACTTACTCATAGACAAGGAATGAGCTCGAAGGTAGTTTTTGATATCATGAAATAGGGCTCTCCTATGTCTTCGAAATTGAAGGATGTGTAACCAACGGGATACAGAATATATATAGAAAGTCACGGCCTATCAAATGGATGAACTTATTTGGAATGTTATCTTTAGCACTCAACCCACCGGGCCTAGGATTGCTCGTGATACGAACTCTAATCCGCAATTTAGACATGAAATGCACATATTGCCATAGGTACTACAGAGCTCGGGATCTCGTCCGCTCCCACGTAGATAACCTAGCAACTGGCAGATGAGTATTTAGGTCGATGGGCCAGCGAGCCCCTGCTGCTGTATGTTTTGGGAGCTGCTCTCTTACAAAATCTCAGCTGATTCTCTTTCTGTCATCCAAGAAGGCCATCGTAAATATTGTAGTGCCAGGGACTAGTCCATCTTCGCAGCAACTTCTCGGCATGACACAAGCAATTTGAGAGAGAGAGAAACAGACCTTTGGAGGCCCAAAACTCTCACCATGCTGCTATTCTGCGTGAAAAGGTACAACCGAAGGATGAAATCTAGAGTCTTCGAGCCCTCTGATCTCGTGTTGTTGTTAGAATTTCCAAAAGCCGTTCATAATCTTCTAACGCTTTATCTGCGCTGTGGGACGCCAATAGTTAGGTCATTGATGGTGTCTTATGTTGAGAGATGAGTGTTAATCTATTCACTTCGTGTAATGTACACTCATCATGAAGTCCTGAAACGATAGTTGTCTATTTTGTTAGGTATATAGAGCTTTTCTCGTTTTTTATTTCGATGTTGAGCTGATAATCAGTTCACAATGAGATCTAGCTCGTATGCAAAGCTCACAATGGACGAAATTTGGGTCATGAAGAGTACAACGCTCTTGTCGCATTTTGAATTGAGATCTTAAGAGTGAAGTATGATTTCTAAGCCGCTTCCTTTCTGCCGCGGGGCTTCTTTAAGGCATGTCTTCCTTTCTTGAAACTTGATGATATCTATCCGGATTTATGATCCCCTGGACGCCCTGCCAATGCCTTACCAATCCTCAAAATCTATTTAAAATTACACATTTGGTGAAAGGAGATCATATTTGACACATCGTTCAACCTATTAAATAGTTAGCAAGCAGAACATACAAAGGGGAAGGCAAAACACGTACATCTTCAATACTAGCCTGCATGAATCGTCTGGCTTCGAGTCCCATCCACACCACAAGCATGGAAAAATCGCCATGCTTTGCCATCTTCGTCCCACTCTGCGCGCTAAGCTGGCGGAGAATGGGCAAAGAGCTACTAAGAAGATCGACATCTGGGTTGAGACTACGGCCGATGCCCTCGAGCAGAAGAATGCTAATGACAACGTTGACAAAGTCTCCCTCGAGACGGACATGATGGTTTCGAACCATTGAAAGGACCTGCTGCAAAATGTCGCCGATTTTGACATTACCGAGTGCAAGAGTACGGCTCTTGACACTTAGAACGAGGTGTTGCATCTTGAGTGCAAAGATCTCTTGATCAAGGACAGCATCTGGTTGCCGGCAACGCTCACACATGAGATGACCTGCCTTGTAACCATCAAACTCAGCAACTGCACGGAAGAGGTCAAGGAAATTGGTTCGGTTCGTGGCGTTCAGTTCGGTTACCAAGCCAGTGTCGATAAAAATGAGCTGCGGGCGGAAGCCTTCCGCATCAATTTTAGCAAGCTCAGCTTTCCACGCAGCTGTATTCTTTTTGTGACGATAAGGTCGGAGACGCTCCAACACTTGCTCTGTGACGTCGGCCTGGTCATCCGGGTGCGGCTTGGTCGAATTTCCCTGCAAACGTAGCCCAGGTCGAGCAGACTGGTAAAATCGTACCATGATGTTGCCTGGATGGAGGTCGGCATGTACAAAGTTATCTAGCAATAACATGCGGAGAAAGGCGTCGAGACCCTCGTCTGCAATATCATATTGGAAAACTCCGCCGCCGTTTTCCATAAAATCTGACAAGGGAATTCCTTGGGCAAACTCCTCAATCAGTACATTTCTAGTGGTGAACTCTGTATATGGGTAAGGAAACCACGCTGTGGTGCGGTTCTTGAAGTTCCGGCGGAAAGTATCAAGGTTCGCTGCCTCAATGCGAAGATCCAGTTGTAGCCTCATCATCTCACCAAACTGAGCTACTTCGTCTGGCAGGGAAAGCCACTCAATGGTGGGAATAAGATTAAGAACGGAGGCAAAGAAGTGCATGATGCGAAGATCTCTGCGCACCGTTCTCTCAACTCGAGGGTGCAAGACCTTGACAGCAACATATGAAGAAGGTACTCTTTGGGGTGAGCTCTTGAGTACGCTTTCGACATTGTGTTTCACGTTCTGAACGAGCGGTCGCGGTGATTGATGCTCATTAATATCGTCGGGTTTAGCTAGGTCGGGCTTGAGCTTTGCCTTGTAGACTTGGGCAATTGCTCCCACACCCAAAGGATTCTCATCAAACTCTTCAAAGATATCTTCAAAGTTACGACCGCCAAAGGCAGCCTCCACCGTCTTTCGAGTGGCGCGCATAGAGTGGGCCGGAGCGTTTGAGTGCAGCTTCGACATGATCTCGCACATCTCGGTGGGGAATATGTCAGTTCGAGATGCTGCCCACTGACCGAGTTTGATGAACGCCGGTCCTGCCAGTTCCATGGACCGGACAAGAAAGCCATACCACCAGAGCGTACCGCTACGCTCATTATCACGATGACGCTGACGTCGACCAAACCATATCGCTGGAACGGCGAAGATGACGGGAACAAAGATGACGACGAGATGCAAGAAGCGAATGCCTGTGCTTATCGGTTCCAGAATGAAGAATTCGAAAAAGTACTTGATGTTTTGTGAGACTCGTACCAGTCCACGAGACTCCTGGTTGATCTCCTTATTAATCTCGTCGCGAGAAATTTCGAGCATGCGCAATTCGCTCGTCTGTTCTGAATTGCCGTTCTCCTTCCGCGACAGCTCGACGAATGCAGCAGTCCCTAGTGCAGCTGCACCGCCTGATGCGCGCAGGGTTATTTTTTTCCATCTTGAGGGCGATTGAAATGATTGCGCGCCGTGGCGACTCCGAGAAGCGAGGCGACGAAGGAGAAAAGGGGGGTTTGCATGTGTTCTAAAGACTTGGCGAGCACAGAGCCGACCGAAGAGAAAGCCAGGTTTCATCTCGACGAATTCGATGCGTATTTATTATGAACGACTAAAACGGACGGGATCGCGTTCGTGCTTGAGGTCGAATTGGCCTGCGACGGCGTGTTCATGTTCGTGGAAGCCTGATGGCGATGACATCCGGGGCTCGCGGCCGACGAGGAGACGAACGCATGTGCAAATGCAAGTGCCGCTGCTACTACTTCCAAAAAGGTCCACTCGGGAGAAGATACAGCAAATACAAATGATGAGTCGTCGACAGACAAATGCAGCGTGACAGGTTTGGGTGCAAGTACAAGGATTAGGATGTCCGCAAATCCCGGCCTAACGAGCGGGAAACTGCGAATAGTGACGTCGTTACGTACAGTACCGAAATAGCTGCAAATGCTGTTCTATCGGTAATCCATGTGCTCTCAACTGCAATAAATTTCGCACCAACACCGAATGAGCGAGACACTAAGGTACGTATCGAAGAAAGCACTGAGGCGGAATTAGCTCGGGTAATCCGTGATCGGACTAGTGGCGGGCAAGTGGGCCAGTCGTCGCGATTGCCATGGTCAATGTCGCGACGGGATCCTCCGACCCTAAAATTTTTGGGCGATAACGCGGGCGATAACGTGGGCGAGTCCTTGCCTCAGTAGAAATTTCCAACGGGGCCATTCATCCATTTATCCTTTCGCCCATCCACTCCGAGCATCATCAGACTCTCATCCAACTCTCACCATCTGATACCTGCTTGTGTTTCTACACACCAACCCTACTAATCTTCTTCAATTCTTTCCATTTTCATCAGTCCATCTTTTTAACCTCCATCTTCACTATGGGTTGGTTTTGGGCAGACTCAGCTCCAGCGGCTGTCCATGTTCCCATAGGACACCCTCAGGTTTCTGCGTCTGCTGGTAAAGAGCCTCCTGTAAGTCCAATATATTGAACCATTTTCAACAAAGCTAATCACTCCTCCAGTCCGGGTGCCCAATGCATAAAAAAACCCTCGATGCTATCAACCCCACTGAGACCAAATGTCAAAAGCCTGTCGATGCTCCTTCTGCCTCCGGATGCCCAGTTCCCCATGCCGCCCGAACCGCGATCAACGAAGAGAAACCCAGGTCTCTCATCTCTCAACTAAACCCCCTCAACTTCATGTTCCCCGATCTGTCCCAGAAGCCAGCGCACAACCAATCGCAAGCCCTACCGACTGATCGCGACCCATCGAGTATTCCCAAGGGCACTGGTGATGGAAACTGGGAGTACCCATCTCCTCAGCAGATGTATAATGCCTTGCTCCGAAAGGGATACACCGATACCGACATCACGGCCGTCGAAGGCATGGTCTCCGTCCACAACTACCTCAACGAAGGTGCCTGGATGGAGATCGTCGGTTGGGAAAATCGCTTCTCCCGTGGCCTCTACAAGGGATGGCAGATCTGCAAGCGAGGCGAAGATCATGCAGATGAAGAGTTAGATCGTCACTGGAATGGCAAAGAGGGCCAGCCTACCTTAGTCCGATTCCAGGGTCGGCCCAAGGACATGACTCCCAAGGCCACCATGCTACAGGTGCTTGGTTGGGTCTACCCCTCCAAGTTCGGGTAAGTTGACTCGCAAAAACAGAATACGTAATCTCTCGACTAACAGGCGCCATAGTATTGAGCCTCCATTTGACCGACACGACTGGTACGTCTCACGAGACATCAACGGCGAGAAGCAGCAAGTTCGATACGTTATCGACTTTTACTCAGGAGATCCTGAGCCCAACGGCGACCCTGTTTTCTATCTCGATGTTCGGCCAGCCATGACTCCTCAGGGAGCCGCAGAGAGAGCCATCCGATGGGGGAGCGATGTGTGGTGGAGGGCTATTGGGGGCGACAGGCGAGAGCAAGAACCCTCATCATTATTTCGTTCAAGCTCTTGAGTATTCATCATCACCTTGGATAGGTACATACATCATGCCTTCTCCTCTCTTATTTCATGTGGGTGGGCTGTATTTTTAATAATCATGACTGAAACGTCACATGTACGAATCGGGTGGGAAATAGTATTGTATAGGTGTTCTGTATAAAAACAATGTCAGGGATCATTAAAAGCTATACAAGAGTGACTGCCAAGTTATTCACTTGGTCAAGGAGGGCCTGGTCTTCTCCAGCCGCATTTGTGAGAACTTTTTGCAACTGATGATCGACCGTCATGCCGGGCACATCAGACACAACCCCTTGGGCCTGCTGGATACGGGCCATTTGAAATTGGAGGAAGAACTTGGGCACCTTGATCGCTAGACTCCCACCAACTGAGCGGATTCCTGCTTCGGTGGCAAGATAGGTGTTGAGCTCGTCTTGGAACTGCTGCAGATCGTTATCGGCCAGTGGCGAAGTAGTAGCGAACTGGTCCAGGGCGAAGGCCAATGGCGTCTGGTCCGAGTTGGCAAAATTAATTGATGAGAACTTGACGCCGCCAGAGATGACATCCGGGACGCCGTCTACAGTAGTCTGTGAAGTATCACATGTAACCGTATTAGCAAGGGAGTTGGCGGAGTCAGCCACTTCAGCTGGAAGAGTCTCGGAGCCGACTATGAAGCAGAGACTCTGTCGTTTGGGGAGTTGGGGTGCTATGAATTGTGAGAGAAGATCTTATAAAAGCTTTGGCAGTTGAATTGCACGGCTTACCCGCAAATACGGTGCCAGCAAGAACGAGAATCCGTATGGGTTTCATGATGTAAACTTAAGGATCGATAATCCAGCGAATAAAAAAAAAATGGATAGCTTCAAAGAAGAAAAGGCTTTGTGTACGATAACAGAGAATATGCGCTAAATGGAAAGTTGAAAGTTGATAATTAGGGTACAGAACTTGAGGTTTCTGGTTAAAGTCGCATTTTATATCAACTTCAGTTTACTAATACTGTACTATGGCTAGCAAACCACTCGGGAAGCTCGCCTATTCCCGTCCGTGATGCCAAGATCTCAAAGCCCGCCATTCTCTTACCCATAACAAGATGCTATCAGACAGACGACGTCGCGCAAGCGGTTAAGAGAGGTTGTTGTTGGGACGAGGTGTGCCTCAGCACAAGACAGGTTTCCGATTCAAAGCACTAGCACCATTGCCAATCGGGAGATTCCGAGGCCCAGATCCTCCACTTTAGTCGCCAGGGCCGTATCTTAGCGAGGGAGCGCATCTGCAAACTTGGACACTTCAGACACATTGTGTAAGAGAACGATGGCGCCTGACATCTTTATTTCCAAATTAGGCAATACCTAGCTCTCAATTACATGAGCTTTGAACCCTGGTTTCATACGAGACGTCGGCTCCAGCGATGACACACGCCCATTTACCTCATTTCACCCATGTCGTCAATGCAATACAGAATTTCGGCGCGCGGAGGATATCGAGGCAGTTCTCAGATCCGTTTTTCCTCGTTGGTATTGGCATCAAAGAGTCAGAATAAATGCCTGGATCCCTTGTGAATGGGTTGCGTTGCCATGCAGACCTCAAACGGCCGGAATAACGTAGCTCCTGTCGTCCAATCAGCGCTCGTGAAACTCAGAGCTGGATACCCCATCCATCTTTTTTTCTTTGAGAGGCGTTGATCGCAGAGGTTACACTAAGACCCAAGTCCTTTTATTCCTATTCTCCTCCGAATCGTTTCCTCGACGGGCGCTTAAGTTGCGTCGTCGCAAATCTCACCCACAGCCGGTGCGACCTCTGCGATGCCAGCTGAAACCGCATCGCCTCCCTCCTCCGGCGGCGTTAGCGACTTCACTCGCCTGCACATCAGCCCCCTTGACCCCGAACTGCTTAAAATCGTTCTGCCCGTTGCCGTCGCTGCACAGGCCCGCAATATTTCCTACCACACCATCGAAACGTTTCCAGAGAGACGATACGGCTTCGTCGAGCTGCCCAATATGGA
The DNA here is from genome assembly GCA_930272665.1 of Mariannaea elegans. Taxonomy (NCBI): domain Eukaryota; kingdom Fungi; phylum Ascomycota; class Sordariomycetes; order Hypocreales; family Nectriaceae; genus Mariannaea; species Mariannaea elegans. The sequence goes on along the minus strand of CAKNEU010000008.1, from coordinate 739,221 downwards.
AGCTGAGAAGTTGAAAAGAAAGCTCAATGGCTCAGTTCTGAAGGGGAACAAGCTGCGTGTTGAGAAGGCACGTCCAGAGCAGCGTGCGGAACCGACCGGAGAGTTGGACCAGGAGGATGAGAAGAAAAAGAAAAAGTCAAAGAAGACTTCAGATTTGGCAGATGGGTCCAGAAAACGGAAGCGAGATCGCGACGTCGTCCAAGGCGTCACCCTCACTGAACGCAAGATTAAGCGAGGTTGGACTGAGCCTGCCGATCAACGGAGGAAAAAGAGCAAAAAGGACAAGGAAAGCGAAAAAGACGGAAAGACTACTGAGAAGAAGAGGCGCCAAAGGTCCAAATACACCGACCAAGAGGAGTGCTTACTCAAGACTAAACTACCACCCAATGCTGTTGGCAACCTAACAGAAGACAACCTCCCGAAGAAGCGAAAGAAGAAGGGCAATGCTCGCGAAATCACTGTGCACGAGTTTGAAAAGACAACCAAATTTCCGAGTTTCTTGAAGACCGCTCCATCAGAATCACAATCAAAACCAGCAACTGAGTTTGTTGAGGGCACGGGATGGGTAGGTGAAGATGGCACCATGGTTGAGGCCGTCAAGGCCAAACCGACTCCAAAGTCAACTATTCAGAAGCCTAAGAAGTCGAAAGTTGTAGCTGAGGAGGTCGTCGAAGACGACGACGATGATGATACCAGCAGCAGTGGCACGAGCAGTAGTGGAACCTCCTCAGATGAGGATTCTGACGAACAATCTGAGGCCGAATCAGAGTCTGAGGAGGAAGTAAAGGTGAAAACACCCAAAAGACCCAAGGAGGCTGTCTCCAATGACAAAACACCCGGCCAAATCCAACATACAACTCCCATCTCAACCATCAAGGCCGACAGCACACGGCCCATGTCGGCCAGCTCTACGAGAAGCCTCACCATCAAGATACCCACTCCCATTACCCCTTCCGCCGACAAAGTCCACCCTCTCGAGGCGCTGTACAAGCGTCCCAAACCAGGCGACAACGTGGACGGAACTCCTGCCCAAGCTTCCCAACCCTTTAGCTTTTTCGGTGGAGACGACATCGAAGATGAAGCCGACGGTGCAGAAAGGGGCTCAATGGTCCCTATGACACCATTCACCCGCCAAGACATGGAGTGGCGTAACCTACGCAGCGCCGCACCCACTCCTGATACAGCACATCCAACACGCATGCGCAACTTCTGGGCCGATGAAGAAGATGCAGATGTGGACGATATCGCAGAAGACGAAGAGGAGCAGGCCGGGCTCGCCTCTCAAGGCCAGTCCAGCACGAGCGAGTTCCAATCTTGGTTCTGGGAGAACCGACGAGACTTGAATCGGTCGTGGATGAATAGGCGCAAGACTGCAGCCAAAGAGAAGCGGCACCGTGAGAATAAAGCGCGGGCTTCCAAGGCGGTATGATGAGATGGACGAAAAGAAAGAGCACAGGCTTGGGGAGTTGTGGATGGAAAGCATAGATGTTAATACAACACCACCATGGAATTGCATCTTGCACCTTTGGACCTCTATGACTGCCAGTTTGGCGTCCCCAAACTTCCATTGTGACTATCATGATTAACTTATATGCTTAGTAGGCTGTCTCAAAGCTACCCTACACCTCTACTCAATTTCGTTGCTATGGTATTCAATAGCGAATAATGAAATTAAAACAAGAGAGAAGTCACCTTGTAAGTACGGAGCAACATGCCTTCATAAAAACCTACATCTGGGTTGGTAAATCGTTATTTGTTCTTCTTCGTTTCTTCCTATTGGTATCGCGTGCTGTTGCAGATACGAGTTTGGCGTCAAATCGAGAAGTCACGAATTAGTTGGGTTGGGTTTATTTTTCCATGACTAGATTAGAGACCGAGTCATGGAGCTCTGACTTTTACACATTAATCGTCGGGTCATAAGGACAATATTCATCGAATTATTCCGCGTATAGTACTTGAGACGCCTTGTGTGGCGGAGAAAATACGCATTATCGCCAATGGTGACAGTCAGGATAGATAGGCTAGAAAGTCTTATTATAGGAGCACTCGTCATTCCACTACCCTCTATAGGCTTCCTTACTATGTTTCTAAGGCATAGTAGACAATATCATCACATGGGAGACACTGCGGGCACTGGCGTCAGGTAATCATTTTCGCACACGTGGGGTCGGTTGTCCTCCGAGCATGTTCCATTTCTGCAACGACTGACAACCAACCTGGTCCCCGTCATGGCCTCGTAAATTCTGTCTGGTTTCGGTGGCAATGGGGTCAGATGCTTCACCATACTTTCTCTCGAAAGTAATTCGCTGCCTCGGCGATAGCCCTCCCCCTCTGTGTTGGGAGGTGCCGATATTTCTTCGGATCCTTTCCGAGAGTGATGATGGTGAAAGATTCTGTGGCTCCCTTGTCGAATCTTGTCCATGAGTGTAGGAAAGAAGCCATCTTGAGATTCTTGGCGCTTCGATAGGTCAGGTACTTGAGAACTACGACGCTGGTGTGAGGCAGACCCAATAGAGACACCGAATCGACTTCTGAGATCCGTTAATGGCGGCAGACCACCTTCGTTCACTTTATCATCATCCTCAAGATCAGGAGAAAAGGGATTCCTGGTGAACACGTCGTGGTCATGGGGAGGAACCACGGTGCGCTGATGAATTTCCTTTAGGCCGCTTGATACACCCCCAGAATGAGCATCGATACCGTGACGGTAGAGTGTGTTAGGGTTAGATATCATGGTAGCATCAATCCCTAGAGGAGGCGGCGTGACCCATTCATTGGTACAGTGACGTGATAATAGCCGGGGAAAAGATGTCATCCGGGCGGCTCTATTTTTGGGGATGGAACTGTGTCTTCGAGCAATGTCCGACAAAAGTTCACTCTCATCCATCGAAGTAGTGTAATGGTGCAGAATGAATCCTCCCAGGGTGCAAGCCTTGCTTTCTTGACGATATAAAGAGTATGCGGCTGAGTTCTTGCCGATGGGCGAACTGCACTCCGAGACCGATCGAGAACAATTCGTAGGAGAGAACACTCCAAGGCGATGAACGTGAGGCTCTTCGTAGGGCCAAGTAATTTCTGTGATGCTATTTTGTGCGATAACTGTCGTCATGGCATCGGAATCCTCGGCCCGGATTCTTGTATGAATCTGCAAATCACCTGCATCAACGCTCGCGTAGGATGTCCTTGGCACACTGATGGTGGTTGCCGGCTCAACCACAGTCCCTGAAGGAAGCCGTATCATGTTCGAACGTCTATCGAGTTTAGGACCCGAGGGATTCGTGCAATTCCTTTGAATCCACTTTGATTTTCGACGGTTGGAACCCTTTGCTTTGAGTGTTTCTGCGATGGCAATTGCAACTGCATCTCCAATGTCTCGATCATTGACGAGAAACATGTTCTTGGTGCCAGGGATATGCTTTCCCTTATCATTAATGACGTGGAGATGATTTTTGAAATACCGTTGTGCCCGGAGCCGCTCGTTAACTTTGATCATGGCTCTCGACTGAATCACGGGGGTTGAGTTTCCAACATCACTATTGATAACCGGGGGCATTTTCTTTGCACTCAGATGATAGGCGGAATCACGATTGGATTGACCAAAAATTTCGAGATTGTTGCTGTCCTCCTTTTTCAAGGAGATCCCCGACTCTTGTGAAGTCTTTGGTGGCCAGAGAGTCTCATGGCTCTCACGGCTAGAAGGATGGCGATCGCTTTTAGACATTTGAACAATGTAGGCAAGACTTCCTGTTCCATAGGGAGCAATTTCCATGGGAACCTTGCTGATCTTGAAATCGGATGCTGCGAGCGTTTTATCAGAAACTCGCTCTAGGTAGTAACTCGACCTAGCTGAGCGAGGGTTGAAAACGTAATAGGAGTCACTTTTCAGGAGAGGGGAAACTAATGGGGGGCTGAACGTCTCTCTTGAGCCGGCACTCAAATCTTTCTTGAAGAGCGTGTTTCCTCCTGGAGTCGCTGCCTTGGAGGTCGTATCCTGGACTGGTCTCAAGTGAGAGTTTGAAAAGTTGAAAAACCCTTGTCCAGAGGCGAATTCAAGGTAGGCTTTTGTTAGTTTCCGAGGAAGTTCACTAGAAGAAGCGCCAAAAGACTCGTGGATAACCGACTGCGAGCTTTCACTGGATTCGCCACCTATCGATTCTTGGTGGGAAGAAGTACTGCTTTGATCTCGGGTAAGTTCTTCTAACTCCACATTGCGAACCGCATTTATGATATCTGCGAGCTCAGCGAAAGCTTCCTGAGGGATACTTTGCGACGGAGTTGTCAACGAATCACTCGAGTTGACAACTGGAGGGGTGTTTAGTGTCGATGTTCCCTCAAACGTGTCGCCAATCCATGCACAGCCATATTTTGGTGGTTTCGAGAGATCCCCAGACTCACGCTTCTTCTAGGTCGGCTTGTTGGGGTTTCTGGAACTGATAAGGCTCCCGCCTACAGGCTGACTGGCTAGAGTTCTGGCATTGAGGCCTGGTCCTTCTGTACTGGTTGGGTTGTCAATGTGACGCCGAGGCTCTTCTTTCGCAGTCTCAATCAAGTCGTGAGATTGTACGTCCTCTGGAAAGAGGACAACTTTGGGCTGAATAGGTGAGGTAAGAAGTCTTGAGAGCTTCGGGAGCGAGTGGGTGCTGTCCATAGGCTTTTCCATGTTACCAATCGGACGAGTGCGTTGGGGAGACATAGCCTGATGTTGAAGAGATTGAAGTTGAAGAAATAGCCCATATGGGCAATTATAGGGCCGATGGTGATGAGTAGAGTGATAAAGAAAGACGCATGGAGAGGAAAATAGGGCTGTGATGAAGGCGAGGAGATGGGTCGTGAGTTTTATAAAAGTGAATCGTTTAGTAGGCATCTATCCTCAAGCCTTGCGCCTTCCTACGGTAGACCTTACCTAATTCTCGTTCACAAGGAGGTACATGTGGAAGGGGTGATGATACGTAGGATGAAAGAGCTCCTGAGAACAAAACTCCAAGCCAGACTCAATATGGTTCTAAGAATGTTTTCGCAGTTTCTTATTTTTTCAGCCATTTGTAACAAAAAGCCTGTAATGATCTATCACAGAGCGTCACCTGGCGGCGTAACTTGCGCAATGTACATGCAGAGAACCTCAGCCTAAGCACGAACACAAAATGGCGCAATATTCAACACCCGCCATATCACTATGAAACAGGTCACAGCTCCATATCCTCCTAAGGGAGCGGTGATCCTTTGCCCGGAGTCCAACTGGAACCTCCTCCGAAAGCTGACCCAGGCTGCCCCATCATTATAGGTCGGACTGGTGTGGTAGGAGTCCCAGTCCCCTCGACCGGTAGAGGAGGAGGCGTTTCTCCCCTGGGAATCTGTGTATCCTCCTTGCGCGGTGGCTTGAAATTAACATCTCGACCAGCACGATAGATGTCTTGAAGCATGGGCTCAAGAATACCCGCATCCTCAAATTCCTGATACTTTCGGTAGAGCTTGAGAGCTGTTCGCGAGTCTTCAATCGAGTCATGTGTCTCCATCTGAATATCCTCCCTGAGCAAGTACCACGCAAGGAAAGCTAACGAGAGCTTGCGCAATCGAGATTGGAGGAAGAATAGATCGATCGTGTCGATGATCTGTGATTTGGGCACGTGAATGTTTATGACCCGAAAATCCTGTTTTAGTCCATGGCCTAGGAACTTGCACCCGAGATTCAGAAGAACCCACATCTTCTTGTATACCAGTTTCAGGGGTAGTAAGCTGTGCTCTGAGACCCGAGGATCCAAATCCTGCTCCGTGATTCCAGAGTAAGACGTGAGGTAGTCCACAATCGGCTCTCGGATCGAAATATAGTCGTCGATAAATGGAGTTCCCTCGAGCTCGCCCTGGCCACGCACAACCGAAGCACGGGCGAGCGCGTAAACGATGGGTCGAATAGTCTCTCGTTCACCATCCGAATTCATCTCAATCTCAGGTTGCCGTACTGCGACAAACTCAGTATCTAGTGCAACGACGGTGTTCGGACCAGGTGCCTCAGTTTCGGGCGTCAGAGTCTGGTAGGTTTTTGCCTCAGAATTGAGGTTGGTACTATAGGCATCCATCAGTGATAAGCCCAACGTAACAGGTAGTATAGTGCCATACCTAAGGTCCTGATACAGAATCGATGTGTCAATATTTTTCTTCCAGTCAGTGTCGAGTTTATTGTTGGCATCCTTCACCTGGAAAGCCACAACAGAGGGAACCTTCCAGGATGTGTTAAAAGTGAGAGCTTCTTCGGTGCTGACAGACCGCACCAGAAAATCGTTGAATAGGTGCCACTGGCTTTCGCCGGGGGGGTCTGGCTCCGTATGGGCCACTGTATAGTTGTCAGTATTAGACAAATAGCAAAACTCATTACACATACCGTTAACCATGGACACAAGGTGCGACTTTTGCGTCTGACCGCTTTCGATGTTGATGGCCATACCGATGAGAGAGTAGACCTTGATGTTATGCATGCCTCGTTGTAGGTGAAGTTTCAAATCTTCACCCTCATAGCAAAAGAATTGGCCTTGCTCTACAATAACGCCAATCTCTTCGGGAAGCCATCCAGGGGTCGACCATAGCATCCTTTGTTCCTGACTTGTGATAGCGGTATTGAGAAGGAGTACAGCTGGGATGCTGTGAATGGTTTTTCTAGTGGCAATAGTTTGGTATCGTTGGCATCTGCTACACCACCCCTTCGAAGTTGTTTCTCTTTCAACACTATTCTTCAAAACTTGGGAAAAGGTAATTCGTGGCATCTTTGCGGTTCGGCCTCCAGACTTCTACGATTAGGTTAACTTGCAGTCGCATGAGGGCCGATTTAAACGTACAGTAGATGGGTAGAGCAAATCGTTAACAAACGTTGAACCAGGCCTTGTGTACTCGCTTCTGCAGTTTATGCACCGAATCGAGCTAGTAGCAGATGTGGCAAGGACCTAAAGATGGTCAGTAGTGGAAAATAAATCTGATAGGAATGACACCGACCTGTTCCATGGCGGAAGAGTTAGGGTTGATGGACTTGTGATCCTGCACAATCTTCTCCAAAAGAAATCGGGTTAGGCCTTGTAACATGACATTGAGAGTAGTGCCATGGGGGTCCTCCTCGAGAAGACCCAGGGGACCAGCTACATTGATTAGTTAGTTTTTTATTGACGCATGTTTTGCAGGTTCGTACCTTGAGGATGACTACTGAGAGTCTTCAAGAGGTTGGTTGCTTGGCAGATTGACCCTTCCGCCTTCTGAAGCATGTCAAACAAGAAGCCAAGCTCACACAGCAGACATATCTCGCTTATACACGCAGTGGCAGCGTGTTGAAGGGCAAGATTCCGGATTACAGGGGTAAAATGCATGATTTGCAGGAGCGAGTTGGCATACGAGTTCGAAATATGAATCTCCAGGCCAGAATGTCGAGTTTTGTTGTAATAACTGCATTGGATTAGCCGCCAATCTTCACACAAAACGATGTCAAGTATACTTACCCAAAGTCAAAATCATCCACGCCGAACTTGCTGTACTTTATCTCGACATTGCGGTACATAACAGGGATCTCCGATCGCTTGCTTTCAATTTCCATCTCGGCCAAAGGACTGACAAGCTCATCTGTCCTATCATCAGGAAACTTGAGTGCAGAAGTTGCGAGTTCTCGAGCCTTTTCGCTGAGGAATTTAGGAGCCTTGAGACCGGAGTTGACGGATTTGTTGAGGTTGCGAGTGTCCTCAACCTGGTTGCGCCGAAGACCACGAGTATTCCTGCCATAGAGACCAAACTCGGTAGCTTTGAGTCCCGCAAGAAATTGGGCATCGTACTTAATAGGAGGAGCACCAACATCATATGGTACATCTGGCCAAGCCGAAGCGAGCATTTCTCGATAGTAAGGCATGCCAATTGAATTGAGAGGTCTGGCATCATTAGTTCCCAGATGTCAAAACGGTATCTCGCCAACTCACGTTTCTGGTGTCCAGTCGATATTAGGAAGAGGTTCTTCAGGAGTCGCAAACTCGATGGGAGTGGGCAAGTCCACAAAGTGAAGCTTGGTAGGAGAGCCCCATAGATGGATGAGACACTCTGTATCTGTCAATGCCATAGCCTCACCAGATGGTGCTATCTCAAACATGCTAAGGTACGTGAGAACATTGGCCTGGCGGACGTTACTTGTGTTTGGATTCATAAGGTCAACAACATGAATTTGACCACTTTGAGACACGACGATGCTAGTCGTCAGCATCCGAGGGTGCATTCGTACGTAGGCAGCGCCGGCAGGGAATGGAATCGGAGGCATCGATGACATCTTCTTAATGTCAAAGACGTTGAGGAAAGGATCTAGCATATAATTCTGGCCTTGTCTTAGGGAGTAACCGCAGGTCACGATAAAATCGTGCTGGGCATCCATATCATTGATCAATGCCGAGTGCGCGCTCCACGTTTTGATAACAGCAAAAGTGATGGGATCCAGGAGGTCAACCGAGCCATTATTGGCGGCGGCGCAAATGTAGCGCCCTCGCTTCATGATGGTATACTGGTGTTCGGTATGTATCTATATGCGCTGTTAGTCTGCATTTGTAAGATGGAGGGCTGGTTGTCAGACTTGTTTAACGACATCACCCTTGATGAGGTCAATGATAAGCATCGTATCCTGAAGACCAGCGGCTATGATCTCAGTGGTTCCCTTTGATGTAAAGCTCATACATCGTAAATCTTTCATATCATCATGTCTCGTACAAGTCAGCCACCTACAACACTACAGCGGAGGTCTGGCGCATACTTGATATGCCATATTGGCAGCCCCCTCCTTATCGCCATGTGAAGGTCCTTGGATCCAAGTACCACAACACCTTTCTCATTGACGAGGATTTGGCGGACTGCGCCATCGGGAGTTAAATGCGCCTTGAAGGAGGTATATCGCTGGAGTTCGGTGCCGTAGAAGGAAGTTACGCGACCCTGAAATCTAGATGAGAGCCGCGACCTGGGTGATAGGGCCGGAAGCACGACATACATAGTCATTACCGGTCCAAAGTAGTTCTTGCGACGTATCGAAGGTCATAGTCGTTACGGGTGTGGGCATCGCGTGCAGGCCCGGGGGCGGGAAGTGAACGCGGACGACCTGGGGAGACCAGAGTAGCAGTGTCAGCACATAGAAGCTTTGCGCGCGTGAAAAGAGAATAGAGGATACCGCGAAGGTTAGGTGCGACTTTGGTGCAGCCGGTGGAGTAACGTCAAATGAAGGCACGGAACATCGCGAACTCATTGTTGGGCCAGACGTACCTCATCCCAATCTCCGTCCATGGTGGCAGAATATACATCCTCCGCGGAGCATAGCTATGGGAAAGAAATGCAGAAACACCGCCAGCGCCTTGGAGGCACGAATAATGCGATCTGTGGAGGAAACCGTAATGAGCTAGAGTATACGGATGAATTGTAAGAGTTTCGAGACTTGTCTCGATGTGAGCGGCGTCGCAGAGGGACTCCAGTCGAAGCTTCAAACTATGGAGGGGCAGTGAGCTTGATATTTAGCCGACATTCATCCGCACCGGAAGTGATAAACAGGCAAGCTCGGAGGTGGGGCGACTATGTCATAGGCAGTACGAGCTTCAATATTTCCTACCTGTGAGTGACTTGATGCTGTGCTCTAATTTCACTTGATTTGCATTCTGATAACGATTGAGTGGTATAGGTCCCGTGGGCTATTCACCTGAGCACATCAAAGCAATGCCTAGTGCCAATAAACACATTAAAATTGTCGCGGCCCGTGTAAGTTGGACATTAAACATAATTAGAAAACCTACCAATATGCATCTGAGCATCCCATGGTCCTCGCTGCAAGACTTTGGAACTACGCAAGAGGAATAAGACTCTGATCATAATCCGAGCCTAGGGTCTTTCGCGGAGTTTGTTCGTACTAACATATTTTTGTAGGTTTAAAGCCTCAGGAAGTTCTGATGGCTAAAACTGTTTCTTGTCTCTATCCGATGTGTCTAATGTAATACCTAATTGTATTCAATTTGTTTTGCCGTCCAATAATGCACCTAAAAGTCCTGATGCCATGCATAAAAATGCCCGATTGTCCCGAACTCCTCATTATCATCATAAAATCACTGTTAATCTATTCTTGGCCTAGTCCATAGTCGTAATATCAGTCGGGCGCAACGTTACCATGCGAATAGGCTAAGAGATGCTAGAATAATTCTAGTATGTCGCAAGCATCCTGTCAGCAAATTCTCAATTGCATGGGGCCCCTTTCAAGGGGGTCTAAAGTTGAATGAATCTCTCAGGTGTTGAAGAGAGAAAAGGCTTAGACAGGTAATCTGTCGAGTGTCGAAAGGGGCATTTCTGGCCTAGACCATACTTGGCCAATAAGCCTGGGCGTGCATGGGTGTTGTCAAGATACCCGCGCAGGGGACGGCAAAAGCCCGAAGGAGCCGGCTGGCTCAGATTAACCCCCGTTAAGAACTTAGACCGCCGCATGACGAAATTCGAGTCCTGGTCGTACGTCCAATGCTAAAAGGAAAAAAATCGAGCCGGTTCCTCTAGAGTTCAGGCGAGCGGCAGAACAACCCACGGTCTTTATCACGGCTCCGCGAAAATGCTAGCTCAAGCAGTCCGACGCCCGCTTGGTCCGCGATAAATCCTAAGATGGACAGGGAGTGGGTCGAGATTAAACTTCGTCTCTCGCATGTGCCCCTACGCTTCGCCCGAATGGAGCGGCAAAGGAATTGACATGGTGCCGGGGCGTGAGGGATTCCCTATTCTCTGGAAAAATTCCTCGAGTCGGGGGAAAATTGGCTCATGAGACCTGGTAAATAGTGAAATTGACAGGGAACGCATTGTTGTTGAAGCCTGGTAGCTTAGAAGCTGGCTCTCCTGTAGGTTCGAGCTGAACCTGCCAACGAGTTCCCGTGAGTGCTCCAACCTCGTTCCAGAGGAGTTGGAAGCTGTCTTCATCATGAAGATAGGACGAGCGAGTGCTGGTGGTGGACGCCCCTGGTTTATCGCTGCCGACTTGACGACCGTAGATCATGGCATTTTTCGTCCCAGGCTTAAGAAATTCAACCAAACGCTTGCCGATGTAGAGTTGCTGAACCCAGTTGAATAAGTGAAAAAAGCTGCCAGCATGAATAATGGTGACTTTGCCTCGGAGACAGGCCAGTCGTTTGTCGTCGGGATCCAGCATGTCACCTGCGACAAAGGTGGTACCAAGAGTCGAGCGGTCTTGAAAGAGGTCGTAGCCAATGTCGATGAACTTGGACTGTAAATCGGTGCCGATAAGTTGGGCGCCGCTTACGCCGTCGGCTCGGAACTGGCGGATGACTTGGCCAACGCCACAGCCAAGATCGAGAAGAACATCGCGAGAGCCGCCGACGTTGAGTCGAAAGAGAACTTGCTGATACCGAGGGTCCTGAGGATCAAGAATGTAGAGAAATTTCCACCGGCCAACACAAGGGTACTGGGAGACACACCATGCCTTCTCTCGCTGATAAGGGGCGGGTCAGATCAGATCAGGATCAGGAGCCGAAGCGCGGGCCCATGGGGTAACGGTAATGGAAGTGGGACTTACAACACGACGCAGGTGCTCGTCAAGGTCGTTATATGGGATCTTACTGTAAACTTCAAGGAGGTGTCGAGCTGGGCCAATATCTTGAGGGGGGTCTTCAAGATAGCTCCAGTCTCGAACTTTCATGACGTCCATGCTAAGCAACATGATGAGGGCGGCAACTAGAGGGGCCAAAAGGGCCCAGAGAAATATTGGGTGAGGAGGATGGCGTCAATGAGGAGGACAGAAGGGAAATAATGCTCTCGATGTCATTGAGCCTTTGGTCGAATATCGTTCATGGAGAAGAAGAGAGATGGGGACGATGTTAGAGAAGATCCATTGAATCACGGAGATACCCCATAGACGGAGTACTAAGGCAAGAAGATTAGAATTGCTAGTAGGAAAAGATGGATCTCTTGGGAAAGGAGAGCGGGAGTTTAAGACGGGAGCAAGTGCCGAAAGATGGAATATAAAGACTGGAAGGGATGGGAAAGGCGGAAGGCAGGCCAATTGACGAGTTATTAATGAGATTCCAGATTCGGCACATGTCGAACCTGAATGAGGAAGGGTTTGTACGTACGTACCTGGACCTTGTTTGCCTACTACTACGTACGTAAAATGGACTAACAAAACGGGCCGGTGACAGGGGCAACAAAGAAAAGAAAATGTGCTCTAGGGTCCATTCAAAAGGATGGGATAGTGGAATGGGGAAACAAAGAGCCAGCCGGGCTCCGAAGGACGTCCCTCCAAGAGGCACCAACCACCAACACCACACCATAATTAATTACTTTTTCTACAACCGATTTGCTAGCTAGAATCCACTGGGCATCACAAAAGGGCAGCCGGGGCCCCGCTCAAGCGTCCCGCCCGCTGACCGAAGAAGGGCCTGTTGACTTCTACTGCAACAGTACATAGTAATCTGTAGGCTCCTGCGAAAAGGAGGAAACAATTCTTCTTCTATGGCCACCGCGAAGCGCCGAGTCTGGGACCACCAACGGCTCTACAAAGTTCATGATATTTGCTCAGCCCATTGAGCCGTAGCCCAAGCGCCTGCAAGTGATTCATTCCACAGAGCTTCAGGGAGCTTCATCAAGGACAATCCAGGGCGTGAAACCACTCCTCCAGGGCATGAAACGGCCCTTTCAGGGGTCAGTTAGTTCCTTGACCCCCATCCGCACAACCAAGCATTTCGCTCCATTGCAACACTGAGAGGAAAGTCCCCCAGCCCGCAATGTCTCTCAATTGTGTCCCTCCCCCCACCCGCCTCGCTATTCATTTCGGATTGGGACAAACTCTTGTGAACTAAAGTAGGCCATGAGTTTAGGCTAACTAGTGTCACTAACAATTCCTCATTCTGTCATCTGGCACCGCAGTTCTGACCCAATACCGCGCGTGGCATCCCATTTTGTCGTGCATCAGAAACATGCTGCAGTGGTCGGTCGAGACGGGAATAACAAAGGTCTAGTACTCCATAAAAAGCAAGCAGATCCCCTCTACGTCACACCATCAAGACTAGCCATAGTCCGATGCACGTTGTTAACAAGCCACCTAATTAGTCTGTCGCCGGAGCCGCCGCCATCATCAGACAATGAGAGGACGAGACAACTACTTCGTGCTGCTTTGTCACCTTCTCTCTTCAAATTGACCGGCTCTCTGAAAAGAAGCAAGCATTTGCTCACAACGCACGCCTAAGAACCTTGTCAGAATGAACGACTCTCCACTCTGAGACACACAGACCTGTGTCTTTTTTTTCTTTTTCTTTTCTTTTTCTTTTCTTTTTTTTCTTCTAGTGTAGTATCGCTCCCGAAAAAAGAGAGCTATGAACCATGATCGAACCATGGCGCCAATCGTGGATTATTTGTGTCAGCGACCCAGATACCGAACCATCGCTAGAGAAAAAAAAAGTCGCGGCGGATCCGGGCGCCAACGTCGATCCTGTTTGTCAGGGGGTTCCGTGGGTGACGACTTCCCTCTGCACTCATCCTTATTGGACCCTCCAGTTTCCCATCTGGCCGGAATATTTCATTCCACTGCTGATCATGTCATGACTCGCTCGGGAACTCACCAAGAAGCCACGCTCTTGTAAGCACGGCCATTTCATTTTCAATGTCTCGAATGAAATACGACTAAGGTGGTTTTAATAATCCTTATCACAGGCGCGGAGCCGCTTTCATTTTCCGCTATGTACACATATTCGGCATCCATGACTCCGGACTTGAGCTGAAGCCGACGCTAATTTGGACCGAAGAGTGCAACCAGGGAAGATGGTAAATACCGATCAGCTGCAGAGGGCATGCTGATTCTAAAACAGACAGCTCTTCCGTGTCAAGTGGAAGATTTAACGCTGTCGAGACCTTCACGTGGCGGTTTGTTTACTTTACACAACTAACAAGATTTGTCTCACATGAACACGCCCTCGAATCTGATCCAGCCGGTGCCATGAGAATCATAGACCGTAGACACAATAAAGTCGTCTCTTGATTTAGATACCATACTCCATTAGCATTCATGCCTAGTGATAGTCATACACACTACGCACGCATGTTCGAAATTGACCTCTTAGTATTCGCGTCTATCATTGATACATATATTCTTGGGTTTCACCTGAACAGCCTTGCAGCTTATGTCCCATGACCCAATTCAATCTGCTTCAGAGGGACGAGTGTCTCAGGGTAATACCCGACCAAAAACAACTAATGCCATGCAATGTAGGCGGACATGACAGCACAAAGACACACATTTAAACTTCCGTCAACATGCTTCAGGTCCACTCCCTCCGGCAATGGAGAGATGATACGGAGACTGGCTTAGCGCCGAGGCATAGCGTTCATTTATAAGGGCCGTCTAGGCCGTTATATCTGGTTGATCTCGTGTCGACCGGAATGGAAGGAAAACGAGGCCGCACATACAGTATATTCAACTCCATGCCTCGTGGATTCTTGATTTCTGGCCAGCGTCCCAGCTCAGGTAGCCTACATGCAATCGGATCTTCCAAATTGGATGAGCCGACTAATATGAATTATTTGGGAGCCGGAGCCTTTTCAAGTCATACACCCTCACTTCTAGAATAATCGATCATAATCATTAATTGAGTGTGAATTTAATAGTACGAGCCAAGCAGACCTAGACTAATGAATAATAACTTTGCCTCTAGTAAGATGGATAACTTGTCATTCACTTGCAGTCAAAAGACATAAATTTACCCAAGAATTATAACCGGAAGGACGCATCATCTCAGGAATGAGAATACTACTGTTTCATGTTGTCCGCCTCTCGAAATTAAACTTGTGCCTGGCCCTTGACAAGGAATAGGAAATGAGGCGTCAAGCCTTCAACCTCAGTATACTTTGACCCGTGTAGCATCCCTGACATTGCTCGGTCTTTAACCTCTGGTTTCAGACATGATTTGTGATAAAAGAATTGTCACAGTTTGCCAATTGGTTCACCATCTCAGCAATTGAGTACGGACTGGGATCTGCTAGTAGCAGAAACGCCGATGCCAACTAGGTAGCTTGACCCTTTGTTATGAACGTATTCATTTTGTCATCGAAAGAAGTTTCGGAATGAATGACTCCAGAAACAGCACGATGTAACTTATATTTGCTATACCAATATAGCCCACTTTGTTGTAGCACTTTGTAAGATTTCCCACTTCATGAAGCTTGACAATGTAATTTCAGAAACAGACCTGTCCAGAGCGGACTTTTCAATCGATGTAAATATACTCATTGAATTCGAAGTCTTAAACTGTCCACGTATCTTGAAGGTTTGCCGTTAAATGCGGCATATAGACGTTTGTTCACACGCGTTAATGGTCATGGCGGTGGTGGTGATGGTGTGCTGGTGGCAGGCAGCTGATGACTAATCTCAAGTGGCAAGCAGATGTGGGTCACGCAGCTTCCGTCAAGTCGCCCGAAAAATTCTTCCTTCTCCGTGATGCTCGAGGTCAAAACACCCACACAGAAAAGCAGTCATCGGGGCCGAGTTCTTCCTCTTCCGTCGAGGCGTCGCCGTCGCATCGCATTTATCTCGTTCCGAAAGCCCCAAAGGAAAGCGTCGTGTAAGTGCCCATCACCAGATGCAGCTGCATAACAACGACACACTTCATCGTTGTTGCGTCAAAACTTGCCTCTGTACTTTGCTATCATCTGTTGGCTCTGCTGTCGCGCACGCGCATCAAAAACATTGCGATGTCGAGCCCTCTGCTAACAAGAGCTTCGTCTAGTGACTTGAATAGTCGCGTCGCGACTAGCTTCACGCATCGGAGTTGTCGCGTCTCGCTACTCGGTGAACCCACGCCCCGACATTCGAATTCATGCAATTTTGTTTTATTTTCGCGATCACCTGCTGATGCAAACGAACGCATCCGTTGATTGATTTCGCAAATACCAGAACTCGTCGCTATGAGCGCACCAAAGGAGGAGGCGGACGACGCCATCTCGTATCCCTCCCCCAGCGCAGAGACAATGGAAGCTGGTCCTTTCTATAATACTACCCCTCGCGATGGCGTACACGAGCCTGCGGTTGATACTCAGGTTGACCACCAGGTTGAACATCACCAGATCGAACACCACCAGGTCGACCCTCAAGTCGACCCCCAGGTGGATCACCAAGACCATCGAGATCAGCATATTCCCGACCAAACACAAGTGCAAGTACAGGAACACGAGCAAGGTGACCTGCCTCAAGAGTCGCCAACATCTCAGCATCATGTCATCTCACGCCCGGCTAACCTGGAAGAGCTTCAACTGGCTGCCCAGCTTGGTGGGGGCCTTGCTGGCGCATCCATGATGTCCGGACCGGACCCCAATATGAACGTGGAAGACCCAAATCTGCGCAGCATCATGCCGCACCCCGAGCCTGAGACGCAACAGGCCCAACAATACGTGCAAGAGACGCCCACGACCGACCCTATAGTGCCACATGGCATGCCTATCGCCGTACAGGCTCCAATGCACCCACCATTCGCAATGGACAATATTCCTCCAAGGAAGCGGTCTAAAGTGTCGCGCGCTTGTGATGAGTGCCGTCGGAAGAAGATCAAGTGTGACGCACAGTCGGACACAGGCGAAAGTCCATGCTCGAGCTGTGCGCGATCCAATATCCGATGTTTGTTTAGTAGGGTGCCCCAAAAGCGAGGTCCAAGTAAAGGGTATGGAACGGATCATTTCTTTTGCTTTTTCATGACTGACATGACATTAGATATATCAAGGAACTTGCAGATCGTATCCATAGTATTGAGAACAAGCTTGAATCCGACGGTGGCTTGAACCAGGATGAACTCGATAGACTTTTTGCTCCCGAGAGACCTCGACAGAACCATGTTAATGATGATGCAAGCCGAAAGCGACCATTTTCAAGTATCACAGGCGAATTCAACACTCCTGGTAGCGCGCGGCAAACGCCTTGGGGTTCAGAGCATCGCTCGCTGCAGGCGTCGGCGGGCTCTGATAGCTATGCTGCTCCTTACGTTGCCAGCTCATTAGCCCCTCAGCCTTCAGCAATCAAGGCAGATGAGACCCCTTCAAAACCTCCTGTCGCAACGATGGAGATCACCATGACTGAAGCCGACGAGTTCCCTGATGTTGATGAAGAGACCCTGCACAGGTAAGCACCCGGATTGCATTGCTTGTTGTTCGCCCATAACCTCCATATGCTCACACAACTCTAGCTACTTGTCAAATGTTCAACCCGTGTATCCAATACTCCCAAGGAGCAAGGGTAGGTTGCAAGAACTGCTTTCACAGTGTCCCTCAACCTTGCGGATCGCATTCGTCAATGCTCTCCCTGCGGTAACAGGATCATCAAGTGATGCCAAACTCGCGAGCTCCCTGCTCAACGAGTGGGAGAGTAACGAGGCCTCTCACTCCCAAGTAGCCAATATTGTGCATGCGCAAACCCTGGTGCTACTTATTGTTGACGCAGACTGGCGATCGTCATCAACACTGCCATTCCTTCTGGGGCGAGCGGTTGCGTTGGCAAACCACATGAAGCTTTGGCGATATGCTCCAATAGAATCGGCCTCTGAGCAGGATTCAGATGATCAACTCTGCGTCCGCATCTGGTGGTCACTGATCCTTCTAGATCGGTGGTATGCTGCGGGAACCGGAAAGCCCGCGCATATCCCGGATAGTAGCGTTGTCGCACCGCCCAACCTAGAAAACATACTGGGAGATGTGTGCTTCTATTTAGTTCGTAAGTGGCGAGCCAACCCCATGTCTATGACCAAGGATGATTGCTGACACAATCTTGCATAGGCTTGTCCAAGCTACTAAACCGAGTGTCGCACGTTGTGTCGACTTTACAGCCAGGGTCGGCGACAACAGAGCAGCCGATGGCTGCTATCCTAAACGACTATATAGAGAACTATCGTGAGGACCTACCAGCGCACATTGAGCCGGCATCGCATCCCTTGGTGCACTTGGCATACTGGCACTGCAGACTTTTGGTTACGCTCCTGACCCCAGGAGCGACACCATCGGAGATCTTGTGGCCGACCAAGGAGCAGATCAACCTCTTGTTTGCCAACATTCACCTTCAGTCTCCACTAGTGAATCATTTTGCATCGCTAGTAGCCATGTCTCTATCAAAGCTTCTCAAGCTAGAAAGTTCACGAGATGAGGCGATGCAGTTGATTAGAGACATTGTAGAGAAGCCCGGAGATGTGTGGGATGGTGTCAGGGACAAACTGTCGGACCAAATGCGTCCTACGTCCTCAGTAGAAGCCACAGCCAGCCAAGGTCTGCAGCACCTGGCGGACTTGGCTACAGCACACGAGGGCATTGCACCAGGAGGAGAGGAGATTACATTTGGACCCTCGCTCGCCTCAGGGTATCTGGATATGGCTTAGGAGGATGAAGCGAGAGCATTCAGCGGGTGGGAAGTGAGGGGAGCCCAAATAGGGGTCTCGAGAGAGTAGTTGAGGGGCATTATCTCTTGACTTGACTATGGTGGAACGTATAATTATACGAGGTGATAGGGAGCGGCTTGTGATGGAAGATGACCATTCTGATGAGAACAGAAGTGTATTCTAATGTAACGCTGTATACTACGGCCGTAATTGGGGGGACTGGGACAGATAGTCTTTGGGGGCAATAGGAGTGAAAGGTGTTTGCTTTGGAGGACTGGCCAGTTGCGAGCCATACTTATCTTGGGGATATGTCTTTTGTCTGCGGGCACTGATGAATGGAGCAACGCTGGGTCCCTTTGAAATATACGAACGTTGTACCTCAAATAAGTTGACTCCCAGCTTAGTACAGATGCACAAGGCTGTCACGTTCATGCTAGAAGGACCTAACAAGGAAATGTTCTGAGGTCAAGAGCCGTGAGAATAGTGCAACCCCGCCGTCTGGGGCCAACGAGCTTGGTTTGATGATGGGGCACCAGATTGGCGCGCTACGTGAGTGAATCGTTGACCGTTTAGAAACTAGCCAGCAAAAGTTTTGCTTGACATGGCACCCACTTGGCCGGGATTCGGGGTTATCAGCGGCAATCTCTGTAGTGCTAAGCTACCCATAGAGGAAAAAAAGAAAGAAAAAAAAGTGAAAATTGTTGGCCAGACCCTAGATGTTGATGATGATCGATGCGATGCGAGAAAGGGTGTAGACGGATGATCTGCATTAGGTGCACGCCACCACCACCATCACCACGACCACGTCCACCCATAATTTGTTCGGTAAAATGACCAAACGATTATGATGGACTCATTCTAAACTAGACGATTTGAATTCAGGATGGACTACGGCATTGGTGATCCCGATGTAGCGGTGAAGAAAGAGAGGACCCCCTTCTTCTCTCCTACATCGCCTTAGAAAGAAGAAGAAAAAAATAAGGCGGAAGATGAGACGGTTTGGTGCTGAAACTTGAGGCGTGAAAGTTGGCTCTCGACCAAACGAATGAATCAGGCAGGGTGACATACCGAACAGGTAATTAACACCACAATTGACAGGGCCGAGACCAAACATCTTCAACTGGACACACCTTTTTCTTTTTTGCCTTTCCCCCCCATCCCACCCGAGAGACTGGATTAGGATCTCAACAAAATTCATTGGGGAAAACTGACGTGTGTGTGCTCTGCAAACCCCCTTTGTTGGCTGCTTGGCATTTTGTGCTGAATGTGACGCCGTACGTGCTGCAACGATGGATAATCACGGAGCACTGGTCGATACATGCCCATAATGAATAGCTTCACATGACATACAAGTATGTACGGTATGCATATGCATATCCCCATCCACAGCGACCATTCTCTCTCCTCCCACTTTTATTTTTAATTTCCCCCCTTCTGACCTCAGATGCTCGATTCTTCCATCTTAACGGGTTAAAAAAAAAAACGACACCCCTGGCTGTCAATTCATTCCTAGAAAGGAATTGCCGATTAGTAGAAACTGTAGCTCCGGCCCGGCTCCGACCCACTCGAAACATCCTCCGGCACACATCGCTCCGGCTCTCCCCTCTCCTCTTCCCCCCCCCCCTCCCCCACTCTGCCACTCCTCTCTTGTTCCTCTGTCTCTGTCATCTTTGGCGTCATCCGCGTCTCCTCTTTTACTACAAAGTTCAATGGAACTAAAAAGTCGTTAGGGCGCCGATTACCGGACATCCGGGGTTTGACTTGTACACTACACCAGAATAAGGAAACGCTGCCAACTGCTCCGTACCAATAATAATAAATGAATAATAACAGTAAATAAACACGTTAGAATTAACCCCCGGAACCTGGCAAACTTCCTGCCGAACGCTTTACGTTCTCACTTTCTTTTTAGCCGGCTACGCAATGGTTTCAGCCTCCACGCGCAGACCACCAACAATAACAACAAAAGCAAAAAAAAAAAAAAGGGCAAAGGGCCAGATCCAAAGAGATGCAGACAAGGGTAGGTGGCTGGCTGGCAGGCTAGTTGGTCAGGTTCGAGCCCTGGACCTGAAAGAGCCCTGGATCCACTGGGTGACCTCATGGCGGGTCGTCCAGCACAGCTTCGCAGCTCTTCTTCATCTATGCTGCACGAGTGTCCCGACGGCTTGTCCCCAAGAAGATATTTTGACGCGGGATGTGGACTCTTTATTCTCCACTTTGAGTGCCCCCCCCCTTTGCCGTGGCCAGCTTGGTTGTTGTTGTGTTCATGTCTCATTTGCCTCGAGGAGTATGGATTAGGAAAGTAAGATTAAGAATTGAACGGAGTGAACGACATGGTTCGCTGCTCGTCCGCACACATGGTAACCAGGACTTCATCACTAAGAATAATCTATATAAAAAAAAGAAGAAAGAACGAAAGAGGGAGAGAGAGAGAGGAGAGAAATGAGACCCTGCCAAAAAGCCGTGATAAAATTGGAACACGGGCAGGATTTTCATGTGGAGAGCTTCTCCGTTTGGCATGCCTTCCTCTCCGGGGATCGGGCCCTGGGTGGAGAATTCTTGGCGGCGTTAGAGAGGAGGAGTACGGACATACAGTACCACCACATAATCTTTACGGAGTACTTCATACAAGCGTATAGCAGGTCCGACATTTAAACTGAGTAAGGCTATGCCACTAGTAACCACATTTAGCCGCAACCAAAGGCTAAGGGTCCAGGGCTTACCTTAGGGTACAGGACTTGTTCCAGTACCGATACTTTTTTTTTTGGGGGGGGAGGGGGTTTTCAATGTTACCGTGCTGCCTCGTTTTGCTACGAGTTTCTAATTACAGTGCATTGTACTTCGTACTCCGACCCCGTACTCCTGGCTTCTTCTGCCACTGCCCTCGGCTAGTAAGTACAGTAGGGGCAGAGCAGTAATGGAAGTCAGATCAGACCAGGTACGAGATGACGGGGACACGAGATTTGCATGTGCAGAAATGACTTTCCATCGCCTGCAGTCTCCATATCCTGTAGCCTATCCCCGCGGGACAGTGGTCTAGAAGAAACCGTAAATCTGTGGACAACATAGGCAAATCGCAAGGTGGCGGCATAGCATAGCATGACATATTCTCATGCTCGTACAATACACACATGCATACCCTTGGTATCTGTACTAATCATACCGGGTTTTACCAAAGGGCAAGTCAACCCAAATCCATAAGTTGGTCATCCTCATCATGTCCCAGCTAGGCCTTCTCAGTGGAGTCAGTTGCTGCATCATCAAGTAAGCCTTCTCATTCCTCAAACCAAGAAGCCCTAAAAGCCTAGGCCAATCCTTCTCTCTTTAAACCCTCAGCCCCCTTTTCGCAGCTGGTCTTGGCAGCTCGAGGTCATGAATTGTACGTACGTAAACTCGGACACATCGTTTACCATTACTCTCATGTATTTATCCTCAACATGTCTAATGCGTAATGCGTAATGCGTATTGAGTAACTAGGCATGTGGCCTAGACCCCAAGAGGTAGCCTGCAATCGGGCGAGCGCACGATCCAGAGGCTGGCCCTCCAGGAGCAGCATATGTGCGTTGAAGAGAGTGAAGTAGAAGTGGCGCGGCCGGGCGCGTGGTCGTTGCCCCAGATCCCTCCACCATCCCCCATTCCCCCCCTCAAGTTCCAGGCTAGACAACGTAAGACCCTTGGTATTCCGGGGTGGGTGGGTAGGTTGTAGCCGCGATGGACAGATGTGTTTCGACCATGGCAAAGGAAGCCAACAAGGGAACAAAAGGTGTGGTCAAATGACAAGGTCCTGTACCAGACCATGGGAGAAATCGGGACACTGCAGCCTTGTCGTCCAACCAGTCGCGCAAGGGTCATTGTTACTCATCCACTGCAAGAGGGCATCTTGTTCCGATTCATGCTCATCGTGACTCTCCGGACGGCCGAAGACGTTTCCAATAACGAGCACCTTCTAACAGATTCATCCGAGGTAGGCGGCAGGCATCGCATCCCATTTCTCCAACTTACCCCAAATCCAGCATCCGAAACAACCTAGTTCCTCGGTCATTAAAATAAAAATAAAATTTCACGGCAGGCAAATGAGGAGGATGGAGTTCTGTTGGTGGTGGCATCGTCGACCTCGACTCGGCTGGTCTTGGTCTGTCCGTCATCATCATGTCTATTGTGTGCCGTATATACCAATCGGCGTCGTCATGTAAAATAACAAAAACAAAAGGAATATAAAAAGGTAAATAGTGAATATTCTGGAAAAGAAAGAAAAGAAAAAGAAAAAAAAAGGATCAAAGACAAATCATCCAAAAACCAACAAAACAGACCAACGACAATCAAGTCTATCTCGAAAATCATATGTGCAATGCAGCGCAGTCCATAGTGCAGGTTTCCGGTCTTTCAGCCTTTCCTTTCCCCCTTTTATGTTGGCTTCTTCAAGTGCATGCAAAAGGTGGTAATTCTCAACCACTAATCCTCCATCAGTTCCCTTCTGTTATTTTGCATCTCCATCACTCCTCCTCTCCAAATCTCATCGGCTTGACTGTCTCTTGACGGGCGGGTGAACGGGCTGGCAGGATGGTCGGCTCGGGTTTCTTTAGCCTCGGACACCGCGAATCGTAAATCTTTTCAATCCCCGGTACAAGTCCTTTTCCGAAAACTTCCCATAACGGAACACCATACATACAAGCTGTCGCCTTTGTTGGTGCAGGTCTTCTTTCAGACCCAAGATTCAGAAGAAGGAAACCCTTGACTCTTTCCGACCGCGTTCCGGCCAACACCCCATACTCTCATGCATGTCATCCACCCCACCCAATCGTCTACCCCAGCCGATGTAAAAACGTAGCGGTCATCATCATAATCGTCAGATCCCGAACGCTGGCCACGGTAGATAGTGGGAGATTTCCGATCCCCCTTTCAGACCTAGACCCCGGCGTTGTCGTCGTTCGGGAAGAGAAGTAGATGGTGTGTATAGCATGTGAAATGCTTGCGTATTTAATAAAAACGTATTTTTTTTTTGGTGATGGTCGCGTAAAATGAAAACGAATGCCATGCGCCTTCATGACATGTCCTGGTAATTGGTATTTCCAGCGCCTGCCGTTACTTTGTTGAAATGATTAAAAAGAAAAAACCATGGGTATTGCTGTACGCCAAATTTCAATCCCGTAAAATACTTTCACATATCCCAAATGGCTTGCATCGAAGTGGGTGCGAGAGGATCAGGGCTCTCGTCCATCGTCGTCGTGATAGCCTCGTTGTAGTTAGGCATCCAGAATGCGGGGTCGTCTTCGACCATGGACAGACCTCCACCGGCGATAGGACCGTTGTCGGCACCCTTGTAAAAGCTGTCATAGTCAATGCTCGTCAGGTCGGCTGAGCTAGCCATCATGTTGTTCTGTCGCAGAAAGGCGCTGCCGGTACCGAAGCCATCAAAGTCGCTCTCACCCCCAGTTAGGAAGTCCTCAACTTCGGAGACTTCGCCAGAGGTTGATGTCGTGTTGGCCAAGTGAGGAAGCTGCTCGGAGCCGCTGCCAAAGTCTAAGAGGCGACCACTGAAGCTTTGAGCTCCGGCCTGGCTGTAGCTTGAAGGGGTGAAGCTTCCACCCTTCAGGTCGGAGAATTCGTAATGGCTCCAATCGACCGAAGCGGCGCTCAGCCCAGCACTGTACATGGGCGCATCGGTTTCCGAATTGAAGCCAGACCCGAACAAATCGAACGTGCTGTTGGCCATGTAGGGCGGATATTCAATGCCCGACAGGTCTAATGGAGGCAGGTTGCTGTTCAGGTTCTGAAAGCTAGGAGTGCCGCTCATGAGTGGAGAGGCAGTCTCCGACTTGACTCGGCGTTGTTCCCGAGTGCTGGCGGCGCGAGCTCGGCTGCTGGGCGGATCCCGGGGACCTTTTTGCATCATGCTATCCGTGCCTAAGCTACCAGTGCTGTGAGCCGAGTTGACCCGGTTGAGCTGGTACGGGCCACACTTTTGCGCGACCCGGTTGGTACGGTGAGCGGGCTTGTGGTGGCCGTTCTGGTCAAAGGTTAGAACACCATCAGAGTGAACCGTGTTAGCCCGTCGTCGGCGGGTGGGTGCCCGAGGACGACCGGTAACACTAGTTGCCTGAGACTCGCCCTCCGAGTCAGACTCGGGGACGGTATCAAGAGCGGGCTCCTTCTTGCCGCCACAGGAGCATCGGCCGCCGTGGTTACAGCAGCACGTCTCTGTAAGGAGCAGTGTCAATATACAGCAACTACCCAGTCATCTCCCGGCTGTTTAGAGAAGTTGATGCTCACCCTTGTGTCCGTCGACGGTCGGTTGTAAATGTTGGCACTTGCTGGTCTTTTCGCCGCAATCGCACTTCACGTGAGCGGAGCGCGACTTTCGCATCGCACGGCAGTGGGCACATTGTGACACGGGCCGGCCCTTCTTATTAATGTGCTGAAGCGGGCGATCTGAGAAGTAGAAGACAATTGTTAGCAAGCGATTCTTGAGGTAAGATTCCGGGCTGACGGCATGGGGAAGCAGGTCTCAACGTCCAGAAATGGCGATGAGGTAGCCCCGCGGTTGAAGAGACACAATTGCGACAGCTTTGACTTACCCGAATGCTGGCAGTTGCTTACGCGGTGACCGCGAACGCAGGCCTCACAGGCATACTTCTCGCCGTCAATTAACATGGCGACTGATTTCAATTGCTAAATCGGTGATTCCGGTGTGGGAGGAGAAGAGGGAGGCAGTGGTGAGAACGAAATGGTGAGAGTTGAAGTTGGTGTCGGTCGTGGTTGTTGTCGATGATGTCTGAGAAGAAGCAAGGTTGATGGTTACTTGCTTTTGTCAGAGAAATCGGGGCAATCGAACAATCGAGACGAGTGACCAGGGTAGCCTTGGGGAATCCAAGGGCTGTCTGTGTGTTAATCCGAAGAGGAAAAAGACGAGGGTTTGAGGTGTAAGCTGGCGAGGGTAGGTAAAGGATTCCACGCTAATAGCAGTAGAATAGGAGGATGGGGAAAACGGGGGACGACCAAGCACGCTGTTCAGTCACAATATCATTTCGTAGCGGAGTCTGAAAGCTGAAGCTGAAGAGGCTGGAGAAAAGAAAGCAATAAAACTTTTCGAGGACAAGTTGGACAAAGCCAATTGATGGGAGTGAAGAACAGGAGTGGAGTTGCGCCGGTCGGCGGGTGGAGATTTTTTTCCCTTGGGTGCCTTGGGGCGCGGCGGCCTTCTTGCTTTGGCTTGTTTGGGGAGTGGTAGTGGTGGGTGTGTGAAGACGAAGAAGAGGCGTGCGGAATTGGATAAAAACAGGTGGGAGAGCAGTAGTAGTGGAGCGGATGGCCCAACGGGACGAAGTCGGCGGCGAAGAGAACCGGGGTGGTAAGGTACAGGACGGTACAGTACTTGGTGGACACACTCTTCTCTGGGGTCGTATGTAAGTGCAACGTATGGAGTACAAGATGTGCAAGATCCCGGCAGGTCAAGACCAAGGCAAAGGCAAGAAAGCCGTGCAAGCGGGTTTGGCGCTCAGCTCGGCTGGCCGCTAAGGGTCGATGTCGACAAGCCAAGACCAGGTCGCCTTAATGGAGACGTGGTGGGTGGAGAGTAGGAGGTCGGCCCGGAGAGGGTCGGAGTCGGAGAATGTACTGGGGGGGCCCTTTGCTGTCACGGTCCTATCCTCTCGTTCGCTCGCTCGTTGGGCTCGGTGCGTCTTTCTGGCGACTTGCTTTCCTGGTGACGTCGGCGGCCGAGACCGAAGTAGAGGGAGACGAGACGAGACGAGGCGACGGTAGAGGTTGAGGTACAGCGGCCAAAACGATTCGCACGCTCTTGCGCACACACACGCAAGGAAGTTACTGCTTCAACAACCAACGCGCGATCGGAAGAAACGAAGAAAAGGTGGAAAGGTTCAAGGTAGGTAAGAAGGATGGGGAATCATCCTTTTTTAAACCTCCATGGGCATATATATGGCCCTTGGATATGGCGAGATAGTTGGGATGGAATCGGGAAGGGCGGCCAAAATTCGGGGCAGCCCAAAAGCCAAAGCCAATACTTACTATGGTTCTGGGACAGAACATGCTTTCCTGGGGAGGGCATCATTGTACCGTCTAGTATTCGTACTTTGGTCCCTGAAGGCCCCGAAATGTAGCCTGGTGACGCGAATGACCGTTTGTGACTGTATCGTCACAACGAGTCAATCCGAGACTTCGCGAATCGCTTAGTCGCATTGCCTGCCTGCTGCTGCCCATGGCGCCCCCCAAGACCCAGAAGAGCAAGGCGAGGCTTGGAGGCGCGGACACAGACACGATTTGACGAAGACTTCGGCTGCACAGTGTGTGGGACGATGGCGCAAGCGGCGACTGGACCGCACTGGGGCGCTGGGGCTGGAGCCAAACGAACAAGGGATCAAGGGAATGACCAAAACGAGCGTGGTGGCCGGGGAGGGAGGAAGAGATTCGGTGACCCCCCATCCCATTGCCAACCTGTTACCCTCACAGCCAGCCAGTGCTGACTGTGCGAAAGTGGGATCTGGGAAATTTGGAAGAATGCTATTTGTCTGTTGAAGGCTCTCTTCTGCGAGGACGCATGAGGGAGGTAGCAGACGTAATTACTCCTTTACTTTGCGGCCGTGGCTCTGTTCTTTCACTTCTCGTGCTGCTTCTGAGTTCCCATGCAGCTGTACACGTCGTAGGTCATCGTTGGACAAGCGCCGGGACCCCCAAATGCTCCTTGCCCCCTGGTTCCATCGCGGATTCGTGTGGCCCCTTGTCGATGGAGTGGGTGGTGGTGTGCATGTGGGCGAAGGTGCACCGCTGGCCGCACGTAGGTGACTGTGGAGCCCATGGACGGTGGGATGGTTAATGGTGGCTTGTCCACGATGAAGTGGAGGCACAGAATTTGGTGGGGTGGCAGGTGGGAGAACCGAAGCACGATGGCTGTTGTGCGGTAGGAATATGGAGAAGATGGAGGAGAGGAAAGCTATAGGCGGAGGGGAGGAGGAGCACCCCCGAGCGGGCAGGAGGCGGACAGCTCACAGTGCAGCACATCGTAACAAAATAATACACTAATAAGTCCTGGAACAACCAACACCTCTCGATAACACTACACCTTATACATTCTTACATAGGTTCAGGGAATAATTCGGACCTCTACAATGATCCTCACTGGGCGATCGTGGTTTTTTTTTTTCGCTACCCTCCCTTTCTACTCCAACCTCGGACGGACTACAGGAGGAACGGCTCATGGACGACGGGCAACAGGCGACATTCAAATCATCAATATGTGGATTGTCATGAGTCGGCATCGGCCTGTATACGACAATTGCCCTTCCGAGTTCCCATCACAGCCGCACAGAGCACTCTCGGGACCCCGAGTCCCCTGATGAAGAAGGTTCCTTGCCTAGTGTCCATCCCACAATGACGGCTTTATACTTGGAGCCCCATAAAATGCATGCTTCACTATGTACAATACATCGTGCACATCCTCTCCACAGCGGCAATGCTTGTAATGAAAATGCCCTGTTGATTAATGAATGAGATAGCCCTGGAACTGTGCCGGTGCACCAGATATGTCAATACCCTTGGCAGTGAGGGGTCTCACTCAAAATCATCATCTGGGATGTGCCCCCGCGGTAACCGGCGTCGGCTCGGCTGCGGCTGCGGCTGCGACTGCGACTGCGACTCTACTGTAGGGGACCTGCGACCTAGGTATCATCGCGTGCAAGTCATGACCTGTCATGGTCTGTCATGTACCTGACACCGCAGTATCACGCACTCTAGTGGCCGTTGGTGGGGTGGTGTCTTGTTCCACCAAGGGCAGACAGTCCCCCGGGTAGGGCAGGGCAGGGCATGGACAGAGGGTGCGGCATGCGAGAAAGGGCTAAAGAACAAAGCGTCTCAAAGGGAAGAAAAAAAAAAAACATCCAGAAATAGTTTGCCGCCATCAACGGAGCATCTTCGGAAGCCGGCGAAGCGCTACTCAGACATGCAGTCAACTGCAGAACTACGCCGAGACGCCGGCGGGTACTGGAGGACAGGGTGTAGTTTGATATTGGCTTCTTGCGAGGGCCGACATAGGTATTGCAGCTCTCCCTCTTGAGGTTTAGTACAGTGTTGATATTTAGAACCTTCAATGAACGGCCTTGATTCCAGCTCCAATCTGTCTGCAAGCGCAAATCACCTCCGACCGGACCGGGCTCAGCGTCGAACGAGCTCTGGTGGATGGATGGCGACAAGTATAGTAAACTATCCTGTTGATGCAGAGACGCAATTGCGGGTTCGGTACGAGAGCATCTGCGAGTGCTCAATGAGGGTTAGGGGACTTTAGGCCCGTTCCATCTCTCTTTAGGTAAGGTATTCGTTGTCCCATCAATTAACATGACATTACTCCGTGATCGTCACGGACTTACTCCACTGCTATTTGTAGAGTACTGTAGAACTTCGTTGGGTTGATCTTGGCTCTGAGCAAGCTATTGCTTAGTCTTGAAGAGCGGTCTGAAGGAGAATCACTTCAGGATGACGAATATTGTACCATGACGCGTTGTGTCGGGTCTCTTGATGCTTTACCTCTCTCTACCTCTCTCTCTCTCAAAGTCACAGCCATGCCTAAGCCTCCTGTGTTGTCTCCAGTTTATGGCCCCAGTTATCGATCCATCGGCTCCAGTCTCCAGTCGACGAGGCTCGCTTGAAGCGCCATGGGTTGATTGGATCAGATTGGCATCCTGCATGGTGCGGCAGCCTCTGCAAGGTTTATCGTCGGCATCTGTCAGTTGTCGTCGCCCTGTGTTTTGGCTTGCTTTGTCTTGATTAGCTTCTGATTTGGATTATTTTCTCTTCCGTTCCGGTTTATCAGTGGTTGTCTTTGGTGTGGGCCAGCCCGGTTATCAGGATCAAGAAACCCCAGTTGAATTGCAGTAATAAGCCATCATTGTACATCTGTACTTCTCGAGACCCTCGTCAGATATGGCCACGCGACCTGTCGACCCTCTGGGTCCGGGACCAGTCCAGAATCCCCAGATCACCCTTGACAAACCCCATTTGAAGCCCCCTGCGCTCCTGGTTCTGCGCCCTCTCCCCAACAGTGCCTTCCACTTAGGTCAGTCATGGGCTCGTAGCGTTTACGTCAGAGCCCAGTACGAAAAAGTCTACCCGCCCTCCTGAAATTGTAAGTGAGAATAGAAGATGAAGATAAAGGTCTCAACCTTGTATCCTGGACACCCTTGGATAGCCGGATCCTAAAATTACAGCATCGAAAACGCAGCGCCAATGACAGTGTTGTTTCTCGACAGACTGATTGACTATTATTTTATTATGCGAACTACGTAATCCCAATTTCTGCCGCTCGACGAATACGGATCGTCGATCCAGGGGTGGCGCCCTGGGATAAGTATCTGGCTTGGCTGACGGGAGATTTTCTGGCTGCGTTGCGAGCGAAGGGTTCATCTATCTAGCGCGGTAGCTGCTAGCCTTGGGAATATTGCCATGGACTGTCTGTTTCACCTTACCAACCAGTCGTAGTGAGTTTGCTCTCATATACAAGCTGGGCGGGCGATGACGGGTAGGTTGCGACAGAGTTCGCGATGATGGCTGTGCTGACTGACAAAGGCTAACTTAGGGCCGTGAAGATCCAATTCAGCTTCCCTGAGGTGAGACATCCTTCGATCTCTGATCTTCAGCGTCTAATGACCCGCTCCTCTGTCTCAGGCCCAAGGTCACTCGTCAGCTAAAAGCCTGCGCCGCGAAAGAACCCGTCTCCGCCCGGAGAGCATGCACCTATCATTATTCCGCAAATTGGACATGCTTAATACTTTAGAAGGACGTTTTATACGCGCGACAATGCATACGAGGGTGAAATCACCCAAAGCTATGCACCTTAATCCCACAAGCCGCAGTTCATCTCTGCCGGTGATGTACTACTTCCCCAGCTTCCCCCGCGACGTCAGCACGGATGCTAACGGAAGAACGCGGGCGAACGGGTGTCCGGGAGATTTCCTACTGCAAGAAGGACAATAGCGGCCAAACAAACTCGTCAATGTGTGGTCATTATCCGTCTCCAGACTCGGCCCCGTTTGACGACGTGTGACAATGCGATCCGGGGCCATGGCCTTCTCTCCGTGCCCTGTTCCCCGACAGCATTCTACTGTACCATCAAGTTTGTCCCCCATAGCATCCTACTGAGAGACATACGGCTTAATGTATTTTCAGTGCCCCAGGCTCCCGAGTGGAACCAAAATCAACCCGGCTCACGGGATGGGAAGGCCTGCGGCCGCCCGACCATTGCCGTCGCATGCAATTAATGGAGATGCATGGCGGCTGCTGTGCTGGCAAGACGCTGGCTGACTTGTTCAGTGGACTCTTAATCCTAGTTTGCGACCGATGCGGCAAAGGCCCAGACACGCGCTCCAGTGGGGGGGTTCAACTTCAATTCAACATTCGAGTCGCATCTAATTAGACCACTAGTTACCAGCCGCAAAGACACCCGTTCGTGCGCCTTAGATAATACAACAGCTGCAAAAGACAGCTGCAAAGCACAGAGGCCGTCGTGCTTGGCCATACATGTCCCCAGCTTTCTCTCCCATCTTCGGCGTCCCAGCTTGGATATATGGCATGGATTTGTCCTTTCAATTGTGCATCTTCCAGCTCCGCTCCGCTCCTCCCGAAGCAGTGAGCTGCAGAGCCGCCCTTTGCAACGGTAGAACCCTCAAGGCACGGGGTGGTTAACTAGCGGAAAGGTCAACTCCGGCTTTTTCTGGTGTCGATATAGTGGTGCGCCCAAGCTAGGTATCTCCACCCTTCGGTCGTCGGTTTCTTCAATTCGGGACTACGAGAAAAGCAGAGACATCATGTTCAATGGCTAACCCAATAATCCGTACGGATTACAGCGACGCGGAATTACTCAACTAAACCAGTGAATTTCGCGGGGGGCACTTGGCAGTCAGTCACGGGTTAATGTCACCCACGCTTTCACGCTTCCACGCCCGCAGCTGCCCTTTGCATCCATGTCAATGAAGGTGCCCCATGCCGACTCCCACGCCAACCATTCCCACGCCCACGAGGCTCACGCAGGGTCCCATCTCACTCGCACTCCGCTAGAGGTGAGACTGGCACGACGACCGGGAGGCGCCGTGAGTGTGCTGCCGCGGTCCGGAAGAAAACCAGCAGGGTTCATGCTGGGCCACAGAGCGTAATCAGAAGCAACTATGGGATGGCAGCTGCGCATCGTGAAATTCTTCATGATGCCGTTTCACAAGCCAGCCGGCCAACGACTCCGCCATCAACTCAACTCCGGTGGCTTCCCGCACTCGGTCTCCATGATCTTATTGCTCCATAATCTGCAGGAGTTCTAAAGTTGGTGTACATAGCACTGCGACAATGGCGACCGATACAAATTACCGACGGCCTTCGCTCGGGCGGCCCCCAAAGGCCTAGGTCTCAGTACCCACGCCACTCATGCTCCTAGTATTTAGCAGGAGCCCGCTGAGGAGCCCACTGCCTGCCTGTCCACAGGGCCCTTGCGTTCATGTCTCCTTCTTTTTGACTGATTGAAGGCCAGCATGACACCGAGGTTTGTCATTGTCAGCCATGACACTTCGAATTGTCAGACCAGGTTGGCTTCATCATCATGTATCTAGCTGGCGGTGGTTCCCCATTTAGTTCCGACATCATTACACTGAGACAAGCTGCGGAGCCACCCCTTCAGCAACTGGCTGTCACGCACTCGCTCACCCACAGACTTTACAAAGTTAACCAACTTGCAAGGTCCGCTTGGTCGTCTAGCTCTCGCACTGTTGTGTAGGTCACTCGAAAATGGACCGGAAGCCTTGCCTGCCTCGTCCAGAGGTGTCATCGAGACCCACCACCCTCCACAATCCATTCACCCTCTCGCCCCCCTCGCAACTCAAGGCGATTGGTTTCGATTTGTACGCGCTTAGTTCCAAGTAGTTTTCTAGAAGCATGCGCCCCTGCATCTTATTGCGAGCTTGGACCAAGGTAACTGCAATGCTACACAATGCTTTCGGATGGGCCTTGAAAGCGAACGCGGGTAGCTACACCCGCCCTGCTATCCGTACTGTACATATCCAATTCAAGTTCAGCTCACCAGCACCAGAACGAGAGGATTTGCGGTGCAGAACAACGCCGCTAAAGATGTACAGGGTTGTCGGAGGACAAACCAACAAAATAGAAGGGGATGATCTAATGATCGTCGAATGGCAATTGCCGATGGTGGGTGGCTTAGAAATTACTGAGCGTTCGGTTGTTGGGCCCGGCTGATCAACCATCGAATCGTCGTTGCAGAATACTATCATACAATGCATTATGCAGCTGTTGGGAATTCTCTTTCCTCCACCTGTGATTTGCGCTGTTATATCTGGGTACTATTTGAACCTCCATCTCTAGCATCTTGAGTACGGTACTCATAAGGCTTCACTCAAGGTTACCTTTGGACTCCAGCAATAACCTCATTTGCCACGCCGTCACGAGTGCTCTCGTCGGCGTCCATTTCTCCATCGTCCCGCATTGGGGCTTTTGCCTCCTCGGGGGCAGGAGATGACTGAAGATTCGTTAGACGATGTATTATACTACACACCTGTTCCTGGCCTAGAGATCACGCCTGTCGGCCTGACCAGTTTGTCACCGAAGTCATCTCTTGCATATGTTTGACGACTTGACACCGAGCAACCCTCCAGGTCGGATAGGCAGTTCTGTACCTGAAATTGAAATTTAGGATGGTATTTCTCCCGTTCGACTTAGCTGCGGCTTCCTTGATCCATTGTAAAATTATCAATATGGCAGTCTCAGTTGCCATGTACAGTACATACTTCTTACTATCTGTATTCCGGAGGTAAGCCGGAGGTGGCCTGGGATAAAAGGGGGATGACCCTCTTCATTTCCACCCGACTCTAGTGATGTATCGTGACGGCTTGAGAATTCCGTCACCGTCAGGGCAGAGGCTTCCGTAAAAGCGGTCCGCGGAATAACAGGAGGCCATGGGATTGCCGGTGGCACACGCATTTCCTTGTGATGCATGACCTTTGATTTGGGCGTATTCACCATGACCTAAAGAGGGAATGCAGTACACCGGGCTTGCATCCTGGGGGAGGTGTGATGCTCGCCAATACACAAGTCTTCATTTAGGCGGACGCTGCCGATGGTCGGCATATCTTCCTGAGAAGGTAAGGCAAAACCAACAAAAAAACCCAACCCGGAGTTTGTGTGTCTGCTTCACCCGTTTCTCCCCCCAAATTCTCCAAACCTTATTGATGCGAAGAGCGAGGCAAAGGAGACATCCCTTTCTTCCGGCTCGCGTCTTTGATTGGCTAGATGACCCGCAGCGTGGGAGGACCCCCTTTCGATGGAGCGTCTATCTGCGTCCTCAGGCATCTAGTGACGCAGACAAAACCCCCACGCTGACAAGGTGTGATTGCAAACTGAAAATTTGCCGTATCATCGCACTTTAGAAAATTTTCTTCCAACATTTCCTGCAACCCTCGAGAGCATCAGCTGGCGCCACGACTCACAGCTTTGTGCCGTGACCTCGCAGATCGCAGCATCTCTAAGTGGTCGATCGGAGACTCCGTCTCTCAGTGTGTCGAAAGTCGAAGCCGATGTCGATTCTTCATCATGAGGCTCTGATGGTGAGACGTCGGAAGGTCCTGTTTGAGCCGTTCCTGGTCACCCCTTGGTGTGTATGATCAGGCTATGACATCTCCGCGACACCATACCGTCGACCATGTCAGCAATGCGGCTGTCGTGCTATAGGTGGACAGCATCTCGCTCACTTTTGAGTGCTTCAAGCGAAGATTTTTTTTTTTCCCCTTGCCCTGATGGCTCCCGCCCATCCAGTTTCAGGCCGATATATCGGACCTAGACATTGCGCTCGCCAGACGCCCGGCATTTGCCACAAGCTCAATTGCTTTACCCGGTCTCCCTTCCAACTAACCATTCGAAGCAAAGCACTACTGTCCCGTGATATTTTGCCAGCTATTACGATGATTTCATCACCGTATTATCGACATTCAGCGCTTGCTCTCCATTGGCCTGATTGTTTTCGCTCTGGCATAGATAAAATAACTCGTTGCTGGGCACCCGGTTTTGAGATGTCGTCTTGACTTCATGGACAAACCGGGAATCAGCTGTAGGCACATATCAATGTTCTCGCATGTTTTTCCTTGTAATTTGATGTCGTTAGGTATTATGTTGAACAAATCTTCTGTAATCCCCGACTACATGGAATCAGTCCCGCGCCAAGCCGCGAATCTCCTAAAGATGTTGGGACACCCTACCAACTGGCTATTCGGCACCTGAACGCGGTTCCCAAGAGCCGTGTTGGGGGTTCACCAGAAGCGTTGTGGACGTAACTCGCTCGCTGTATGACACTGGTCGCGTGGCGTGGGAGCGGGTGATCCAGGCCCGGTTCCTACACCGGACGAGTAACTACACACCAAAGTAGGGACGGCGAAGTAGCGAGGCAGCTGGAACGGCACGTCCACCGGCCCGCCGGCGACGCCAAAGTCATCATGTCTGTGCTTCAACTTAAAATCTGTTGGTTTTATAGGTGCGCAGTTGTGGATGGGTGGCTCGACATGCCTGGTTTGGCAAGCCAAGGGCGTTAAGCCACAACGACAGGAGCGTGAAGAGATGCGAAAGTATCCGTAAGTATCCTGGAGGAGGGGAGGGGTCAGAATGAGTCCAACTTCGCAGCTTGATTCGATTCGAATATGCTCGGGGGTTCATCGACCATGCTAAATGACGATCGATCGAGGGTCCGGCACACACATCCTCAGCCTCCTGTTCGTCCAACTCGAACAGACGCTATAGCGTTCGCTGCATATCGTAGTTGGTCACGGTCGTGCCGTTTTAGAGGTCATGAGCGTGGGCGATGCAACCACCAGTCGAGATCCTGCTGCCCAGCAAGCAGGATTTTTGTTCAAGGGACCTAACCAGACTGTCTTGGGTAGGGGGCCCAATAACGCCATGTCTGGGTACAGCCTCAGCTAAAGCGTGATGTTACTTCTCTCGAGTGTGACTGGTTGTCAGCCCCGGGGACTTGGGTGTGATCTGATGCAGGTCGCTTGTTCTGGAGAGAAAACGACTCGGGCACATCCCGCGGGTTCGGTCGATCGGCCGAACACGGCCCAACGAAACGAAACGAAGGAGCTTTTGGACATGAGTTATTGCCAGCTTCAATGATTCTGCGTACGTGGTATGATAAGGCATCGTGGATCGAATGGGAACGGGATACTCCAAAATGCATGCATGCGGTACATACATATACGGGGGAGCAGGAAGAAA
Source organism: Mariannaea elegans (assembly GCA_930272665.1). NCBI lineage: Eukaryota > Fungi > Ascomycota > Sordariomycetes > Hypocreales > Nectriaceae > Mariannaea > Mariannaea elegans. The sequence continues at coordinate 703,588 of CAKNEU010000008.1, read as the reverse complement.
CCCCATGGGAATACCGTAGGAAATGGGCGATGGTGTGCTCAAGCCTCAACTGTGTGAGCCTCGGTGTGAGGGTGAATGTGGTTGGTGTCGCGGGGAAACGAGCGGGGAAGACACGCACGGAGGCGGCTTATCCATGCCGTTTCTTCCTAACACTTGCAATGCAACTTGAATGCAGAGACATTAGACAACGTCTGTGTTTCCATCCCATTCGTTCTTTCGAACGTGCTCTAGATTTCAACCAACATTAGAGGCTGCATTGCAGTTTCGTAAGGAGGCTTGGTTCACTGCTCTTTGCCAATCCTCTTTCAACCCCATCCCGCCAATCCCGCCCTCGTGGCCGGTTTCAATCGTCATCAGACTCAACTCTGCATAAGGGCGAACCATTCGCTGGGCTTCATTGCACTAAGAGTGTCATGGCAGACAACAGGTGAATTATTTCCCACGCCCTATTCGTCATATCTCGTCGCCTCTCTGTATTTCACACCCTCTCCAAAGTGTCGTAAGAGAGTTGAGGGATGAATGCGGGGGTGTTGATGCATCGTATTTATGGAAACTCCCAGTGCTGACTTGTCTTATTTCTCAACCAGCAACCGTGTGAATATCATCTTTGTCGGTGCTGGCGCCGTAGGATGTTTCTATGCCTCCCGGTTACATCATGTAACGTACCCCTAAATTCTGCCTTATCGTTCATGCCCCGACGCCTTAGAGCCACTACTGACACCGGCCCGGTATAGCCATCCCGCAATGTTCATGTCTCCCTCGTGGCCCGTTCCAACTATGCTGCTATTCAAAAGGACGGTGTGAAACTGCAGACACGAACTTTCGGTGACTATACGTTTGCCCCAGATGCTGCGTTTCCCTCCGTGAGTGCCGCTGGTTCCGCGACGGATGACCACGGGACCAAGAAGGATTGGCATTATATCTTCGTCACCACAAAGGCTCTCCCTGACGTGAGCGACGACTCAGAAATGATTACGCCCCTCGTGGGACCCAATTCGTGCATTGTGCTCATTCAGAACGGCGTAGGAGTTGAAGATCCATTCCGGAAGCGCTTCCCTGAGACGCCGATTGTGAGCGCCGTCACCATTGTGAGCGCCGAGCAGATAACCCCGGGGACGATTCGGCAGAACCGTTGGACGCGCATCAGCATCGGCCCGTACACCGACGGCTTGGGAACCGGAGATGCGGAGATGCTTCGGCGCGGAACCGCAAGCACGGAGGCGCTGACACATTGGTGGACAGATTTGGGTGGCATCCGAGACGTAGATCCACACGACGAGGTCGGATTGCAGACGGTGCGGTGGCACAAGCTGTGCATCAACGCAGCCATGAACCCGTCAGCCGTTCTCTCTGGAGGAAGAGGGAACGCGGACATGGTAGCGGATGGGGAGCTACGAAGACACCTGGAGGGCGTGATGTGGGAAATTCGGGACGCAGTGCCGCGGATTTTGGGACGGCCGTTTCCGGAGTCCATGGCGAAACCGGAGAAGATTATTGCGAGCACGGAAAGAAATAAGGGTGCCAGACCGAGCATGTTGTTGGATTGGGAGGCCGGCAAACCGTTAGAGTTAGAGGTGATTCTAGGTAATCCGGTGAGGATTGCAAGGGAGAGGGGGGTTGAGATGCCGAGATTGCAGAGTTTGTATGCGTTACTAAGATCGGTGCAGTTCATGAGGAAAGAGAGGGAAAAGGAGGTCAAGGGAAAGCTGTAAGATGATGTCCTTGATGCGAAATATCATGAGGAGATGTTCAATGCATCAATTGTCACTCCAGAGAAGATCTCGGGTTTGTAAGAGCTATAACCATATCTTGAAGATTGTATACGAATTTGTTCAGCATGACCCTCTTTTTGCGATGTTGAGGCTCTTAACGAGTCAATCCTAAGTGATTTAAATATGAACTGAAGGCTAGTCGGTCTTGTCTGGCTATAGGTCTAATAGAGTGTCACCTATGGCGTTCAGTGAGTTACTCTTCTTGCATGGAAATTAGAACTAAAATTAGAACTAGTAATGGTCTCAGCACATCTCATACATAAAGCTGAAGATTATAGGGTTGTTCGCAATGGCAACTTCATCTGCCTTCCTTTGGGTCTGCATATATGCTCTATTTCCTAGCTCATCTTGAAAAGACAAGTTCTCAATACATTACCAGTCAAGGGATACTTATCCACCTGTGAACTGTTATTCTTGATCACTGCAAGGACTCTTGCTAGCAAGTCATATGATTGGTTAATGTTCATTTCTGCCGTCTTAGAAAGCTACTTGGTTCTCAGCTATACGCTTCCTTGTACCTTAGAGTTGAGTCGGCAGTATAACCGCATTCATGATTACGTTCCAGTATCCGATCCCTTATCTTCTACATCGCATTTGCCCTCGTTTTCCATACTTGTGTAATGTGAGAAGATTCAAGCTTCAGTTGCGCCCATGACAGTTTTGAAGAGCTTCTAGTACTGATAAAACATTTCTCACGGCTCGTGGATTATGTGCAGAGAAATTCGCGGTAAGTTGCAGTACGCGACAAAGGAACAACGAGCAAGACTCGGCTCCAGTCCCATATGTGTAGAAGGAGACCTGAATAGCAATAGAGTTTCTCTGTCTGATATATCTAATTCGCCCAGTAGATTGCTTGCGATACAAATCGCGAGACTGATAGGAAAGTGGCAGGGTATGTTCTGATGCTTTTCGTTGCCTGCTCAAGTCTAGTAGAAGAGTGATGTCGTCAAGTTCAGCTATTCGTCAACTTTGTTCCCATATATGTGTTACTTGTTTGATTTAGCTTCCTGCTCTGGCCTGCTGTAGTGTGCAAGACAGGATTTCCTGAGACTTAGGAAGTACTTGAGACGAGCCCGGCAAACAGCAATACCCTTTAGCCCTCAGAGGTATTTTGCACGTTCTAGACTCAACGCCATAACCCCGAAACTACTGTCCAGCAGTAAGACGATTTTTATGGATGCACTCCCATTTTACGTTCACTCGAAATAGGACAAGGCACTACAGAGCCAAGCCCTAATCTTTATCTATATATAAAGTTCCTAAATAGAGGTCGTCGGACCTACCGAACAAGAGGACTGTTAGAACAGCAAGGATAAGAAAAAGGAAAAGAATTATTTTACAATGCTCATAGGTTCGGTGCCACTTTGCTGGTTTTGCGAAATAGGTGCCGCATTGTTCGAGTTAGTCCAAAGCACCACCGGAGAGGACAATTTTTAGACACAACTGTAGGTAGTTCATACGAGAATACCCCTTTCTTTTCGTGTCATGCAGGCCAGTTTATTTACTTTAGACTATCTTATTTATCTTATATTAGGTTCAAATGCACATTTCCCGGTACAGCTCTTCAATTTATCACCCATACCCCAAGAGTCACATGAGTAGTCGATGAGCTCTCCTTGCGATACTCTCATCCTGGAGCATAAGACGAGCTATACTCGGGTCGAGAAGATCACGGCCCCAGCAACAATTCTTACATGTATCTCCCCTACAGTCTCAATGTAGCATCATATCGCTCATCTAGAGAGCCGCACAGACAGCCCAGTTGTGGGGAATTAGAGACTGAATCTGCAAATTTCCTCTACATTTGCCAAGAAGCTTTACTTGATTGCCTTCTCAAGGCTGGGATAACGGGATCGAGGCAACCTCTGTCAAAAGATGGCAAGTTATTTCTGGCCACACTCTACCTTCCTCTTGGTTCAATTGAGGAAGGGACGTAAACCATAATAAGCTACATTCTAGTTTCGAAATTTCAACAATGTTCACACTACTCTCGGATCGCTCTGCTCTCCTGCGTGTACGAAGTGTATGATCCTGAAGTCGCGGCGTGAAATGGCAGCAGGCGGATACACGAAATTTCAACTTCCTATGTGCTTTTTAAGGGCATCAGGCATAAAAAATCGTTTAGGGATGTAAGACACGAAGTGACAATTCCGCATTTTACCATGATCTGACGGTTAGGGTGTTCACGCTGGATCTGACATGCGGCGTCTCCGATGCTGTGTTCCAATTTAAACTTGTTATCTGTCTCACACGTTATTCAGGCTCGTCTTACGATTTTCTGGCCATGTTATGGATACGTGCTCTGTCTCGTGCTACGCTGCACCGGCATCTATCTAAGCAAAAATGTCAATATGCAGTTCAACTTGCTATGTCCGCCTTACATGCAGGGGACAGTGACGCGTTGTTCAACGATGTCCAACAAGCCAATATCGTGCTATGGTAGGGGTGGACGTTGTGAAATGGGACGAGTGCGAGATGATTGCGCGGTGTCGTTTATTTGGAAGGTAATACTTCTTGGCATTAAATACTTGGCGATGTCTTGGTGAAGCCAGTTGGCGCAGCACTTCCAGGCCACCATCAGAATTAGTCTTACTAAATTCCCACCCACCCATCAAAGGTTTTCTTTTCTTCAAGGTTTATTTCGAATACCTTGGAGTAAAATCGTACTGACGTGTTCCATGTAGTTAAAATGCCTAAAAGGCCATCGAAAACCGAGTCACAATTACAGAGTAGTCTATCAGAAATGTTGGCACCGAAATTTATCGGAACGCCGTCCAGTACGTACATCTCGGAGAGATGCCGGTAACGTAAATATGCCCACTTAGAGGAAAGTTTGAGTTTTTGCTTGCAAGCGACAAAAAATACAGTCCGTTCATAAAAGAAAGCCGGCTACTGGCGGTAGGAGTCCGGAAAATCATGTCACCTGACTCAGGGAAAAGAGGGGTTAGAAGCCAGCTCCATAGGGTTGAGATTTCAAGATCTATGCCCTGGCTTCCATCACAGTTTTGAATCGTGGCAAAGACGGCGCCTTGGAATGGGATAACTTAGGAGGAGGTTGATGGTCATCAAACAAGAGGAAAGCCACATGACATATGGCTGTGCAAGGAACAAGGAAGTTTGTAAACGGTTCCTTGTCAGCGATCGCCACTCTATTGGCCAGTTATTTCCTGACCCTGACCCGGAGCATCGTCACCGGTATGTATGATGTCATGAATACTTTAGGCAAGTGGGATGTGGCGGGTGCACAGTGTTAAGATTCGACAACAATGGGCTATCTTACTGCATGCTTCAAAGGGTCCACTCCGTACATTCGTGTTAACTTGATATGGAGAGAGAGCTACATCTGTACTTGGTATGGAAACAGATGAAGGCATTGTATTTCCCCACGATCAGCTTGTCGTTCCTGAATGAGAGAGACGCCATCTTATTGACCTGTACGGAGTATTACGGTTCAAATGTCCTAATTCGTAGTCGTGTCCGTTCTGCTTGCAGTGAACCAGAGACAAGCGCCGGTAAGTGGAGGGGTATTCGGCTACTTCAAGCTACGTTGCAAAGAGGGGCTTTCCCATCGCCGATTGCCCCTGATGCAAGAGCAGCGCCTTGGGATTGTGATATTGAGTGCTCCTTTCCGGGGTTCAGAGGGCTCTTCTGGGCTTGCCTCGGAGCTTACCATCATTTATCCCTAGCATTTCCATAGCCGTATAGATAAATAGAATACTAGTGCCTAATTACCTACGGAGTAGTGAACTTGGATGTGGCGTTGTAGGTCCCGGTAGTGCATATAAGTCGACCCATCAGATCCATCAAACATCAAAATATGAGAGTTGAGGGGCAAAGTTTCGACCCTGCCGATCCACAGCCCTAGGCTCTCCTCCATCTCGGTCCCGACGTTCATCAAATTAGGGCGTTCTGGCCTCTTGGCTTGGCTTTTGCTTCTGGAGATATCCGAGACCAGGTTGGTGAGTGAAGAAGTTGTGGTGGTTGCGGTTTCAGTTGCCACTTGTGTCAAATGACGTCTATCGGCATAGGGTCACCCTCACGACGTAGCTTGTCCTGGAACGCGACCAATACTAACATGCCCACTAGTTAAGCAAAAACAAACGGTTACCCCCATGACATGAAACTCTTCCTTTGGCTCGCCAATAGGCTCACTGAAAAAAAAGGGCAGGGGTGCCCACCTTTGAAAGGTTATGGCATCAGACAGAGACAGAGATCGACACAAGATCGACGAGCTACCTAATCCACACTACTGTGTAAGGAGAGAACCTATCAGTCGTAAGTGCCTTCCCGCTTTCTCATTGAGGAGCCGTCGCACTGTGCGTCACCCTCCCCTGCCAGGCGTGAGCTCTTAGTGCAGCGCAACATCTCAATCAACAGATGTGCACTCTCGTTGTAACTCACAACCACACCTCATCTCATCTCATCTCATTACACAAGGGTGACAAGTGGGCGCGGGATTCTCGTCAAACATTCCTATGTCTCTCAATCCTCCAGCTCAAATTCCCATACCGACTCCATTCTATCAAAACCACCTCTCTCCATCCCTCGCTTGCCCTCTTAGTCTCCATCTAGACCTCCGTTATCCTAACTATTGACGTCCCTTTCTCGGAGGCTGGGTCTACTCTATTTCCACACTTTTGGATTTCGCATGCCCTTGGTGTAATACCTTAGGTGTGCCTCGACCGCCTTGCTGTGCCGCCTATCGTTAGACCCTTTACATCTATTCATGGTTTTTATTGTTACACCTAACCCTGGTGCACTGGCATGTGCGACACCCGCGGCTGTCCCCTCCTCTTAACCACCCTCACTCCTCCGTCGTCTACCTTAAGGTCCAGCCTTTTCACGTTGGGTAGCGGTTAGGCTCGTCATGAATGTCTCGGTGGGAAAGGGGGACCAGGCGAAAGGCCAGACCCAAGAGAACCCTGTCTTATCATCGGATTCAGACCGTCATTCCATTAACCCTAATGTCGAGGGTCCTACAGGCCAACCAGGTGTTGACTCTACGCCTTTTAGTCCCAAGCCCGCAATACGCCCTGGTAGATACTCTGCAGCGACAGAAGCAAGTGATAATAACAGCGCCTCACAGGGGGAAACACCATTTTCACCATGGAGTGCCTCATCCGACAAACAGCTTGGGCATCACTCAACTCCGTCTGAGGTCTCCGGCGACCGAGTCTTTCCTATCCGATCAGTAATGACCGTCGAATCCTCTTCCGGCAAGAGCCCAGGACGAGAAAGGGGCGATTCTGATTCTGGGGCTCGAACCATCTCTGCGCAGCCCACCGGAGCCTCTCGAGCCTCATCTGGGCTGGACAAGATGCGCCTAGATACTCCGCCGGCAACATATAATCCTAGAGCGCCCGACGGTGGTTCCGTTGCAGCGACAATGAGGAGGAAAAATACTCTTAGTGGGCCTATGTCAAGCATACAGTTAGACGCTGCTCGTCAAGGCCCAAGCTCAACGCCTATACAACTTGATGTTGTTGTTTCTGACCATGAATCCGAAAGCTCGGCCTCTCACGGCGAATTTACACCAGGCCAGGACATTCATGGAGATTCGGCCCAACTTTCAATTGGGCACTCAATCGACGACCAACACATTACAACCCGTTTCACTCACGTCGTGACCGAGGAAGGCCATGCTGTCATCACCGGTCGGGATGGTGTACTCCAGAGGTGTGAAGATGAGCCGATTCACACGCCTGGCGCAGTCCAAATCTTTGGGGTTCTGCTCGCTCTGCGTGAAGAACAAGAAGGTTGCTTCGTCGTGCGATACGTCAGCGAAAATTCGAAGAGGTTATTGGGATATTCACCCCGTCAACTATTCCAACTTACCAACTTCCTTGACATCCTGACCGAAGAGCAGCAAGACAACCTTTTGGACCATGTCGACTTTATTCGTGATGAAGACGCCGACCCTGCAATCAATGGACCCGAGGTGTTCAGCTTGTCGATCAAAATCCCAGAGAGAAAGAGCACAAAACTGTGGTGTGCTATTCACGTCAATCCCGCTCATCCAGATCTGATCATCTGCGAGTTTGAATTGAATGACGATCTGGAATATCCTTTACGACCCCCAAACGAATTGACCCCTGACGTGCCGTATGATACTCTTCAGTCCAACCCCACATTAGAGGAAATTGAGGAAAGCACAGGGATTTTCAGCAAGCCTCTCCGAGTACTAAGAAGTGCCAGGAAGAGGAGAGGGGAGCAAGGCGCAATGCAAGTCTTCGACATTATGTCGCAGGTTCAGGAGCAACTATCCTCCGCACCAAACTTGGAGACATTCCTAAAAATTTTAGTCGGCATCGTTAAGGAACTCACAGGGTTCCACCGGGTCATGATCTACCAGTTTGATGCTGCCTTCAATGGGAAAGTTGTGACAGAACTGGTCGAGACTTGCCAAACAAGAGATCTCTACAAGGGCCTCCATTTTCCTGCATCCGACATCCCTCGACAAGCGAGAGACCTATACAAGCTGAACAAAGTGCGTCTGCTCTACGATCGAGATCAGGAAACCTCCAGGATTGTCTGCCGCACTAAGGAAGACATGGAAGTTCCTCTAGATATGAGCCACGCCTATCTTCGAGCAATGTCGCCAATTCATCTCAAGTACCTAGCTAACATGGAGGTGCGATCCTCCATGTCAATATCGATAGATGCATTCAACGAGTTATGGGGCTTGATTTCATGTCACTCCTACGGTAATCAGGGTATGCGGGTATCGTTTCCAATTCGAAAAATGTGTCGTTTAGTTGGAGACACTGCCTCCAGAAACATTGAACGACTTTCCTACGCCATGCGGCTACAAGCCCGAAAACTCATCAACACTGCACCAACTGAGAAGAACCCTTCAGGCTACATTATTGCATCGTCGGAAGACCTCCTAAAATTATTCGACGCCGATTTTGGACTGTTGTCGATAAAAGGAGAGACGAAGATACTTGGATCCATCCAGGAAAGTCAAGAGGCGCTTGTCATGCTTGAATATCTCCGAATGCGGAGGCTTACTTCCGTTGTCGCCTCACAGGACATTAGAGAAGATTTCCCTGATCTTCGATACACGCCCGGCTTTCAGATCATCGCAGGCATATTGTATGTTCCGTTGAGCATTGGTGGGAGTGACTTCATCGTCTTCTTTCGTAGGGGACAGGTCAAAGAGGTGAAGTGGGCCGGGAACCCATACGAAAAATACGTTCGAGAGGGTACAGCCGGATATCTTGAGCCGAGGACAAGCTTCAAGACTTGGCACGAAACTGTTATCGGTAGTTGTCGGGAGTGGAATGAGGAGCAGATTGAAACAGCTGCCGTGTTATGTCTTGTCTACGGTACGTATTTATTCGCATTTGATTTCCTTCATTTGTATTAATGTTATTGTCCAGGCAAATTCATCGAGGTATGGCGACAGAAGGAAGCAGCCCTCCAGAGCAGCAATCTTACCCGCCTTTTACTCGCCAACTCAGCCCACGAAGTCCGCACTCCCCTAAACGCTATCATCAATTATCTTGAAATTGCTCTCGAAGGAACACTTGATCAGGAAACTCGAGAGAATCTGGCTCGGTCTCATTCTGCCTCAAAGTCGTTGATTTATGTAATCAATGATTTACTCGACCTAACCAAGACAGAAGAGGGCCAGAATCTCATAAAGAATGAAGTATTTGAGCTTTCCGCATGTATTCGGGATGCAACTGAGCCCTTCCGAATCGAAGCCAAGCGGAAAGGGATTGAATATCATGTCATTGAGCATCCCGGCTTGCCTTGGTCAGTGCATGGTGACGAGCGACGGATTCGGCAGGCAATCTCGAATGTGGTTGCAAATGCTGTCACTCATACATCTATTGGCCATGTTAAAGTTGAAATGTTTGTTGCCGACGTGAGAGATAGGCATGTCACTATTGACTTTGTGGTAGAGGATACGGGAGTCGGCATGAGCACACGTCAGATAGATGCCCTGTTTTTTGATCTGGAACAGGTTGGCACAGAAGAATCGCCTTTCCCTTCAAATCCAAGGGCTGCAGACCGGGCTGAAATGCGGACTTTGGGCCTTGGGCTCGCAATCGTTTCCCGCATCGTCCGAAACATGGGTGGGCAACTCCGTTTGAAGTCTGAGATTGATCAGGGGTCAAGATTCGTCATTCAACTACCATTCTCTCTTCCTGATGAACAGCCCGGTGGAAGCGAGCATGGAGACACCCACTCACGTACTACTTCGATTTCAAACCCCGTTATCTCGATTCTCGATTCGCTGAAGGCTCCTCCCCAAGGCGAGATTGTACTTGTCAACAAAGCTAGTGTCACAAATCTTATCGCCGAGGCTGAATCTCATGCTGAACGAGCAAGCTTCGAGAGCCAAAAAAGTGGTGGGAGCTTTGGTAGCCACCGCAGCCACCGCAGTGATGCCGAGCGATTGATCAATGCAATTCAGACTCCTTTGTCCTTGGACGACAAGGAGCCTGAGTATCCCATTCTGGCGCCGAGCACACATTCCAAGGCTAGCCCAAGCATAGCTACGTCAGCACCCGTCAACACTGGTGGAAAACGCTCGTCTAGTCCCCAGCGACTATCACCTCAAAGTCCTGGTCGACCCTTACATCTACCCAATGAGCCCGGTTACACAGATATCCGCGATTCCAAGACCCCCATCAGAGCTGTCAGGATACCAGATGAATACAATGACATACCTCGATCACCCAAGAACATACAAAGTCCTTGGTCGGTGGAAATCCCCAAAGAGATAAGTGCCCTCCGGGGCAAAGCTCGCACCAACAGCATAGCTAGCGCTGGAACACAAGTTACCGATCAGCTTCAACTCCAGGTTTTAGTCGCCGAAGATGACCCTATCAACATGAAAATATTGAGGAAGCGACTAGAGAGGGCAGGGCATGACGTTTATCACACCGTTAATGGAGAGGATTGCGCTGCGGTATACCGAGAGAGGTCGGCAACTTTTGATGTGGTGTTGATGGATATGCAGGTAAAGGATTCGGTGTCTAAAAAAGTACCTAAGTTCTAACTAACTATTCTGAATTAGATGCCCATTGTGGACGGTCTAACGAGTACCAAGATGATCCGGGAGATAGAGAAGTCACCAGCTCACGCCGGCCATTCATCGTTGGCGACGGGCAATGATCGAATTCCCATTTTCGCTGTATCAGCCTCCCTTGAGGAGAAAAACAAACAGACTTACGTCGATGCAGGGTTTGACGGCTGGATTCTCAAACCCATCGATTTCAAACGACTCAGTACATTGCTCTCGGGCATTTCAGACGAAGATGCCCGGGTGTCATGCTTGTACGAGCCTGGAGAATGGGAGCGTGGTGGGTGGTTTGGTGCTAGGTGTTATAGCGGGCTCGCTTCGAGCGAGGCAACGCCAAAAGCTGAGGACACCACCAAGAAAATAGGGGTTGCGCGGTCATAGAGACGGTCTGCTGACCATTCAAGTACCTTGCTAGAGGTGTGGTAGAAAACCTCACCTACACGAGCACAAGAGTTCCACGAAATCACGGTCAAATAGAAATAACAAGAAAAACCGAACGCACAGTTCATGTATAATTTTCGTAGCCTAATACGTTCAACGCCGTCTATGCATATGGAAACCACAAACCCCATGGACCCCATCGTCATCCTCTTCGAACCCGAATTCGACCAAACCTCCGTATCCCATTTCTGTTCATTGAATGATTCTGTTCAACATGAATCAACTTTCTATTGCAACGAATCCGCCTTTTCCACGCCAGTTTGCGCAAGCGGGCGTGGCGGAACCTGGCAGACTCTTGGAACCTTATCCATAGACGCCTTCGCTCATGAGAGCAGAGCCTCGTGTCCCAGTTCAGCCGTGGCTTATTCGCCTCGGCCAAGCGGCACTACAACTCGGACTCGGCACCGTTTGTGGACAGGGCCATAGGGCTGCCGTTGTGGGATCGTTGCGGTTGGCGGAGGCGAGCATTACCAGGCAGACGGCGACGAACTACCACTCTACCGTTCACGTTCATGCTCTCATCCTCGTCATCCGAGTCCGGGTTCTGCTCGGCGTACAGACGGGCCTCGTCCAACTCAGTGACATCGGTTGGTCGATCACGGAGCCACTTCATCCGAGGACCGGACCGGGCACGTTCTGAGACTCGGAAGCCGTAGATACGGGGTTCATATATGTGACCAGGGCCTAAGCCGGGCGCGATATTCTTAGCATACATGCCGTTGACAAGACCTTCTGCATCTGGGATGCGAGAGTTGGCACTGGCGAGGACCTCGATGCCGCGTTTGGTCAGGTCGTATTCAGGGAAGGTTAGGAGGAAGAGAGAGCCAAATGTGCGACCAAAAAAAGCGCCATCGACGGTTTGGAAGCGGCTGTTAGGCGGGACGTACACGTCCAGACATGAAGGGCAAAAGAGTTTGACAGTGTCCTTGCCAGGGATATCAGAGAGGCCGACGGGTAGAGTGCGGGCCTGCTCGCAATTCGTCCTAGGGCAGCAACCAAAGTGGCCGAGCTCGTATTTTTCACTCATTTGTTGAATACCAGCTCGAGAGCAGATGAAACGCTGGTGAATGAGGCCGTAGAGCATCTCGGCGGAAGATTCGATAACAGAGAGGTCGCTAGCCATCCTGCTATGGTGTCTCCGCTCTCGGCCCATGCGATCTTGGCCCTCACCCAAACCCGACTCGTTATCATCATCTTCCTCGTCTTCCTCATCTTCGTCTTCATCGTCTTCTGGTTCCACATCCAAAATCATCTATCATGCGCGCGCAAAAGGCACGTGCCAGTCAGCATCACAAACATCCACTAGAGCCGTAGCCTTCACATGCAAACATACCTCTAATGCCTCCTTGTACATGCTAACCTGTGTCTGCAGCCCAGTAAGGTTGAAATCATCCTCGATAAACTCTTCCGAGACTTCGGCAAAATACTCGTGTCCGAGCAAGGAGCAAAAGCTGGAGATCCAAGACTCCGGCACACCTGACGAAGTCGACATAGCGATGTCCAAGCGATGAGATGGATTAAATAGGAGAAAGAATATAAAACAAAGGCCCTAGTGGCGGCGAAGTCGTCGTGAGGTCGTCTGGGGGTGCGAGAAGAGACGGGCGGGAGGTCGGTGGGCGTTGTTAATTATGGTGCTGTCTATAGAAAAAAGACCGGGTATGGGTATCGATAGTGTCGTCAAGGGCCAGCAGAGGCGGGGTGATGAAGGCGGGATAAGGGCGCAGTAGCCAAAGCTATGATGCGTGCGTGTGTTGGTTACTGCGGTAGACCGGTGGGGAGAGAGGAAGGGAAAGAAGGTGCGGGGAGCCAGGCTAAAGCGCTCGCATCGTCGTCGAAATTCGTTTGTCTCGGCGGCGGCGCAGAGTCACCGGCTTGGTGGTTGGTTATTATTGTTGTGCTGTAAGGCTGTTTTTGATGTGGATGGATGTGGTTTGTTGGACGAGGCGACGAACGGGGATTTGATAACGTTTGGTGGGCTGGCACTGTGACTGTGTGGTCCGCGCGTGAGAGAAAGAGGGTCATGTTTGGCAGTTTGCTCCTCCCTTGTGCTTCTCAGGCCCCGAACTAGCCCCACCGTGTGCGTACCTGCCTCGTCCTGTTGCACAGCAATCTTTCGGGTTAGCTGTTTTTCCGGCATCCGTCTTACTCGCTCTCCTTGCCATCAAGAGCCCTATCAATCAGTCGCTGCTCCGCAACAAGGTGCTGTACTGTACCCAACTACCTAGGCGCGTAACAGCACTATGGAGAAACATGCGATTTGTCGACTTCAACTTGTCAGCCAAACACATACAATGTAACAAACAAGAGCAACACCTTCTAAATATTTGATTCGCAGTCATGAAAATGACAATCTTCAACATCCAACGACAACAATGCATACGTCAGTTGCATTACACCATCCGGCGCAAACTATCATCAGCTCGGCCTATCTCCTTAGAGCCATCTCAGGAAGCCCTTATAGACATTCAAATCTTTCGAGAGAAGGCTCTCAATCCTCAAACCCCTTTTCTATTCGCCAAAAATGCTAGCTCAGCAACAACCCAGCTCCCTGCGGCCTCTAAATGGTTCCGTAAGGTGGAACTCAGCAGTAACACCCCAAGAACGTTACCGGCATGGACTCTCACCTCATATTTGAACCAATTTCAGGAATGGCCTTTTCCTTATGAGCTTGTCACGCCTACAGCCACAAATTCTCATGCTCTCATTACCTTTCGTGACTGGCTTCTTTCTAGCCATGATCCTGCAGATCATCTTCTCGCTGGTATCCTAGAACCCTCTTTAACAGATCTCGGCACACACACCTTCTTCCAGCTCTTCGCCCCTCTCAGACTTCTCATCAAAGCCCTTGAATTCAACGGCTCGCAACCTCGACGCCAGCAAGAATACGTGAGTCTCTACATCGCACAATCTTCCCTTCCAGATCTCCCCCCTGAGCTGCTCGATGATCTTCCTACCCCGGATCTCGTTCGATACGCTGGCAAGGGCGATGTCTACAGTTCCAGCGTCTGGCTCGGCACGGAACCGACATACACGCCGCTTCACCGTGATCCGAACCCCAATTTATTCTGCCAACTGTGCAACACAAAACTTATCCGCCTCATACCCCCGGCTCGCGGTGACCAGTTGTTCTTTGAGGTGCAGAAGCGCATTCGTCAGCAGGCTAACAGTCGCATCCGCACAGTCGAGATGATGGAAGGAAAGGAGCGGGAGGCCTTGCACGAAGCCATCTGGCGAAATGAAGACCTACCGGATCAGCTGTATGAAGCCGAGCTAGGGCCGGGAGATTCCTTGTTCATTCCTAATGGATGGTGGCATTCTGTCAAAAGCAAAGGATCTCAGGGTCATCTCAATGGGTCTGTCAACTGGTGGTTCCGATGACAATAGTTGACATTTAAGCTTTCACACATCCTCAAAGGAGGAGACGCCGATATTTACCCATGAGAGCCGTGTATTATTATCATTGTATACTACTCATCCACCCATGAATGCACGCCTCAATGTCATCAGAGCTTTGGTACAGGCTTGCAGATGACCCAATTGAGATACCCGCAAGGCCACAAGTGCTTTTGCATCCCGCTTCGAATCTCCCATTCACTCGTGTCCACTCCACAGCCCCGAAGCAATGTTTCAACCTCATCTGGTGTCCGAGTGCGAAGCGCAGACATGTATCCGTCAAATACAAGGACAAAAGGTAGAATTGGTATCAAATAGGTAAAAATGAAGGTGGCTGGCGACCGCCTCACCCAAGACCGTCTGGGTGCCTCAAGGAGGGCGCCGGCGCCAAGCATTATCAGTGTCACCACGCTGGCGAAACTGCGGTCCTGTAGCTCAAATATAGCGAAGCCCTGGCTCGTTTCAACAGTATCGCGCAGAATGGCGGTTGCCAGCGGATCGTCAAAGTGGTGGAATGCAAGGTTGAACAAACGTAATGTCTTTTTGCCATCGTGCCTATTAACGAGATGCTCTGGTGCAGCACTTGCATCGACGCCCTGGCTCTCGTACGTAATGAGCGGGTTCTTTCGAGCAACTTTGTCCCAGGCCTCGATATTGGGGTGCAAATCGGTGAGGACGAAGCGGACCGGGTCGAGGTCGCGGGAGCGTAGATGGGTGTTGATGGCACGCTCGATGGATGGCGTGGGACCGCCGCCTCCGGCACAGAAATCGACGATTGTGTAGTCGGGGAGGGTATCCCCGAAGTTGTCAATCAGGATGTTGGCAGCCATGCGAGCTGGCGAGATGGATTGGAGAGGAGTGTGGGAGTTCCATGCATGAGTGAGGGCATCTTGGATATGGGCGCGAAGAAAGGCGGGAAACCTATGGAGGGGGTCATCGTTAGCACTGGAATAGCTTCAGTTTGGGTAAAGCAAGCAATTGAATGTAGCTCCTTGAAGCTCTTGAAGTTGAGAAGGATAGGTTCATGAGGCGTGAATGGGGGGTTGCATCTGCGATCTAGATTGGGTGTGGAGAACACCCAGATCAGACCAACACCACGTACCAGGGTTGGTCGTCAATCTCAAAGAGATGCATCCGAGGGATCAGAGGTGGCATTGTAGACTAGATTAGTGAATTAATTTTCAAATGTGAGTTCAGATTATCTTGAAGAAAATAAATAATTTTGGCAGCGAGGCTTAGATGTTATGTGTTATATCATTGTGTCGGTCAGGTTTGACATTGAAACCCCGACGGGGAGTCTAATGTCCCCAGCACAGGTTCCTGCAGGGTAGTTAGTGACATGTTGAGCCTCGCCCACGGGTCCATATCTCAGAATATTCGTAAGCATCCACACGTCCAAAGTTAATACAATGAAATATTATGTGTCATTGTAAATATCTTTTTGCTTTTTGGATCCTATTTCTTATTACGTTCAAGAAATTCTATCTGTCGATGTTTCTTGTCCTGTTGTCTTTCACAAATCAATGGTCTCACATGCCCCACGCCACCGGTAAAACACGATCCCGAGCAAGCGTATGGCTTCTGGGGTTCGTCCCCACCGTTTATGCCTCTACCCAACAATTTTACCATATTCCCGTCGGGGTCATTCCGACTCTCATAATGGGATCTCTCTTCAACATGGAACCCTGGGAGAATCACTTCGCTGGGGCATCCGTGTAAGGATCAAAGCCCACGCGTCGTTTTGCTTCGCTCCGAACCCTCCACTGCGTCTCACCTGCAAGCCCTGTCGTAGACGTCTCTTCTAGAAAGAAGCTTAATATGTGATCTGGGATAGAGAGATGCGAAGCTTGCTGAAACTCCTGAAGGCTAGTCAGTCGAATCAGCATCTCCATGAGGGATAGAGATGTGGTAATTGCTCCAAACGGAGAGCGAGCCATGAACTTTTGTGTCTCAGAACTATCCTCCAGGTGAGGTACCGATTTTGGAGAGGTCTCATTTGGCGATGATCGCAGAGACAACTTCTTGATTTGGTCCACAACCTTGGAGTCGAGCGACTTCCGATCTCGCGGACCACTCTGCATTTGTATAGCATCCTCGAGTCCATCGACCTTCTCCGAGTCGATTGACTCATCTTCTTCGTCCTCTAACCCATCATCCTCGTCTTCTTCATATACTTCAAGTGCTAGCCACTCTGGGTCGAGATGAGACGGAAACTTGAACTTGGGCAAAGTGCCTTCAACAGGCTTTACAGAAGCATTCGACCGAATAGCAACAGACTCTTGGAAGAGCTGCCTGTCAACCGTGGCTTGCTCGTCATATTCATAACCTGCTCCTAGGGAAATACTGCCATCTTCGCTTTCTGTGTCCTCTAGATATTCTGCAACCCCGTTGACCCCGTGCCAACTTGGGACAGCTTGGACATCGCGCTTTAGTAACAAGACTGGGCTATGATCTCCATCGGTTGAAGTTCCAATGTTTAGGATCCTGCCGGTATCAGTGTAGAATATTTTGGACACTTGATGTATTGGGATGGATTCACGAATGCCAGCAAAGGCAATATCGTCGTATGGTTTGCCTTCGTCGCCATCATCATGAAGTCGACCGTCGTTGAGATCCTCGATGATCTCTAGATGATACATATACTCCTGTTCACCCTTGGCTGGCTGGGGAACTGCGTCCGGGGAATTAGAACGCTCACCACCGCTTGGTTGATACCCCGTTATACTGTCGAAGACGTAATCCCATCGGGTCCTGCAAAGACGAACGCGGGCTTTGTGCAATACCTCTTGCCAGAGCGGCTTTCTGGCACCTGATTCTAATCCATAAACTGCCTCGTTGCTTTGGGTTAGCTGGCAATTGTCTGAACCAGTGGTATCACCGACTGGGGAGATGTCAGAGGTCTTTGGGGGTGTTAGTGTAGATGCGTGACCCAAGAACAGCATATACAAAGACAATGTGAAGATAGGGCCAATCTGGACAGGCCTACTCGGATCATGTGCAAACTGAGTATCGCCAACGGTGAGAAAAGTGCTGGCTTGCAGTAATCTTGATGGTGAGATACCCGCTGGTATTGAAGTTGAGAGGTTTTCGCCAGATGTACTTATGGCTAACTGTAGAAGGGGAATTTCGCGATCGATTCTCGCTAGAAGAGCTTCAATTCTGGCAATAACGTCCACCAAATCATCGGGATGTGCGGGAGACACCTTCCTTTGTACATGATTGGCGGTCGGGGTTTCTTCAGCGACGGCTACAGTTTCGATGTGGCGACCTAGCGAGATGATATCCTTATGAAGCGACTTCGCAAGTGGTACAGCGGATTCAAGAAAGATATTGCCTCTGCCTGATCTTTGCATAGTTCTGTCAGCGGGTAATTTGACTGTTGGCTTTGCTGGGGCTAACGCACTTGAACTCGATCAGGTCGATAGCTGGCGAGATTATCTGACAAAGGCGTAAGTCTTGTATTGATGGAAAATCCCAAGATAAACAATTTACCCACCTTAATCTTGCTGTCAAGAAGCCTTCGAAGCGTCTTGAGCTGAGATCGTAGCTTCTTATCCTCAACAGATTTGAGTAGGCGTGAACACTGACCAAGAGCGTATGTTGATGTTAGGGCGATGCCTGAGCGAATGGCATATCTCATGGCTTGGACGCCTACGATAGCCAAAAATTCGTCCATGCTGAGGCCATGTGATCATAAAATCTGCTGGTGAAAGGAGACGTCGAAAGCATCTCTACAAAATGTCGTCTTGAAGGTTGCATGAAAGAAAACATGACAAGCACACAGCACAAACTTGCCCGTTTGATGTTGACGACCTCGCGCTGTAGCTTTGGCCGGGCATTGATGGAATTACAGTGGAGTGAATACTTCTCCAGGCACCCGACACCTCTAGAACCTGAGGGGGCAACGTGTACAGTGTGAACCCCACCAAATACCCCTCTTTGAAGGCACCGGAACCATCGCTCGCACTGTCCAATTGAGTATCTTAGCCTGACGCTGCTTGGGCTCGAGTTTGGGTACAATCAATGACTATTCGACAAGTCGGCCTCATTCCGGAATCCTTGGCAAGTTGGGAATGGCTCATACTGTGAGTCAATACGATGAAGGATTAGAAGTCGGGTGTGACTAAATTACGAGGTTGGTTGGGCATTACCAAGTGCTGCCTATTCCGGGGATATTCAGACCTTGCAATTCTCTCTGGATGTGAATCATCCATGCCAGAAGTGACCAACGGATTAGTACCAAGTACACGATTCCACAGTGTGCACAGTGCCGTAGACTTTTTGTCCACCACTCGTTCCAACATTTTAATCCCAGGGCCAGCGTCATGACGGTGGGGCTCGAATTTTCACAACCTCTCTCCACCAAGACTCGAGTCTTTCACACTGCACAAATCGGATCTTGGTCGTCAGGCACTCCTCACCTACGACTTCTTCAATACTTGGTGCCCGAGTTCGCCTTAGGAGACCTTTATAGAATTCGACGACACTGCCTTTGGTTTTTCCTGTCCTCTGCTTACCCCCGCAGACTCTCGGACGCAGAGGTTGCATATCTAGGGCCACATTAAGTCCGCAGCTCATTCAGACCACAATCACTTCAATTCGCCCACCCGACCGACCGAACTACTCCCCCCCGTCGCGCGTCACAGTCAAAAAAAAAAAATCATCATGGCCGACCTTAACTCTTGGGAGGATGACCCTTCGGCCCAGGATGAGAATCTCGCTCGTCAGGCCCAGCAGCAGCTCAATGTGAACAACCCCGCCCCCGCGCAAGGTGGCTTCCGACCCAATGTCGCCTCTTTCCAACCTACCGCCCAGACTTTCCAGCCCGGTCAGCAGTACGGAGGCTTCACTCCTCAGTATCAGCAACAACAATACTACCAACAAGGTTACTACCCTCAGTACGGCCAGCAGCAAGGCTTCAACCAGTATAACCAGTATGGTGGTGGTTTTAGCCAAGGATATGGTATGATGCTTGCGCCAAATACAAAAATGGGTTTCACAGCACATATACTGACCTTGATGCAGGTGGATATCCCCAATATGGCCAGCAGCAGGGCCAGCAGCAGGGCCAGCAGACTCAGCAGCCTCAACAGCCTCAACAGTCTCAACAGCAGCCTCCCCAGGTCCAGCCCACCGCTCCTACGATTGCCAAGCGACCAGCTGATGCTCCCGCCGCCGCCACCGCCAGCCAGCCAGCAGTAACCAAAGTCCTCAGCATCAGTGCCGACGGAACTGCTACTGCTCCCAAGCCCAAGGCCAAGGTGCTCTCACTTGGTGGTACTTCCGCCCCAGCAAAGAAGGAGGAATCCGCCAAGCCTGAACCGACCAACAAACCTGAGGCTGGTCAGAAGGCCAGTGCTGCTAAGGCCATCGAGAAGACTGGCGAGAAGGCTGGCAAGTCTGCCGCCGCTAAGTCTGGAACTACGTCTCCTTCTGCCTCTGGTCGATCTAGCCCTTCCGCTGGCGAAAAGAAGGCCGCTCGCGAAATCGACGCTGTCCAAAAAGAACAAGCTGCCGATGTCGACGAGGAGACCCTCAAGGAAATCTACGGCAAGGAGCACGTCAACATCATCTTTATGGGCCACGTCGATGCCGGAAAGTCGACTCTGGGTGGCTCCGTCCTGTATGCCACCGGTATGGTTGACGAGCGAACCATGGACAAGTACAAGAGAGAGGCCAAGGACCTGGGTCGTGAGTCCTGGTACCTGTCATGGGTCATGGATCTGAATAAGGAGGAGCGAACTCAGGGCAAGACCATTGAGGTTGGCCGCGGCTTCTTTGAGACGGAAAAGCGCCGATACAGTATTCTGGATGCTCCTGGCCACAAGATGTACGTCCCTAACATGATTGGTGGTGCGTCACAGGCCGATGTCGGTATTCTGGTCATTTCAGCCCGAAAGGGCGAGTACGAGACTGGCTTCGAGCGAGGTGGCCAGACCCGTGAGCACGCTATGCTTGCAAAAACCCAGGGCGTCAACAAGCTGATTGTTGCCATCAATAAGATGGACGACCCCACTGTGGAGTGGTCTCAGGATCGATATAAGGAGTGCACAACCAAGCTTGGCCAATTTTTGAAGGCTACTGGTTACAATCTGAAGAATGACGTCTTCTTTCTGCCTCTTGCCGCCCAGCAGGGTTTGGGTATCAAGGATCGAGTTCCCAAGGACGTCTGCCCCTGGTTCGATGGCCCTTCGCTGCTAGAGTACCTTGACAGCATGAAGGCTTTGGAGCGCAAGTTGAACGCGCCCTTCATGTTGCCCGTCAACGGAAAATATCGTGATATGGGTACCATGGTGGAAGGCAAGATTGAGGCCGGTGTGGTCAAGAAGGGAATGAACCTGATTATGATGCCTAATAAGACCAATGTGGAGGCCGCAGCTGTATACGGTGAGCAGGAAGAAGAAGTACAGGTTGCTCAGTGCGGTGACCAAGTACGAATGCGTCTCAAGGGTATCGAGGAAGAGGATATCCTCCCAGGCTTTGTGCTGTGCTCACCAAAGCGACTGGTACACACCGTGGCCGAGTTCGAGGCCCAGATTCGCATTCTGGAGCTTAAGAACATTCTTTCTGCCGGTTTCAACTGCGTGTTGCATGTTCACTCTGCAATTGAAGAGGTGACATTTGCGGCTCTTTTGCACAAGCTCCAGAAGGGAACGGGCCGCAAAAGCAAGCTCCCGCCCACACACGCCAAGAGGGGCGACAGCATTATTGCTCGCATGCAGGTGATTGGCGGAGCTGGCGCTGTATGCGTGGAGAGATTTGAAGACTATCCCCAGATGGGTCGATTCACTCTGCGAGACCAGGTTGGTTCTACCGTCCCCGACCACTTCCCCCCCTCCTACTTTCCCCCCTCCCCGGTCTCTCCCCCCCAAAAAAGGCTACCGCGTGGGGGACGATATACTTTTTATCAATCTCAGATCACTAACATGCGATGTAGGGACAAACCATTGCCATTGGCAAGATTACGAAGCTCATCTCTAACGATGCTTAATTGAATGACGATGATTCGAGCATTGGCAAGATGTATGAAAGAGATGAGACGATGAACGGGAACAAGGTATAAAAGGGTATCATCATCAATCACCACGGGTTTTGGAAGACAGGACTCTTAAAAGGGAAGAACGGCGCATGTACGTGGCTTTGTATAGGTGGTGATGAAATGACCACGTCTGCGATGTTTGTCAAAAGCCGTTTGAAAGAAAGGATGGTACACACGACTGATACAGAGTCGACAGACTAGGAGTGGGAGATGATGATGGATACATGCAATTCCCGGGTATCAGGTATATAGAGAAGCAAGCCATAAAAGAAGAAAGCCGAAGGGTAATGAATTGGCCATACTTGTTCGAAGCGGTGAAGCTCACGATGTGATATTTGGACGGTTATGCGCGTCGAATAATCCGACATACAAAGATGACAACAGCTCGACAAGGAAACCGAGAGAACAGACAACTAACTAGGCTCAGTAAAGGGAGGAGAGATAGGTTGAAGCCGAATCTAAAGATGGAGCACGGAAGAGAGGAAGAAAATAAAAAGGTTATCCTCGGTTTACCCCTGGTTCATGTAGTGATGACTTTTTGACGTGGTTGACGATGCATGATGGGGGCAAAGGACGGCGGTGAGAGGTACAAGGAGGAAGACGGAGATCGAGACCAGGCCGAAGGGGTAAAGGACGAAAACCGAGGCCGAATTGTTATCGTCAGAGGATGGGGAGGCAACCCAGCTGCACCTGGGTTACTCCGGGATTTTACCATGAAAGCGTCAGACACAGCACCCACGATCCAATCCCCCTGGCTGGGGTTTGGGGGTGATGAATCATGCAAGATGCAAGGTAAAGGCAACAGGGTGGGAATAGTTGGTATATTTCTTGATATCCAACACCCCCTCTCCTTGGGGATGCAGCTGGGGGGGCAACCTGGTGCCCCCGCAACTAGTTTGGACGACAATCAAAACGAAAAGGGCAAACCCGGTGGGGTGGGAAGAACCGCACCGCCAACCTTTTCAAACCGTTGCGGTTAACGGAGGACCTAAAAGATAAACTGGAACTGGGAAAAACGTCCCGGCAACTGTAACTTAGAGACGCTCATTTTGGGTGGCAATCTGTTAGTGCACGAGAATTAACCGGGACGCCAGCGGGCAGTGGTTGAACCGTCATATTCCGAGAACGCGCCGGGACGGTCTCACTTGTTTAAAAGTGAAAGCGGTGACGACATGTGGGGCGGGCGGTCCAGCGGATCGGGTTGTCGTTTTCCCACTGCATGCAGAGAATTTTCTTGGAGAATAAGGTGTAAGGTAAGTAAGTGGAGAGATGGAGGCGTGTGTAAAGGTGAGACGGTGGGCCGCAATGGGGGACGGTGACAGGTTAACGGGCACGGAGAGTTGCCGAGCTCCTTGAACATTCCGGGACGGCGGCCGGAGATGGACGGGATCGTGAAGGGAAAGTGGTCGGTGGGTTCGCGATGCGGGATGCGGGATTGCTGGAAAGGTAAAGGGAGGGGGCGGGGCAAAGGCAAAGTAGGGAAATGATATGGAAACGGGACAAGGAATGTTGACAAGGAACGGATGGACGAGGCTCGGTCGGTTGGTCGGTGATACTGTATCTTTCGCGGGCCGGGACGAGGACGGGATATCCGGTTTAGACTACCTGATAGATGTAATAGCAACAAGAAACTGATAATCAAAAGTGTAAGCATAGAAGACGGGGTATTCAAATCACGACAGCAAAGGACAAAAAAAGACTTGTTATGACAGCTACTATACGTCCTTCGTACTCGGTGTAAGCTGCGGTCATCGCTCTCGGACCCTATTACAGCGAAACTCATGTTGGTTCACGACGCTCTGACGAAGATGCATATGTTGGCGTTTCTCGGGGTCCTGGGCTGCAGAAAGAAAAGGAAAGGATCGCCACAATGACCTTGCCGTCAGGCACTCATCGGGCGTTGCAGGGTTAAGGAGAGAACAACACCATGCACCCGTGTATCGTGGTGAACAAGGCGGCATGAAAGGTGTGCAGACTGAGGCCGGGAATTGGGCGAGACAACGGATCTGGGGGCCGGAAACAACAAGAGGTGAATGCATGGATCGATACACCTGAGTTGCATTCTCTGACCTTGGGTGGTAGAGTTCAAGGGTTCCGAGGTGTGAGGTGCAGCTTGCAGCTTCTTTTGCTCTGGAAGTTAGCCGAGAGATGGAGAACAAGCGCCCGCAATCTCAATCTTCCTTCACCCGGAGAAAAACAGAAGACAGGTGTGTCGATAAGAAAGAAACTTGGAGATGCTACCATTTCGTACCTGAATTGCAAGTTCCGAAACCACCCCGTACCCCCCCCGGGGGTCACCCCGTTCCAGGCCCCGTTCCATTTTACAACACAGCCCGCATGGCCCTGCGTCGCCAAAACGTAAACGAGACGGAAGGGTTCAGACAACGGACGGCCGGGAGAAGTCGGGATGGCAAATGATTCGCCCCCTTCTCACCTCAAAGAACGTTTTGTTTGTGTCGGCAGTCACGCCGGCGACACGGCGAAGGCGGGAAAAGCGCCTGTGGGCCAATCAATGTTAGCCGCCGGGGCAGCTAAGGCAAGTCAATAACACTACGTCACGGGTGACTGATTTGATACAAGATTTGGTCTTCGGGGAATGGATACCGGCGCGGTGTGTGTACTTGTCTGCATTATCGTGGTCGTGACCCTGCTTTGCGTGACGGGACTGGATGAGACGGGGGTGGATTCCCGAAGCTTTATTCCATGGTGTGAGTGTGTGGGTGGTAATACCGGTACATGTGAGTTGTGACTGAAACAGACAACAGAAGTTGACTTGTGAAGGCCTCATTCGTTTGAATCGGCCATTTCTTGACAGCCTCCTGACCTTATTCCTCATAGCTACGGTAGTTTAATTTGATAGAAGTTTCTTCACCGAGACGTGACCTTGGTTGACGGGGGTTACGCATGGTGAAGAGAGGTCATGTGGTCTATGGGAATGGATTAAATGCTGGGGAACTAAAAAAAAATACGTACTGTACGTATTGGCGGGGCATGGGGCCGAGCAGTTCTTGTCCCAATGGGAAAACTTTTAGGAGCGGCGCAGTCCCGTAGATACGAAATGACTTGCTGGATGATGGAATAGGGAGGATCTGGTCTAGATTTGTCCCAGATTTTCGCCCTCTTGTTCAGGGGGGTGTTTCCGGGGGGCACGAGGATTTCCATTACCGAGATGTGGTCTCGTGAGATGTGTGTGTGAGCCATGTGGTGGACGGAAATAGTAGGACGCAAAAGGACAAGAAAGGTACATTGAGGTGTAAGTACTGCACTGCGTACCCCTTGTGGGGTCGTACTTTTAGGGACCCGACGTCTCGTCAGAATTTTCATCCAAATTTTCATCAGGTATTTTAATATTTTCATGTTCTTTAATTTTGCATGATATACGTGAATATAATGAGAATGAGCTGACAGAGGCAAATTTCCCCCAATTTCCCTGCTTCGTATTCAAATCCGTGACGTCTTGTTCGAGGCAAACCGACTTACAAGAAGAGTGGCGGCGTCTGGTGGTTGGCTGGCTGCTTAGCTGGGCGAAAGGAAATCGCGGGGTAGAAAGGTGGGAGGGGCGGTTACAGCCACGGCCACGGCCACGGCTACAGGCTACGGTACATGGGCTTCCAGTGGAGAGGAAACTGAGGGGAGAACAAGAGCCACGGTGAAAAGCTCTGCTTGGAAGGGGTTTTCTTCCTTACCGCCTTGGCCCATGTACTCTACACCGTCATTGCCACTTATAACTGCATCATGCAGTTATTTCTATGCACGTACATATGTACGTATGTATGTATGTATGTGCGTACATGATCAATTAGGCAGTACGGAGGGAATCAGACATTGCATCACTAACGGGACCACCGGGCGGTGCAACCCCATTGCATCTGCAGCTGTCACAGCACACTAGCCACGAATTACTGAAATATTGGTACTAGAAAATGGCACGTACAGTAGTAGCAGCGGCTGGCATGCTGAAAGGCTTCAATGGAAATTAAACGGTGTAAAACCAACCAGCTAATCATCACCAATTCTCCCCGAAAGCACAGACGACCCGTGCCGTGGCAGTGGGTTTTTATTTTTTTTCCTTCGTGTCTGGTGACCTGTTGATGGCCGCCGGGTGACCTAAGAAACCCCACTTCCGGGTCCCTGGTCTTTGGTCTCTATTTACAAGCTGGAGTTCTGTTTGTACCTGAAATCGTTTTTTTGCTTTTGGGTGCGCGTACGGAGTACCGGGGAACGTCTTTGGTTACCCCCTTCCCCTGGCTCAAGGTCTGCTTGGCGGCGAGCGAGCCCAGGAGGCTGTCTCTCCGCAATCTCAGCCCTAGCTCCCCTTACTGTGTGTTAATTCTCAGGTCAACTCGATTCCCCATCTTTGCTGCCATCTCCATTACCGAATCCCCCCTATCTGTTGTTAGATACCTGTTGCCAGCTTCCGTGTTAGTTTCTTGGTTATCGGCGGACCCGCACAAAGATTCTTCGATCGTCCGGAGACTTTCCGTCTTGTTTCTGGCCTCAAAACCCAGTTCGACGATGCCCAATCTCTTTTGACTCTTAATGCAGGCCAAAACGAAAATGAAAATAAATAAATTCTTCGCGTACGAACGTCCTTTGTACTTCCTCAGGTACCTCCTCAAAAGCGTTACGTATCGAGTATCTCGTCCAACCAACATCATCCGCTTCTATTCGTCGTGATATGTCCCACCACACACCCTTGTCCCTCAATTGCCCGTTAGGTCGTGACATCCAGTCTCTCAGCCAATCAATTCTTCCCGTTAGCATGGATCCCTTTGCAAGGATGGCCCGCGCTGTAGCGGATCCTTGATCCAGCATGTCAGCCAGCATCCAAAGCATTTTCAGCATCAACATTCTCCAGCAACAAACCGCGTTCATTCACACCGTTCAGTCACCTTCCCCAAGGACCGCCTTGGCCAAAACGCTCCCCGATTCCGTGAGCCCCAGTTTTCCCTCCCTTGGCTTCATGCCCCTCCAGCTCTTCTTTCCATGTACGCGGTATCTCAGACCCCATAGTCCTCTCCACGGCCGCCCCGTACTCCGCCGAGGCGGTGGAGTAAGGGAAACAAGAAAAGTCGTCAGGGGAGAAAGGGAACTAGAACTTGCCTCCCGAGAAAGTATCGTGAAGGTACCCGGAATAGTCCAGGCCTTGCAAAAAAAATTCCCAGGTGTGAAATTCCTGGACATGGGTGTAGTGTACCGGCGCCGTAAACTAGACTTCCCGACCCCCCAAGATGCAAGAGCCTAGTCGAGAACATCGAGGCTTGTTTGCGCACCCCCTGCCTACCATTATCTAATAAATCGTCATTTTACGGAAAGGTGCGGGCTGCACGTTTTACCCTTTGGCTTTGGATACTTTGAACCCGTCCAAAAGATGGAGGGGAGGATTTTGCCTTTTTGCGGCTTGTCCAGACCAGTCGATCATGACGACAAGCCGCTTCCGGTTTGAGTAGAAAGTTGAAAAGCTTGCAATTGCTTAGCAGCGCAGCAGAAAGAGGAAATGGTCAGCAGATGCAAAACTCTTCAAAAGGAGGGGAAGGAAGAAGAGGACAAGCACATGAATTTGACAACTGCATTATCCTCAGCATCGAATCCTGTGACAAGCTTCATATTGTTCAAGGCGACGTCTTTCCCCAGATCTCGCCCACAGCAATACCATCACCAATCAGCCAGATACGCCATCCGCTTGGCATCATCCATCATCATCATCACCCATTCATCTTCGTCTCTCCACCCTTCGCCTCCTGCATCATCCGCATTCTCCCCTCCTCTCCCCGTTGCCAGGCCGCCTTTTCTTGCCAGGTTGCTCCCATCGTCACCTCACCACCCCCCTCTCCCCGGGATAATTCAAGCCGTGTACACGGAGCCCCTGCTGCTACGCCTGGACTCACCCACTTGTTGCTTCTAATTATTCTTCCTGCTTTGACCTTCGGACCTGACACTCGACGTGTTCTCTGGCTCGGAGCTTGCAACACAGACTCTGACTACGCTGACCGGGGTTCCCGCCCACACCATTCGCATCTCACACCTCCCCGTCCCGCAACTTGGACTGGCGTCACGGTACCAAGAAATCCTTTCCGGTTTGATTTCGTGCCCATTGCCTGCGACCTCTCGTCGGCTCCACTACGCGCTTGTCTCCAGCCGTCCCAGAGCCTCTCGCCATCTCCATCCTCGGTTTCAACCCTCCCCAGCGGGCACTATCTGGTTGTTCCACTGTGGAGAAACACACCGCGACATCCACACCCCCAGGCGTACACTACTGAACATCGACCTCCTCGTAAAAGATATAATAACCATGAAGGACCCCGTCTTGAGAACTGCATCACCCTACTTCGATCCCTCAGTCAAAGGCCCAAGGTCCCAGATACAGGCAGCAGGTCCCAATTTACTCAAGAGTGAGTTTGATTCTTTGTGCTATTTGGATTGCATCTTCTATGGCATCTCGATGTGTCTCTTACACCTCTCCCTCTACCTCTCCATTACCTCCTACCAAAGACCTATCATTTATTACATCACCAAACTCATGAAGACATACTAACATGACGGTCTTGCAGTGATTTCCAACGCCGTTAACAAGACAGCTCTTCACCCTGCGGGTGTCGCGTGAGTCCCCTTTTCCTACATTTACACTACAAGACAGCTCAACTAACACCAATTCTTGCTAGTCCCCATGCGGAGCACACTGAGATTGGTATGCTCAACACCTTCTCGGCAATACCACCAGCATTGCCAACCAGTTGATTGTTTCTAACACCCATTTCAGAGCAGGAGCTTCACGACAAGGCGCACATCGACTTCGACCGTGTCTCCATTGTACGACCCCCTCACTATGCCCGATCCAAAATAAACCAAACTGACTAATTTTTACCACAGATTGCCAACCCATCAGTTGCTGCTCTTTACGAGGATGCGCTGGTTTACGAGTCGGGAACTGCCATCACCTCGAGTGGTGCCCTGACTGCCTACTCTGGGGCTAAGACTGGCCGATCTCCCCTTGACAAGCGAGTTGTCAAGGAGCCCTCATCAGAGGACAACATCTGGTAAGCTTTTCTTGTTGGTTTCGAATTTTGCGTCAACGGTGACGTGGATTCGGCTGAAAGCCAAATACCGGTGGTGATGATGCGGCTAACACGAAGTTCACAGGTGGGGCCCCGTCAACAAGCCAATGACCCAAGATGTAAGTGAATATTGTTTGAGCTCAAGCTCAGTGAATTTCTGTCTACTCTCCGAATTCCCATCCAAACTGCCATGGCACTTTTTGCGATTCGGCTCTTCCATCCTTTTTTCTTTCAGCGGAATCACAAGCCAAACCGACTTCATGCCCATTCCCTCCATTCCGGAGATCAAAGTCCCCTTGCCCCGAGGATACCCGGAACCGCAAGGGCCGGCGCGTCATGGCTCACCGTGGTGCTTATTCTCTTACCCAATTGCGCGGGCGCTGGTTGGCAGGGGCAAGGACGACCAGTGATATTAAGTGGTTCCTCTGGTTCGCCCCCCCTCGGCTCTTTCCCCTGGTGGCCTTTGAGGCTGTTGTCATGGGGCCCGGCAATCACAATCGATACCCCGCAGAGTTTTCAGTGGCCTCCTGCCAAAACTCTTGCCCTTGCCACACTTGGCACACACCCGCTCCTTGCCTACCCCACCATCCCAGCTTCCCTTCCAGCCGGAAAACCATACGCTCTGAGCAGGCGCAGCCGACTCTCGATCAACTTCCGAGACTTGCCCCCTAGCCCCAGTCCCGAGCCCGAGCGGCCGGCTGCCCCTCTTTCCCCCGATTCACGACTTTTCCCGACCCCCCCGTGCACCGCATTATCCCCTTTTGGAAATATCGGAACTATTTGCTACCCCAATTTTGTGATAAGCAACACTAGATTTACATAGATTTCGATGGCTGACAAAATTATCCACACAGGTCTGGAAGATCAACCGAGAACGCGCTGTCGACTACCTCAACACCCGAAACCGCATCTACGTCGTAGATGGCTACGCTGGCTGGGATGAGAAGTACCGCATCCGCGTTCGTGTTGTTTGCGCCCGTGCCTACCATGCTCTCTTCATGCGAAACATGCTCATCCGGCCCTCGCGCGAGGAGCTTGAGCACTTCCACCCCGACTACACCATCTACAATGCCGGCTCTTTCCCCGCCAACCGATATACTGAGGGTATGACCTCTGGCACTTCCGTTGCCATTAACTTCGACCAGAAGGAGATGGTTATCCTTGGTACCGAGTACGCCGGTGAGATGAAGAAGGGTGTTTTCACCGTTCTCTTCTACGAGATGCCCATCAAGCACAACGTCCTGACCCTGCACTCTTCCGCCAACGAGGGTAAGAATGGTGATGTCACCCTCTTCTTTGGTCTGTCTGGAACTGGCAAGACCACCCTCTCCGCCGACCCCAACCGAGCCCTGATCGGTGATGACGAGCACTGCTGGAGCGATAGCGGTGTCTTCAACATTGAGGGTGGCTGCTACGCCAAGTGCATTGGTCTCTCCGCTGAGAAGGAGCCTGATATCTTCGGCGCCATCCGCTACGGATCCGTCCTCGAGAACGTTGTTTTCGATCCCGATACCCGTGAAGTCGACTACGACGATGCCACTCTCACCGAGAACACTCGTTGCGCCTACCCCATTGAATACATCTCCAACGCTAAGATTCCTTGCCTGTCCGAGAACAGCCCCTCCAACATCATTCTCCTTACCTGCGATGCTCGCGGTGTCCTGCCCCCCATTTCCAAGCTCGACCGCTCCCAGACCATGTTCCACTTCATCTCTGGTTACACTTCAAAGATGGCTGGTACCGAGGATGGTGTCAATGAGCCTCAGGCCACCTTCTCTAGCTGCTTCGCCCAGCCTTTCCTCGCTCTCCACCCCATGAAGTACGCCAAGATGCTTGCCGACAAGATCGAGAAGCACGGTGCCAACGCCTGGCTCCTCAACACCGGCTGGGTCGGTGCTGGTTTCGCCCAGGGCGGTAAGCGATGCCCCCTCAAGTACACTCGCGCCATCCTCGATGCCATCCACTCTGGCGAGCTCGCCAATGTCGAGTATGAGAACTACGGTGTCTTCAACCTCCAGGTCCCCAAGACTTGCCCCAACGTTCCCTCAGACCTTCTCAACCCCTCCAAGGCCTGGACCGCCGGCGAAGATTCGTTCAACAACGAGGTTGTCAAGCTTGGCAAGCTCTTCCGCGAGAACTTCACCAAGTACGAGAGCGAGGCCACCGAGGACGTTGTCAAGGCTGGCCCTCAAGTTTAAAGAAGCTTTTGATTTTGGCAGATTGATGGGAAGAAAGGGATTTTTAAGCATTTGAAACGTTTTTCATTGTATGGGTCGGCGTCTCTCATGGCAGCCAGAGCTGCCCTGCTTTTGAGTTACATTGATGGGAAATCATGAGTTGAAAGATTGTGTGTAATGTAGGCATGAACAAAGCTTTACGACTTTCGAAGAAATAGAAAAGTACATATCAAATACTCTACCGTCTTATTTGAATTTGGGTGATGTCTGATAGTAAACACAAGGAGTGTATGAAATTTATATGTGGTGAATTCAATCACTATTTCAATATTGTAGGTGGGTGGGTGCGGATTGGGGTGGCAAACCAGAAAATCATTGTACTTGGGTCCAAGTTCAACTGGCATGTGAACTGTATCTGTATTTGAGACAAGGCCCTTTCTCTAGAAATATTTCGAAGAGGGAACTCGTATAGATTGAATTTGATTCCCATGGCCAAGAGTGCTTCTTAACATTTGTAAAGCCCCCCTCAGTATAAGTCTGGGCAAGTCTATGTCTACCTACCCCCTGCGTGTGTAGACCCCGTTAATGCAATTTGTAGGTACCCACTAATTAATAGCACTGTGAGCCCTGGTTCCTTGCTCACTGTGGCGCACGGATCATCAGTGCGGCTCAGTGTTGCTAGTGCACCCTGCCACAGTGCTTTACGCGGGGGTTGCGCGCCACAGCACAGATGCTTTTTGTTGTTGCTGGGGCAATTATGTCATGAAGCGGGCAGAAACAAACGGGTTGGTTCCGTCTCAACAACCGTTGTAGGTACATTGCATCTTCACGGGCGTTTCACCAATACGCAGACGCATTACAATCGGCCCATGAATCGTGACGAAGCTGCAAGGCCAAAGTCCTTTCCAAAGCCCTTCGCATCTACGAAGCCAGGCGCTTCTTTTACATTTAAACCACGGACGACCCTTGCGTTGACTGAGGAGCCTCCGTTCCTGAAAACCCAATCGCCACCTCAAACACAAGTGACTAGCGCTTCTACGAACAGCACATCTGAACCCAACAAGACGATCCTTTACGACACAAATATTTTGAGAAACTCTAGCGTCATGGTCAAAGAACGAGCGCCTCCCAAGGCGCCTCTACAGTCCATCAACTCTAACGCTGGGCCGAGTGCCTCTCGTGAAAAGTCACCGGAAGACGACATCGCCGCCCTCATTAGCGGCTTAGCCTCTTTGAAAGGCAAAGTTCGCGAAGATGTTAATGACCCGTATCTCGGTGGCAATGTTGGAACTACCAGGCCCACGTTCGGCCACCCGACCAAGATGATGTCCTCTCGTAAACAGCGAGCAGACCCTTTCTTGCGACAGAAGACACGGCCGGAGCACCACCTCGATGGGAATAGGGTAACAGGGCCCAGACCTCCGACATATCAAGATAGAAAGCCCCCGCCGCTGCAGATGTTCAGCTCGAACCCCTCTTTTGCTCAGACGAGCAATTATGGGGATGAAGTTTTCTTCACAGATCCCGCCAAAGCGAGTGCAGACCTCAAGGCTTTGCTAGAGGGTGGAATGGATGATGGTGACGAGGAAGAGGAAGAACTACAATTGCAAGAGCCGCAACAGTCACAACAATCACAGCAATCTAAAGGAAACGATGTTGAAGGCGAAGCAACCGCCGAGGCGAAGACAGACGCAACAAAGGTTACCAGCAAGGACGGAACGTTAGATGGTTTGAAGGTGAAGCTTCTTCCGCACCAAGTCGAGGGTGTACAGTGGATGCGTGGCCGAGAACTTGGGCCCATAAAGAGGGGGAAGGTCCCCAAAGGAGGAATTCTGGCTGATGACATGGGTCTCGGCAAGACGCTCCAGACCATCTCCCTAATCCTCACAAACCAAAAGCCCAAGAAGGACGCTCCGGGCTACAAGAAGCACTTTGATAAGATCGAAAAGACAACTCTTGTGGTTGCGCCTCTTGCTTTAATCCGACAGTGGGAACATGAGATCAAGGATAAAGTGGAAAAGTCTCGCGGACTAAAGGTCTGCGTGCATCACGGACCTCAGCGGACCAAGAAATTCGAAGACTTGGCTCTTTACGATGTGGTCATTACTACATTCCAGATCCTGGTATCTGAGCATGGCAACTCATCTGACGCTGAGAATGGACCCAAGGCCGGTTGCTTTGGTCTGCATTGGTGGCGAGTCGTCCTTGATGAAGCTCATACGATCAAGAACCGAAATGCAAAAGCAACCAAGGCTTGCTATGCATTGCGAGCAGAGTACAGATGGTGCCTCTCCGGCACGCCCATGCAGAACAACCTGGACGAACTTCAGTCCCTCGTCAAGTTCCTCCGCATCCGACCCTACGATGATCTCAAAGAGTGGAAGGCTCACATTGATCAGCCGATGAAGGGCGGAAAGGGGCATATTGCCATCAAAAGATTACACAGCTTGCTTCGGTGCTTCATGAAGCGGCGAACGAAGCAGATCCTCAAAGAGGCTGGCGCTCTCAATCCTGGTGGTAAGCCATCAGCCGAAGGCGAGTCGTCTACGACAGGCTTCAAGGTCACCGAGCGCAAGGTTGTCACTGTGTCGACCGAGCTTTCCCCCGCGGAACGCAAGTTCTATAACCGACTAGATGCTCGTGCCAACCGAAGCATCGAAGCCATGATGCGTGGTCGAGTCAACTATGCTAACGCGTTGACTCTGCTGCTACGATTGCGTCAGGCGTGTAATCACCCCAAACTAGTGGAGGGCAAGTTGGAAAAGGACAAGGATGCCTTATCCACCGATTCAAGCCAGAAATCCCAAGATGCGGGGGTTGATGCTTTGGCTGATATGTTCGGCAGCATGGGCATTGAGTCCAAGAACTGTAATATTTGCGGAAGAGGGCTAAGCAGCACAGATACTGATTTGGGAAGGGAGATTTGCTCCGAATGTCATGACGATCTTGCCTATTTTAATAGCCAAGAGAGGCAACATAAGAAGGAGAAGAAAACCAAGAAGGAAAAGACTAAGAAGAAAAGGTCGAAGAAGCGTGAAGTAAAGGTCGAGGCGAAGGTAGTTGAGAGAAAAATTGTGGAAGTTGAATCACCTGTGAAGACCGCTCGCCGTCCACGCAACCGCAATGCCATTATCGACAGCGATGATGAAGAGGAAGTCGAGGGCAGCTGGCTCGTCCCAGAGGATCAACGGGCTTCTTTGAACCTCGGAAAGGCCGGCGGTCAGGAGGACGAGGATGCCGAGGGTGGTGGTGAATCCCTGGGCGAGGAAGACTCCGAAGATGAGGAGGGCAGCAAAGTTCAGGACCAGAGCAACCTCAGTAGCTTTATCATGGACGATGATGCGGCTCGAAAGGAGAAGGGTTACCAGTCGATAAATGAGGCATCAGATTCTGACGACTCGTTATTGTCTTTGTCGGCCCTCACGAAGCAGATGGCAGCTCAGACGCTGGAAGATGAACCTGATACAACGACTGCAGATACGACTGCAGCAGATTCTTCTCTCGCAGATTCTTCCGTTGCAGACTCGTCTGTTGCTGATACTTCGGCTGCCGATACTACGACCGCAGCAGATTCTTCTGCTGTGGACACAACAACGGCAGATACTACCACAGCCGCCGATTCCGAAGACTCTGGTGGTGACTCTGAAGAGGATTCTGAGGATGATTCTGATGATTCCTCGGTACTTTTGTCCGACGATGATGATGATGTCCATCACCCTGCCTATACGCCCAACCAACACCACGTCCTTGCTTCAGCAAAAATCCGTGAGCTCATCAGCATCTTGCGGAAAGAGGTCCAAGACCACAAGTTCATCGTCTTCTCCCAATTCACTTCCATGCTCAACCTCGTCGAGCCTTTCCTCCACAAGGAAGGCTTCCGCTTCACACGTTACGATGGTTCCATGAAGAACGATGAGCGTGAGAGGAGTCTACACAGTTTGCGAAACGACAAGAAAACGCGCATCCTGCTCTGCAGTCTCAAGTGTGGTAGCTTGGGCCTGAACCTCACGGCTGCAACACGAGTGGTCATTCTCGAACCATTTTGGAATCCCGTAAGTCTAGTGCTTTCGCTATTGACACGTCTATGGATAATGCTAACTCGCGCCAAGTTTGTCGAAGAACAAGCCATCGATCGTGTCCACCGCCTCACGCAGACCATTGATGTCGTCATTTACAAGCTCACCGTCGCAAAGACGGTTGAGGAGCGCATTCTTGACTTGCAGCACAAGAAGCGCCTCCTTGCCGAGCAGGCCATCGAGGGCAGCATGAAGAAGGGCGCCTTCAAGCTCGGCCTCAACGAACTCATCGACCTCTTCAAGCCAGGACAGGGCGACAATACAGCCTTGCTGGGATTCGATGACCAGGGGGATGGTGAGGACCTTGAGGCCAAGGGGCGCAGGGCAGCAAATATGCTGCGTAACAAACCCGGTCCCCCAAGGAGGCAAGAGAGCGAGATTTATGGACGCCGATGGTAAACACATAATCAACTGGATGGGTTTGATGGTTTGTGATAGGAAAAATGATTGCATGGCGTTTCAAGAGGCTGCATTTCTTTTCGGAAAAATTGTCATGATAAGATGAGTGTATTTAATGAAGGAGACTGACTCTCACGTTTTATCCCATATTCTATCATCTGGTTATGCGAGTAGAATACAACCCACATTGTCTCATCTGCGACAGGGGACTTAATAACCAAGACGTATAACATAAGCATTGACTTATTTCCTGTATTGCATTGAACCCCTCGATGTATCGGTCGGCGAGGACTCTGATCGTCGCTACAATACAGACAGCACCACACATGAATATCATCCTAGTGAACCATGGCATAACTCCCCATTCAACGAGAACCAAAGGAATGAATAATAATGCTTCGGCCGTGATGGTATCGTACAACATAATACCCCAAAGACCCAACAGGAACAGAAATATAAGCCCACGCATCAAACCCAACATTCGTGAGACATAGATGAGAAAGATCCAGCTAAGATATGAAATAAGGGCCCTCCTACGTAGCATCCACCAATTCTAACATGCATTCCACTCGCTTTCCGAGTTCCCCAAATTGCCTTTCTTCTATTGCGTATGTAGTCTTAGTACACACCGCTGTGTCGGTAGTAGTCGCTGGGCGCCGGGGCTGAGGGAGCATCGCCTCCTGGTGGAACATAAGGCTTGTATTGTGGTTGTTGGCCACTGCCTGGGCCTTGGCTAGGGAGAGTATGACGAGCATCGTATGCAGGTCCTCCGGGTTGCAGAGGAGGAGGTGTCAAAACGGTTCCAGGTGGCTGTGGCGGCTGGCCTACAGGAGCAGGAGGTGCATCTGTAGGTTTATAACTCTGGTACTGGGATGGAGGTTGGTTTTGTTGTGCAGTAAAAGAGTTGTTACCAATCTCGTCGGGAGAGTAGACTGAGCTCGAGTAGGTGGCAGCCGATTGAGGGTTGTTGGGTGCGATTGGTGAGTCGTAGACCGAGGTGGCTAGCTCTTGAGCACCATAGGTGCTTGTGGGTCGTTGGAGTGATGATTGAGAGTATGGGTTGTTATCCTGAGGAGGCTGAGAGTAGGGCTGGTAGTGTTGGGTTGGAGGAGAGGTGTTGATAGGAGCAGGTTGTCTGCCGTTGGCGGAAGTTTGATCTCTGGGGGGATACTGTTGGTTTGCAGGAACCTCAGCCCCGGCAACGTAAAAAGGAGCAGGAGTTCCTTGAGTAGGGGGCTGGAAGTTGGGAGGAGGGGACGAGGTCTGAAATTGAGCTGGGTCTAGGTCTGGTCAGAACCTGTCATAGAATATCATATTGCGAACAGGATTAACTTACCAGGACGAGGAGCGCCATAAGCAGGGCCTTGATCCGGTGGGCCTTGAGGAGGATATCCTCCATAGCCTTGTCCTTGAGGGTTTGGACGGATGGGGTATTGCTGATAAGTGTGTTGAGGTGGGTGAGCCATAGAAGACTCGAGGAGGGCCTCGTAGTCCCGTCGAGCCTTGATGAACTTTTCATTGAGTTGGGTGAAGTCATCTATCATTTATTAATAGAGTCTCGCAGTCATGAGATGGTACGAGGCTTACCTTTCTTCTGCGAATACTTCTCAATCAACTTGATCAGCTTGGGTCGGATAGCTAACGTCTGGTGGTACAGCTTCTATTCAAGGATCAGTAACCACGGCTTTCTCAATCCGCAATGACGCATCACATACCGAAATCTCTTCGTTGTCCTCTTCCCTGGGAGTGGTGTTGGACGCGCTCAACAGGGTCAAGAGCTTCTCAACATTCTTGATCTCAGCAAAAACCTCAGCCTCCATCTGCGCCTCGCGCTGCAGTTCATCGGGGGTCGGGTCAGACAACTTCTCGACGTAGTTGAGAGGGAAGATTCCAGTTTTGCCCCGGAGGGAGCCACGCCACCAATCCTTATAAACGCTCTCGAGAACAGCAATAACATCGCCTTTCTTAAACTCAAGCTCACCAGGCTCCGAGGGAACAAAGTCGTAAAGGGCGCGCACTCTACTGACGGTGGCGGCCGTGGTGCCTGCAGGAACAACAGGCGGGGTAGAATCTTGCTTGGTGCTAGGACCAGCCTGAGAACTGGAACTGGCCGCAGCCTTCTTCCGTTCCTCCTCTTCCAAACTCAGCTTAAGAGCAATTTGTAGTTCATCTTCCTCCTTTTGGCGATCGACATCGGTAAGACCACGCTTCTGAGGGGCGCTGGGAGGCGGGATGGAGGGGTTGGTCCTCTGGATAGTGCGATAAGCATCGCTCATAATGCCGAGCTCGGGGTCGTTGCTGAACATCTCGCTCCACTCCTTCATACGTTCGACAACTTTAGGCTTGACTTGGCTGTGGGTGTTACGATCGTTGGCTAAGCGAAGGAGAGCGTCGGTAAATGCGCGACTAGATAGTTCACGGTGCATGTTCTTGCCACAATTCTGGGAAAGGGCATGTGCAAGCTATAAAAGGTGTCAACATATAGCCATTCTAACGAGTGCAGGGCTGAGTAGAAGCAGGTAAGCGGAGGATAAGACAAGCGTACCTCAAGGGTGTAGAGCTGAACGTTGGCGTTGCGATGTGCGAGTCGCTTAATCATGCTCTGGACAGCCTCCTTGGCACCGTTAGTGTCACCGGTGACCTTGTCGCAAACCTCCATGATGGCGCCCCAGTCCTCGGAGGTGAGATTCTCGTCGGTAGCTTTGGCTAGGATGCTGTTAATATCATGGCGCAGTTACGGGCTGAGTGGCTTGCCCGCAGACACGAGCGGGGAGCTCTGGTTGGCGCGAAGCAATATAGCCATCGGAAAAGCGATGGAGGAGAAAACAGGAGACATACCGACAACATCGTCAAAAGGCCCAGCCGCTGCTGCTCGAAACATGGCTGGATGTGATGGCGCGGCCGAATAGGCTGCGATGGGGGATTGAGGAAGATGAGGGAGGGACGGAGCGGAGAGTGCGGGACAGATTGAGAGGACGTAGTTCCGCCTGTGTGATAATATGATCGCCTTGATGCCCTATTTTTGATCGGAGTTCAAAGAAAACCCTTTTTGAAGTAGGTTGGGAAAGGCGACGGCTCTGTTTGTTTTGTTTCAGTGGTTGAATGTAGGTAAATTGGTCGTGAGGCTATGTAATGTGCTAAGGTGTCGTGTCGCCGTCGTGGGTGTGGTACGTAAGAAAGTAGATGGGCTTGGCGGGTGCGAGGGAGCTTAGTTTAGCTTTGGAATCCGGAACCCAGAAGAAAAAGGCCAGGATACGGGGTAGATTCCAGGATATTCTCGGACGGGGAGGGGGCCGAAATGTGGAATGCGAGAGTATGCAAAGAGCGAGATGGAGCGGTTGGATGCTGCAGCTGCAGCAGTAGTGACGATTATCTTCGTCAATCAGGCTGCTATCGCTCTTGCCTTGCTCTGTCTGTGCTCATTCCCTCTCCCGCCTGAAGTACTCGTGCTCCCTGTCCATTTTCTCGTGTTTCTATTGGCCAGCTGGCGCCAGTTCCGCCGCCACTCGTTCGTCATCCATCAATCCATCCTCAGCGGGGCTGAGCTGTCCACTCTAATAAGCTGCCTTGATTGCCTGTTCTTGGTAAACTTGCTAATAAATCTATCTAGGTGCCTAACAAGCTGGCGTACTTTATTACGCAACATGGCAATGGTTTCCATAGGTACCTTCTTAAGGTGCTAAACAGAATGCTACGTATATCCGCACATAGGCATTCTCGCCTCAACCTCTTCAACTCGCCATCAAACTAAGCGCCGCGCCTCACACCGCCACAAATAGCTTCGCCAATCATCCCTGTTGGAACAATACGACAAATCTCAGCTCTATCCCTGGTGTGGCTTTGCACATCTCACCTCAGTTGCTGCCATGGATTATCTAGCTAGTCTAAGCAAGCCTTTTTATGTTGCTTGAGCTTATTGTAAAACTACTTTGGTTCTCCAAA
The DNA here is from genome assembly GCA_930272665.1 of Mariannaea elegans. NCBI lineage: Eukaryota > Fungi > Ascomycota > Sordariomycetes > Hypocreales > Nectriaceae > Mariannaea > Mariannaea elegans. Next base: position 664,257 of record CAKNEU010000008.1, on the reverse strand, counting down.
GTCCCCTTAGCTGTATCTAACGCGTTGGCAAGGATATAGTACAGTCTATTAAGCCCCAGATCACAACTTTAAAAGACAGCTCAAGAACACTTGCCATATCCCGGGTTCAAAGTATCAGGTTCATGACCCAGACTACCTAACCGCCCCTGTCGCTTTAGCTACATGTTTACGTCACTTATAAAAACCATCGTTGACCACCATATTTATATAACGTCTGAGATTTGCCTGGGCATATAGCCCATATCCATATTGACTTTCTCCAAAATATATAGGAACCTACCTTGTCTGGTTTCGATTCGGTTTTTATACATCTCCTTTCCAGGATGCTTACACTTCTATCCTGTCCACATCCCGTGAAAAAAAAAATCCTATTGCCCCCTGTCCAAACAAACTCGCCATGACATTCTGTATCCTTTCCCTACAATATCCTTTGAAACTTTCTCTTTCCTGTATGCAGCGAATCGCAAAATGCAACATGAGAAAACCCAACGCCAAACAACAGCAAAGGTACAGGATAGAATCCTAACAACCTAAAAGCGCCATGCCGGTAACTCCGTTCAAGGTCATGTTGATCTAGATGACTAACATATCATCGCCTTTCATCCAGCTCTCCTTATCGCTAACATGCTTTGCTGCAGTCCATCAAGACACAAACAACGCGCCTCAATCTTACCAGTTTCTCCTGGGAGCCACATGACTGTCATATCTACTCTCCCGGTCAGATCTACTGGCCAATGCAGGGTTTGCACTGCTGGGTCGCCCTTCTTCGATACTTCGTCGGCCCAATGCATCCATCTCTGAAAGATCAAACACCAGTGGTTCTCCACTGACCGATTCGTCGTCTCCTCGAGCCAGCCTGGGAGCTGAGCCTGTAAAACTCCCTCGAGAGGACTGCGGTGGTGTCTGTCGGTGACTCGCTCCCATTCCAGTATAACGACGTCTTCCAAAAGGCGAACTCGATGGTGCTACAGGGATAAGTCCCTCCGGTGGGTTCTCTTCGGTTAGACTCGGCGGCTGCATCATTTCAGACGTCTCAGCGGTGCCAGTCTCCGCCGCCGGTAACCCTCCCTGGGTCACCGACTCGTCTTCCAGCATCCTTCTTCCTAGTAGGGTACTTTTCGAGGGTGGCTCCCTGTCGTCTGCCCCGAGACTAATACTACGATGAGCAAAAGCAAGATCTGTATCGTCATCTTCTCCTGATGCTCGGTTCTGTTGTGCTGCCGAGCTGGAGCGTCGTTGGTACGAGCCCAAGCGCGGTGAGAGGGGAATATCAATGGCTGTTGTGCCATCTTGGGTAATAGTATTCTGTCGGCTAGGCCCAGAGGCCGCACTCTCTGGCGCACGACCTTGTCGGGAAGAGATCCGGCCTTGTCCCGTATAATCAACGACGGAATTTTCACTCAATCGAGACGGGATTGCCGGTGTGTGTGGCGTATGGGGAGAAAGCGGTTTTCCAGGAGATGATGATGCTGACATGGACGCTGGAGGTACCATACCGGGGACGCTTGTGAGTTGCCTGCTTGAAGAGCTTGACGAACGCTGCATCTGTACCGAGGAAGACATCGAGTCAGTGAGCACATTATTTGAGTCCTTCATCATGTGAAACCTGGACAGCTGAGCAACTGTCCGGTTAGTCGCCGACTCTCCCCGCTTGGCAGGTTCAAAACTTTTCAGAGTCTTCTTGCTGTCAAGAGCTTTGAGGAAGTCTGAGATGTTGTCATCCTCGTTTTGGATGGAATCGGAGCTGGTACTGGTGGGTTCAGCCAGGAGTCCTGAACCTGGTTGAACTACTGACGAGGCTAGACTCTGTCTCCCACTGCTCCCTTGCTCATCATCACCCGCTCTGCTAGCGCCACCAAAGGACGGTCGGCTACGCCGATGAGTAAAGCTGCTGCTGTACCGACTGGAGGAAGCGGGTCGAGGAGACCCAACTACCGCCGCATCGGAACCTGCTGGGGGTCCTCGTAGAGATGCAGGCATGCCTGCAGTAAGAGAGGTGCGATTTCTTGGTTGTTGGAGAGAGGGTATTCCCGCGGTTCGAGAAAACGAGTTCGGGGATGCGGGCGAGTCCGTCTCGATCTGTCGTGGAACTGGCGAGCCGGAGAGCGAGCCAGCCTTGAATGGCTGAAATGAAACCGATGGCCTACGACTAGAGCCTTCAAATGTTCGTATTGACGGTCGCGGGACTACGTGATGACTTATGGGTAATGAGTTTGGTCCTTCCAGTTCATTGTTAACGGGAAGAGACCCAGGAGGGGAGCTCGTATCGGATCCTGGAGGTCGGACAGCTCTTAATGCTGAGATAGGACTGGTTCCCAGAGGGTTGTTGCCATGAAAAGTAGAGAGGCTGCCATAAGTTTGCTGCAAATCAGCGGGGTTTGGTCGTGAGCGGTTATCACGCAACGACCCTACTTCAGCCATGGGCACACGAGAACGGTGTGATTGCTGTGGCAGTGATGGTTTGAAGAAGTTTTCGTCAACGCCCATGAAGCGGGAGCTCAAAAGAGCTTCAGAATCATCGATACGAAAGTTGCAATCATTTCGGTATGTAACGCAGGTGCTCAGTCGGCCCACGGGAACCTCCAAGTCTCCAAAGACGTAGTCAGTCACGGGATATTTGCCATCAATGGGGTGCCTTAAACGATCCAGGCGTGACCTTTCGGATTCAGAAGTGCGGATGCGAACTTTAGGGATGAGGGCGGGATGAGAGTTCTTGGCGGGTCCTTGACTGGCAAACTTCCATGCGGGTAGAAGGCGACTAGTGACAAACAGTGATCGGATGAAGACAATGGCCTTTTTGTATACTGTCGGCAGAATTGGGCCGAAGTCGTCGGTAGGTATTGCACCCGTTGTCTTGAGTTCCACTCGCCATCTCTCGAGGATTACGTCGTTCCGGCGAGGTGAGTCAGACTGGCGGCTATCGGTGGATGAATCTGATGAGTTCAGCTGTTCCAGTACATCCCATCTTTTTCCATTTTCGTCTACAATGACAAGGCTCTGGCTTTCTTTTAATCTAGAGGTGTCGAGGTAAACCTCAATGATCATAGGAGGTGGTCGGTTCTCGAAGCTGCCACAGGACTTCCAAGTCCTCAATTCTTCCCTGAAGTCATCGATCTCATCGGTCTCGAATTGAAACTGAATAGATGGTCAATAACATGGCCGTGTTGGCAGCAATGGTTAGATTAACACACCCATTTGTTGGACCTCCGGGCGCTATTTGAATTGCGCGAGGGTTTGGTCTTGATACGGGAGTCGATAACCAAGACTGCAGTCTTAGCATAGAAGTTCTGTAGCATGACGCCCATTAGCCTTCTGGGTCCGGTCTTGAATCGGGAGTCCATTGATAGCACAGCCGCCGTACCTGGATTATCTGGTCGAGCTTCTTGATCGATTCGGCAGGAGGTCTAATAGGTAATGGCCTCTCGAGGACAGGTGAATCGGGTGCTCTTCTATCGGTGACGGTCGAACTGGCGCGGGATCGGGTGCCCAAGGCAGCTTCCCTCGCGTTGGTCGGCTTGGAGTTGGGCTGAATGGGAGACGAGACCCTTGCGGGGACTCTTGGTTGTTGATGCATGATGCGGGTGGGTTGTGGAATCTATAAGGAGGATTGGGGGGATGGAGGATCCGGCAGTGTGAGTATCGATGGTATGTCACGGATGGATGGGGATATCGGCCTGCCACCGGAGCAGCTCATCCATGGTTCATATCTCGAGACAAGAGAAAGGCGGGGGAAGATGAGAAGCGAAGGTTGAGGTAGAATGGGTCGTTGGGCGTTTCCTGCGAGGAGCGGAGTGCAGGACGATCGGGCAGACAGGACAAGCAACAAGTGTAAAAAGTGAATGAATGGGATGAAAGTCCTGGACGACGAGGCAGCCCTCAAAGGTACAGGACTGGGCTTGACTGGTTGCTAGCGAGATGCAGGCACAAGAAGCAGCGAGCAAGCAAGCAGCTAAAGTGCAGGCAACCAAAAGGTTGGCCGGGGTATGTGCGGCGGGAGAGAGATTTGTCGTTGAAGCCGGGGGGCTCGGACGGGGGCCAGCGACGAATAGTGATGCTGGGTTTGGCTAGCTTTGGTGGTTCCGTATCGGGATCGGTGGCCGCGGTATCTCAGGTCTCCAGGAAGGGGGAGTGCGTACAGAAAAAACAAAAAACAAAACAAAACGAGATCGAGTCGAAAGACTAATAAGGTATACGTATATGGAGAAGTGATGGAAGAATGAAATGGTATGGATGGCTGACAGCAGGAACGGCACAAGGCCGATGTCGTCCTCTCAGGCTGAGGTCACGACGTTGCAGGGACGGCAAGGTCCAACATGAGCACGAGCGCGAGCGCGAGCACAGGGTCCTCGTGACGGGCGGCCAGGAGTGGATTGGACAGTGCCCTGTCGTCATCGGCTAGAGCCGCACGTCACCGATGGTACCGTACTGTACTGTATTGTCCAGGGCACTCAGCAAATGCCCTGCAACAGCGAGCAGCAAGTTAATTGAGAATGAGGCCTGCGTAGAAATGCTGTGCTGTGTTGTACCGCCCTGTACTGTACGTACGGAATACTTATTGATGCAAAATGCGAGTGATGTGAAGGGGTAGTAGATGCAGGTGGACAACTAAGGGCAGAACAGGCGACAAGCAAAGACAAGGCGAAGAGAAAGAGAGCATGAAGGAACATGGTCCAACGGGTCTGCTGCAGTGCTCCGAGTCAAGGTCCCACCTGAGATAGTAACTAACTTATTGGTCTGAACAGTACTGCAGGTGTGGTATCCATGTTAGGCAGTCCTATGCTATCCCATGCCACGAATACCACCTTACATCAACAACTGTTGTTTGCCTAGTGCTTCTTCTCCATCCACGATCCATGGATCCCCCACTCCACACACCGGCGTCCCCAGAGGCCCCCCAAGAAGGGGAGTCAGTGCATTCAGTGGTCCGCCCGGCAGGGGTGGGTGTGTGTCGAGGTGACTTCATGCTTGCAGGCCTCTGATTTGCTTGTGTCGACAGCCATCATGTTTCGTTCTCTCCTCTCTCATCAGGGTTTCCATCTGCATTGATGAGACCAGTGCCCAGGCATCTCTCCCCAATCGGGAAAAACCCTGAGACAAGCACATTGCTGGCATGCATTATTTGGTTCTCACGGTCCAATTTCATGCTTCGACTCAGCGTTATACCTGGGCTGACTCATTCTCATTGCCGAACTAACTCGCTCACGCTCTTACATGAAGGCCGGCGTGGTAATATTGCTCATAATTCACAATGACTGCATCAATGACTCTCAACCTTTCCATCTTCGGCTGATCCCGGACACTAGCAACTATGCACCATCTCTCCGTTCCTTCTCCGCCCTCCAAACATGATAATCAACTTAGTATGTACAGTAGTATCATCCCTAATGTGTGGTGAACCGTGAACGTTTTGGGCCTCTGCAGCACCGTAGCTTATCTCGCTCCTCCCGAACACCTCTGATAAGACGCCGTCCATTCATGTTTCCCTCCCTCCATCCATTGACGCACAATTGCCTAGTCCGTCAAGACGATCGTGCGGCGTAACCCAAAGGCCATCGACCCATTCACCAAAAAAACACGCATCAAAGTTCCCGAGATGTCTTTGTTGTTCAACTCGTCGCTCTCCTTATCTTGCGCCTTAGCTACTACATTATTCCATCCCCATCAAAAAGAAGAAATGCTCACGTGGCCCATCACTTCCCCCTCCCTCTTTCCCTTTCCCTCCCTCTCCCTATCTCCCTCTCCCTCACGCGCTCTCTCTCTACCTCTCTTTCCTTTCCCTAGGTTTCACGTGCTGATTCCTTGTAGAAACACCACCTCTGCTAATTAATCGGCAAGGATGCTACGAATCAATACCTTGATGGTGATAGGGAGACCCTAGCAACCTGGAAGGTTATGACCTACACGATGAGACCGAAAGCTAGGTTGGGAACGAGCTATATCCAGGCAAAGCTCATAAAAGACACATCGTCCAAGTACACGCTGTGTTCATGTTCTCTCATCTTTCCATTCTCTAGGTCATCGTATATACAACACAAATTAGTGACCCAGAATAACTCTATATACAACCGATATCGTGCAGAAAGGGCGATTATCCACAAACTCCAATCTCCGGCCATCCCCTTCCGTGAGGTTTCTATCAAACCCAATAATAATCAAACGCAAAGTAGCTGTTATGCCTCTCGAGCCTTGCCGCCCTTACCCCTGACTCCTTTCCCTCTTCCAGGTGTGTTTCCTCCTCCCCGCGTTCCTGATCCGGGAATCTTGTTCGCGCTTTTGCCACGCCCTCCGCCGCCGCCGACTCCGGCGGCACCGCTCGGTCCACCTACCGTCTGCTCCCCACCACTGCTCTTAGTTTTACCGCCTCTGCTACGGCGACCGCCCCGCCTCGCTCCCTTGTTGTTACCATTATCTTCCTTATCTTTGTTTTTGTTCTGTCGTCGAGCCTCTTCTTCCTGTGTTCGTCGACTCTCTTGATCCCACCACTCTTGGAATGCCTGCTCCTGTTGGATATCGTGCAATGACCGCTTAGCAGTCGCCTCCTTGACTTGCTCTTGCTCACGCTTCTGTTGTCCTATAATATCTTCCATGCTAAACCCAACCGTTGGTTCTGCCTTGGGAGCTGGTGTAATGTACGACCGAGAATGTGGCATGAGCGGCTTCTTGGCTTGGTTCGACGATGGCCCCGCGCCTACGGCGGGGGAACTACTCATCCGACCCTGTCCCGGGAATCTTGTGTCGGGTGATGCGGTTCGTCGTGTTGCCGACTTCACTCTCGTCTCCGATGCCACCAAAGGTTTGGCATTAGTCGAAACTGCCTTAGTGGGATTGGAATCCATTGCCATCGCGTCCCTCACCGATACATTGGGCTGTGAGCCAGTTGCCCTCCAAATCGGCGCTCCTCCTCCATCTGGCGCCTTTTCCCAAGGCACATGATTGGATGTTTCTTCTTTGGCTGCTGCTTGTGCCACTGCCTGCATTTGAAGCTGTTTCTTCCGTTCCTTCTGTGACACCTTGGCTTGTGGCTTGTTGGTAGTTGCTTCCCTTGTTTTCTGTTCCTTGAGGCCGGCAGTCAAAGCAGACGTGGATGATGTCTCAGACATAATATCCTTGAGATCTAGTTTTGATGTTGCCAGAGTCGCAGACGCCCAGGGGCTTCCAGACTTTGGCACTGCATTATCTTGAGTCCTTACATCTCTTGTCTTGGCCAATTTCAGATCCGGTGATAGAGAGAACGGTTCTGGAGGCGGGCCATGCACCAGGTCAGCAATGCTTTTGCCTTTCGGTTCTCGCCACGCTTTAGACGACAGCTGTGAGATCTCATCACCATCGATAGGCTGGCTGATTGGAGATGACGGGCTGTTGAGCAAAGATCCATCCTCCTCATCCATGTCAAAGATCAAGTCTGCTTGTGATTGCCTAGGCCGTAGACTGGGACTAAACGGTTCATTTCGACCACCCCTAGATTTCCGGCGAGATCTATCAGGTGTCTGCATTGGCGCAAAATCGTCGAAACCAGCAGCACGAGCCCTGTAGGACGAAGACAGCTTCTTTTCGTCTTCCCTTTGAGCAACCTTAAAAGCCATCTCTTTCACTCTGAGCTGCCTCTCTTCCTCAATGTCCGTGGCGAGTTCCGGGTTGTTTTCATAAAGTAGCAGTTCCGCTCTCCCGCTTAGTGCAAATGGGAAATGGGCAAGTTGGTTGTCACGGACTACTCCATCCAATTCCAGGAGCAAGTCTTCGTCAAGATCATCGAGGAGGTGATTTTCCAGCATCGATTCGAGCTGAAGGCAAATGTACTCGAGGCCAGTGTCTTTAAACTCCGTCACAGCACAAGGGCTGATTTCGTTCAAAAGATTGGCAATGTTCCTCGTCGTCACAAATTTTCCAATCAAGGACTGGCAGATTTGCGAGAGCCGATCGAGCATAAGCTCATTCGCAGCGCTCATGACATCCACCACTAGCTCTGAGAGATCATCAATCGTAGGCGCTGCAACGTCCTCGAACAACTCCTGTCCCACATCGGCATAGAGGAATAACATTACGTATTGGAATGTTTCAGGGTCGATGTGCTTGAGATCGACTCTAACTCTATCGACAGCGTCCAGCTCATCACGGCGTCCAGCAAGCCACTGACCCTGAGAGCGACCGTTGAACAGTCCCTGGAAGAAAGGGCACCTCTGACAGAGAAGTTGGCTGTGTGCTGTGACCTCATCACCATCTAGCTCGATAATGACATCGCCGTCGTCGAAGAAATTGGGGTGGGAGCAGGCTTGTTTAAAATCAGCATCAAGAGACTCTTCCACGCCAGCTTGAAGTCGAACAGCCGCTTCCAGCTTCGGCATAGAAAGACGTGTTGCCACCTTCATCAGCTCCGTGCGGACCTGGCGAAATCGAAAGGCTTTTGGCGGCGCCTCCCGAGTATACTTCCACACAGGTATGATTTTATCCTGGTAACAGTATATAATAAAATTGAGGACAGTATAGATGTCTGCCTCGATCAAAGTCACCAATATTTTGTTCTCATTGGTCTCAATGCGGAAGGCCTCGGTTTCGATTGGCGATCCCTGAATGCGAAAATCGGAGAACCCTTCACGTAAGACGGAACTTCTCCCAGAAAGCACCCAGCTGTGAGCAGGCACCCGAATCTCTGGCAAAGAAGATGTGCAAATCTCAACATTAATATCATCAAAGAGGAATGAGTTGACCCTCAGCCATTGTCGAAGGTCGGACTCTATATCTTGAGATCGAAGGATTTCGTACGGAACAGACCCGCGCTTTTCTCTGATAATGGCTTCATTCCATGCTTTCCGAGCTTCTTTGGCCTTGCCGCTTGGCTCGGTAGCTTCAAAGTCGTTTAGGCAGAGGAGAGAGCCAACGTTATCCCAAAGAGACTTCTGGTCGATTCTTATTTCTTCGGACATCACATTGCTGTCAGTGCGAATCGCAGCAAAGGCACCAAAAATGGAACTTCGCACAGCAACGCAGTCGGTGATGCATGGCACTCGCTGAAATTTGAAATCCTTGCGTCTCGTGTCTGTCGTCTCGGCGAAGGCGGCATTCTTGCCCTTGATTCTCTTTACTCGCTTCCAAACTGCCCCCGATTCCGTGCAAATGATGACGGATCCATGTTCACTAACGCCTACGGAAGCCACACCATCCTTCCGAGAGTCCCAAATGCAGTGGGGTTGTGTCAAAGCATTCTTGATTTTGACAGGATTGGTGGTGGAAGCAGCTGACTGGCTCGGATCAGCCTTTTGGTTGAGATGTAAAGTGAATAGGTCGCCACGTGTCGTTACGGCAGCAATTGTTTCCCCCCCTGAGGTAATGTAATTGATCTCTCTTCGGCCGGGGTCATATCGATTGGAGTAAGAAGATGTGGTCAATGTATGGTTGGTAAAGACGTCGGGAAAGGGGAACTTGACGAGGTTGTAGCCAAAATGACTAAAGACCCAGACAGAATGGTTCGAAAGCAAGCATGTAGTTGCCTTGTCAATTGCCGAAACCATTTCGATGGGGGCCGCCAGCAGAGAAGCTGCAACTTTCCTGGGTGTATGTTGTACATCAAGAGACCTTGAATCTGCATCCATGAGTGCTAGTTGGCCGACATTACGACCCCACGTATACAAGGAGGCCCCTGTGTGGGCAACGGAGTGGTTTGCAGATGCGGCAACTCCCATAATGTATTCTTTCTTCAGAGATCCAAAGACTTGGCGTGGGGTAAGACTCATAGGCTCCTCGTCTGCCTTCATGGGGGGTGGGAGGACGTAGCCCAGTTGTGAGTTGGAGTTCAATCCCCAAGTCCAGAGCTCTCCATTACTAGCCACGGCCATGGTATGATTTTGTCCGAGTGCAACCTGGTGGACTTTTCTATCCACGAATGGGCCTTGTACCGGTACAAATTTGAATTGGGTGTTTTCATCTCCCAGCCCAAGCCTTCCGCCTCGACCAACACCGCAGATGTAGAGGTTGGATACCGGGTCAGTGGTCAAGATGGCACTGTGAAGTTTGGACATGGTCACATCGTGAACTACTAATGGAGGGGTTCGAATCAGGGTGGGGATGTCTTCGAGGTCCGTTGGGGAGGAGGACTCCTCCATGTCATGCTTCGCCAAGTGAGAATGGTAGAAGCGACGGATGAGATGGTCCGGGCGGTTCAGATGGATGCGCTCGGGATATTGGCGGTCGTCCTCATCGCCAACACCTAACGACACGTTCTTGTTGCTTCCAAACATATAAAGCTCATCACCATGAACAGATGACTGAGGGCCGTGAGAGGCCTTAGCCGCGCTATTGGAAGGTCAGCAGAGTCTTTCGAGCATGACAAGAGAACCCACTGGTGTATCCCATCAGCACTCTCCCCACTATCAGAATCACTTTCTGAACCAGCTTCCTCTTCAATGGCCTTGAGCGAACGGGCAGCAATAGTCGAGTTATAAAGATCGAAGGGGCTGTTACCCTCGTGGTCTTTGGTCTTGATCAACTGGCCGACCTTATTGACGGAGCTTAGGTTGTGATTCATCAAGTCCATGCGTTCCTTCTCCAACAACTGACGTGCAATCGAGACATTTCCTGCATATAACGATCGGTGAAGGGCATTCCAGCCACTCTCTAGATCTTGTACATACAAATCGATCGCAGGATGCTCAATAAGTGCTTGCACAAAGTCTCTGGCGTTGGGGTCGGTCGAGGAGGCGGCGCGCAACAATACAGTTAAGCCAGCATAATCGCGACTATTGACTTCGGTCCGTCCGAGGTTCGAATTCGAATCCTTCGACTTCCCCGGGGTCTGGGGATGTCCCGAGGCTCGGCGCTGCTTCGCGGCAGCTCGAGGAGAGGTGCCGAGGCCACCTGGACTTCCGGCTAGAAAACTACCTCCTCCTATGGCAGGGCTCTTGGAGACATTGTGGGTATTATAGCTGGTAGGGGCCAGCAGACGTCGAAACTTGTCGACATCGTTTTCCCAGTAATATTTCCAAAGTAGGTGACTCATGGGCGGGGGGTGCAGGAGAAATCGGCTCCAGGCGCTCGAAATGGCACCTCGCTGTGACTCTCTGAGGATCACGGCTTATTTAAAGGTGCAATTTAGAAGCGCCGGAGGATTCGGAAGGGGTGAGTACCGTAGAATATCGCGATAAACGTCGTAGTTGATGTCGTTGTAGAAGATGGATCGTTGAGGCTTCGGCTCGAAGTGTGTAAGTTGCCACCTTTATAGAGACTCGAGCAATGATAGAGGCAGACGCGCCGATAATATTTTGTCCAGTGCGATTTTCGAAGGAAGAGGTGGATAATCTAAGCTTTGATGGCGTGCGATGATGAACGCGGAAGTCGATAAAGAGCAAAGCGAAGCGCGAATTAAGGGTGTCGAAGCGAGATTCCAAAGATACTGTCGAGACAGCGCTTCTATGCCTTTCTTTCCGAGGGGCCGGTTGTGCGCACGTCAGCATGCGCAGGCTCCCTACCCACCAAAATGCCCAAAATGCAACGAGCCCCCACCATCAGCCAGCACTTAAAATGGAGCTTGACAATGCACTGGCGGGGCTTCTCGTAGGCTTCCGGAAGTCATTCTGTGCGTCAACCAACCACTGAAACCAATTGGAGGGCAGCCAATGGACGCGAGCCACCACGAGGTGTGCCAGATTCGACGGTGGATAGGGTTCCTGGTGCCCTAGCACATGGTTCACGGCGACGTCTTCTATTTGCCAACGACATGACCAAGCAGGTCATGAGAAAAGCTTCGGAAGTGCGCATGTGGTAATTAGGAGGAATTCCATCAGATATCATGTGACGCCGGCAGTACTCCGTTATAAATAAAGTAGGGTGATAATGGGACAAATAAATAATAAGAATAACTTAAGTGATAATGGTAGGTTCAGACTCACTCTCAACCGAACCAATGCGAATCTTGTAGCCTTGTAGAGGCTAACGATTCGGCGTTAGTTGTTGATAGCAACATCGTCATCTCGAATTCGTCGAGGTCTTAGTCTTATATGGGCAAATCAACAATAAATCCCATCTCGTATCTACCTACTGGGGACAGTGAGTGGCTGGCAGCATTTAGCGAAGAAGTTAGCAGGATCATGCGCACCAAAAATGAGGTCTTGGTCGTGAATATGAACTGCGACGACCGGTTTCTATTTTCCTGTCGACTTTGAGACTATGTGTGTCACTCGCCTGAGGAATCGCCTCACAAGGGATTGATGATGATAGTCGTAGCTTTCCCTATCATAGATAAAGAAGACAAAATAAATAAACAAATAATGTCAATCAGTTTAGCCTCACTCTTAGCGGAATATGTACAAACCCCATCGCCTTGGGGCTGACGGCATCCAGGAGTCAGGCTAACAATTTGGCGCTATAGATGACAGCAATGTCATCACCAGTTTGTTGACTTAATAAGTAAGATTCCCATCTCATACTTATGTAGTAGGCAGTGAGGAGCCGGTAGGAAGTGACGCGACGGTTGGAACATACGTCCTTTGTCGTAGAGAAGCTCGAGCCAATGTGGGGGATCGCCCGTTGCTCTTCAGGTCGGACCTGGGGAAGAGGAGCAAGGTAACTAGTTACACGTACGGAGCAATGCAATTTTTAAGGTATGTTAAATTGGGTCTATCTGAAAGCACACCGGTGTTGTGCGGAAGCACCGGGTCAGTGAAGCTTCAAAAGGCTTCGTAACATTATTTATAGCACCGGGAGTAAAACGCCCCGCCGCCCACGCTGCAGTTGAGAGGATCTACTGAAGAGATATGAAGGTTATGGGTCCGGAATTGGAGTTTATCGCATACCTAGGCAATCGGGCTGACGAGAGAGCAGGAGCTGGCCCGACCGGTCGAACGTGGGTGGATTGTTGATATGTACCAGTCCCAGGGCGAGTTCAACAAGCTGTGCTCCTAGCTAGGGTTATTACAGCTTCGCCAGTCACATCTCCTGGATGGATGGAAAAGCCAAAAAGGACGAAGGGGATTGGGGCTTGTGAAGGGGGTTATCGGGAAACTGGGTCCGACCACTGTGGAAAACCTTTCGACAATCAGCGAAATTGAAGATCCCCAAGTCCGAAACGTGCTGAATCATGATCCCAGGCACTGAGAACCTTACTGGATTGGGCGAGCTGGGTGCTGACCTCCGCTCGGTCGACGGGGCCAGACGCCGTTGACCGGTGAAGCACGGGACATGGCGGGGTGTTCTCGGTCAGGGGAGTTGGGGGAGGGAGAATAGGATGAGGTGCAATCAAGCTGCATCAGAGCGGACAATTGGAGGAGACAAATCTAGGCCGGGACTGTCGATTGAGTGCTAATCCGGGTCGGTAGCCACGATCGGATCTCAGTCTTTTATCTCAGTTGAATCCGTATGCACAACCGGCAAGTCACCGCGAGCCTTCAGTGACGTTGCCGGTCTCTTAGCAGAGCCTATCAGAATCAGGTAGCTGAGAGTTGACTGCCCAGCTGGGACAGGGGGCCAATGGGTAGTGGGGGCTCAATGCCGATTTTTCGCCATCCAGGTGAGGGACGGATGCGGCGTGGAATTACTGGCTGAGGAGTGCCTGTGGGCAAGGTACCTCACCCAGAGCTCTGTCTCGGACGGGTGCAGTGCATGCCAACATACCTAGTAGCCTTGCATCCGGTGTGTCTCTCAGAATTCTCCGAGGTGTGTATTGGGATAGAATTGCCAAAGAGGGAAGAAACACGCACACCGAGAGAGAATTGGAGAGCGCTCAATTGCCCCAAAAATTAGAGACAATGCGTCCCCCCCCCCCCCCCCAAAGCCCTTCTCAGTCCAACTGCCCCATTTGGGTTGCGTCTGGGGTTAGTTTCGACAACATGACTGGAGGACGAATTGAGATTTTTAAGACAAAATACCGTCAAATGGAATATGGATCCGGCGACAAGAAGACAATAGCCGGTTCCACCAGCCTTACTCCACGGCCAAAAAGAAGCAAAAGCCGCCGCACACAAAGTTGCTCATCAATCACCTCAGTGTCGTGTGTTCAAGGTACCGCAGTACGTACCGTTGTGGAGTCATGCCCCGACCGCGGACTGTTGACGGAGTGTGGGGTGGAGATTTCTCGGGGCCATTTGCCTTTGCCTGATAACTACCAGCACCGCGCGAACAAATTCCCTCCTCCCCGGCCCGGTATTCTTTCGGAGGTCGCCATCTTGCAACAACTTCTTCCTCTTTCCTCTCTCTTTAGATTTTTTTTTCCCCCTCTTTCTTCCTCCTCCATCTTCCCTCTGTCTATCCCCTGTGAGAAACGTCCAGCCCAGACAGTCCCATTTACACCATCCTCTCGATTCCAAGACTCCCACACTCTTTGCTCTACGTCGCCAATATGTCAAGCAACGCGGATCGCCCGCTAGGGTTCCAGTATCAATTTGCCGCCGGTTAGATTCTCAATTCGCTTTGATTGCAATCCATGGACTGACTCTTTGCGATCTAGGCGCGATTGCTGGTGTTTCGGAGGTACGCCTTCGCCCGCCGCTCATACTCCCAGAATCGCTACTAATCCCTCGCCCGATTTAGATTCTAGTCATGTATGCCAATTCATTTTACCTGGTATAAATGCGCCGCTAATAAAATCACAGGTACCCCCTTGATGTTGTCAAGACCCGAGTGTACGACCCGCCGCGAAAACACCAAAGACAAAGCTGACGATGACAACAGACAACTTCAAACCGCCAAACCCGGGAGTCCTGATGCTTACAAAGGAATGATTGATTGTTTTTCTCGTATTATCAAGACTGAAGGGCATGTCTTTTTTTATTCTGGTTTCATTAGAGACCTTCGCTGACAAGGCGCCAGATTTTCTCGACTCTACCGCGGAATTTCGGCGCCCATCCTGATGGAGGCTCCCAAGCGTGCGACTAAGTTTGCCGCCAATGACGAGTGGGGGAAGTTCTACCGAAACCTCTTCGGTGTCGATAAGATGAACCAGTCGCTCTCCGTTCTCACCGGTGCCTCCGCCGGTGCCACCGAGTCGTTCGTAGTCGTTCCCTTCGAGCTCGTCAAGATCCGTCTCCAGGACAAGGCCTCCGCTGGAAAATATAACGGAATGTTCGACGTCGTGGGCAAGATTGTCAAGCAAGAGGGTCCTCTTGCTCTATACCAGGGTCTCGAAAGTACGCTATGGCGACACATTCTCTGGAACGCTGGTTACTTTGGCTGCATCTTCCAAGTCCGACAGCTGCTCCCTGAGGCTGAGACCAAGCAGGGCAGGATGGGTAACGATCTTGTTTCTGGTGCCATTGGTGGTACAGTCGGTACCATCCTCAACACTCCCTTGGACGTTGTCAAGAGCCGAATCCAAAACACTCCCAAGGTTGCTGGTCAGGTCCCCAAGTACAACTGGGCTTTCCCCTCCGTCTTCACCGTCGCTCGCGAGGAGGGTTTCGGTGCTCTGTATAAGGGTTTCCTTCCTAAGGTGAGCAAATTGGCCACGTCCGAGCGAATTTCCTCAATGCGCTAACCATATTTCTAGGTCCTTCGTCTCGGCCCCGGAGGTGGTATCCTTCTCGTCGTCTTCACCACTGTCATGGACACTTTCCGCAGCTGGCAGAAGTGATTTCGCATATGCGATACAGGCAAGTCCAGATAAAACCAAGGAGTCCTAAACGTACGCCGATAGCGCATTACGATAGGATGTTTGGAACATTTCCAGAATGATAAGAGCGGGGAGCGATCTTCTTGATATATACCGATGATACCTGCGGATCTGAGCGGCCAGACTCTAGAAACGATACATCCGCTTCCGAGAAATTCTGTGTCAGATGGTGTTGGGCTGGTCAAATAGACTGGGGGGCGGTGTCAATTTGCATTGTGCTGGGCTGTTATAGACATTTCGTACCGATCTTTTGGTCAATTCAATATTATATGAATTTAAATCTATGAGGTATGAGATTTTGACAACTTTAAACGGGATGCGCCTTTTTTTATAGGGGGGACTTGAACAGAGATACAGTATCACAAAACATGGC
Organism: Mariannaea elegans; assembly: GCA_930272665.1. NCBI lineage: Eukaryota > Fungi > Ascomycota > Sordariomycetes > Hypocreales > Nectriaceae > Mariannaea > Mariannaea elegans. Next base: position 648,292 of record CAKNEU010000008.1, on the reverse strand, counting down.
TTATAGAGTCCCTAATAAGAATCATACTGTTGTTCATCCCAAGTGAACTTGTTCAGTGTTTAACTTCAAAATTATGGTCACCAAAAATCCGCACCTTCACACCAAGCCCATCTAGATTATGTAGCATAATTACGGATTCTCTCCGTGAGATCAACTCCGGCTATCATCCCATATGCGTTACACAGCCTTGGAAGACTCCCCTTGGTAAGACGTCCCTCGATCGAGCACTTGTCCTGCCAAAATAAGCTTATCTTCTCCGTCAATTTGACCACGGTCATCGAATTCACGAAGGACGAACTCCTTGGCCATCGTGAATGTCGGATCGCCCTCAAAGGCTCATCCTCACTCTCTTTGCGTTCGTCTTCTGCTTCAATCTCTCGGATATGCAGGTACTCATGTTTCATGTCCTCGCGCTGCTCCAGGCCTCGCCCATTATAGCTGTATAACGGAACGCATGTCCAATGCTCTCCCCACTTCTCAACAATAATCATCTTGCGGTACTTGGAGTGCACCGGCCCAAATCCCGTGTAAGCGACGTTCTCATCGGCCGGGCACACAATGTCACAGCGAGCCTGCGTGTGATGCGGAGCAGACACGATCGTTCCTATAACAAGGTCACGGCTTCCCCAGTTTTGGTCTGACCTTCTCGTGTAAGCCTTGACAGATTCTCCCGTGGCGAGAGTTTCGTACACGCTTCTTCTGTGGGAGGATAGAAAACTTGCCTCGGAAACTCGGCTGTTCCTGCGACTGTGAGATGTGAACTTTCCGATTCTGTCTAGAGGCCCACGGGTAGGGTGGGGGTTTGAAAAAGGCAAGTGCGCGGTGTTCATGCTATCACGCCTCGTCCCGCGAGAAATGCTGCCAGGACCATTAAAGGAATCTCTGGCACTTGTTCCACAACTCTCTTCGTACCAGGAGGGACTCTGAGAACGCCAGGAGTCTTGACGCCAGGAATTTTGACGCCAGGAATCCTCATGGAGCGTCTGCCGAGCCTTTGGGACCATATCCTCGCGCCGCGGGCTCTGAGAAGGGGTGCCATATGGATCTTTTGATAGAGTTGGACTTAGCCTGCAAATAACTGGGTTAGCATAGCTACAGTTGTCCAAAGTTTTTTCACGGCTAGCAGCAGGGCTATAATGATTGTTGGCTGAAGAATTGGAAAGACTAGACTCTTCCTTGATCTCTCCTTCTTCTAGATCATTAATGGCTGAAGGTAAAGGAACATTAGTCTCTTCCTTTATTTCTCCTTGCTTTAAGTTATCGCCTTCGATAGCCCACCCGTGCTTTGTTCCTTCAAGATTGTGTGTATGGGTAACGGACCGAAGGTCGCAAAGTCTTTCATACAGAAGATTTGTATTCAAGATTCCTCTGGGTTGCCGGGGGGTGGGCATTTCGTTCTCCGTTTCGAAATTCACAACTTGATAAATGTATATAAAGATTGTACTGATGGGTTGACGATTTGATTGCTTGCTTGAAGTGAGTTTCATGGCCCGAGAGCGGATGGCCAGTATAAATACTCCGCGTCCTGATGAGTATCTATATTGAGAACAAGAAATATTTATGAGGATCAAGTGAAAGAGCTTTACAGATATGTGTCGAAGTATATGCTAGGAAGAGTCCACAAAGGAAATTTTCTATTTACGGTTGTGTTCTCAAAGACCGCGATGATTGTGGCATGGTCCCTTTGTCCTATCGTAGTTTCTTTAGATTGTTCATCCAATATTTAAAGCTATTTCCTTTCAAACTTCGCCTCAAATGTTTCATCCTTCTTTAGGGTCTCTTCCGTTCGTGTCATTCGTGTTAAGTCCTTTGAAACTCCAAGTTGGGTAACCATGGAGTTGGTCAAATGCATGGAAGTAATCTTCTGTGAACTAGACCCTGTGGGGATATTTACAGTATTGTGTAAGTCATTCTGGGTAAATTGAAAACTACATCAAGAGGGGAAATTTACCGGTTCCCAACTCAGTTTTAAGTGATATGAACATAATAGCGTACGCAACATACTGCTTACATCGCCAGTATATCTTTATATCCCCAGCTGGTCGGTTTTTGCAGCTCTGCAGTTCAATATTCATCTTCTTGTAAAGCTTTTGTGGAAAGTCTGACGCCAATCCCATAGTTTGATTCCTAGGGGCAAGACATGGCAGAGTTCGAGGGGCCTGGTCACCGCATATCTTACCCGTTAATACCTGCTGCGTAACTATCCAGCGCATGTATCGACCCGAATGTCTAAACAAACAGAAAACTGGCGAAATATTAGTTCCGAGGCTCATTGGTTGCTATATAAAACTTACATCCTCTCCCAGCCGCTGAAACCATCTCCAGACTACTCTCGGTTTTTAATAGCAGGCACCACTGACGCTTTATTGCTTCATCTCCCAATGTCCGCCAAATTGCGTCAATTCTTGCTTTGGTGCTCTCGTTCTCTAGTATTTATAGAGTGTCTCAGCAAAACACACATGGAGTTCATCCGCCCCACCAACTCCTCGTGCACCTTGTCTTTTGTGTTACCACCACCAGAAATGGCCGGGAGCGTAAAGGAATCCCCGCTATCAAGACAAAGTACAATCGAAAAAGTACTTTCCGACTTTCCGACTTTCCGGCTTCTTTGAAAAGACCAGCGGAAACATTGACGAAAACGACGATCGCGGAAGATGCCGGCTTCATGTTACGCGCACTATGGCTTTGTTAAAACCCATTACAGACTAGAATCGGAATTTTATAGCAAGAGGAGACGATTGGTTAGAAAAAACCTGTTGTTCGGTATGTGGTGAAGCAGCTCGGTTGTATGTGCCGGGAGATCCGACGTTTTTTATGCTTAAGGAGCCTTCCACAGATTACACCAGAGAACTCGCCTTATTAGGAGCTGCAGACAAAAAAGATAGGTTCTCGAATAGGGGACACTTGACGTAGCCTACTCGAATAATAACAAAATCAAAAATTTTCAACAGATGCGGATGCGCCAATCTTTAATTTCCTTGCCAGCCCTTTCTCTCCCAAATAACTTTTGTCGTACAATCATCACATCAAACCCAGCCATGGTTTGTCGTCACTGTATCGTCCCTCGTCATCTCTTCTAAGCCATCGCTGACACCGAAGTCGACCAATATTTAATTACTGCACCGGAAAACATTAAAAATGTTTCCTGACTCCAACAATCTTCCTTGCCGGAGATACCTGGAATGTCTGTCTCTTGGATTCCGAAGCAAGTGGTGTAGGGTAATTTCTCTCCATTGGTGTGACAGTACTGGTGGAGGAATTCCCCTAAATTCGGTTGGCTTATTGAAAGTCACAATGTTTCGTCTTTTGCAGGTATAATAAGAGCGTGGGTAGCACGCTTTTGTCCGTGAAGAAGCTTGCCAATACCTAAGTTATGGTACAAAGTCGGGTCAGAGGCAATTTAGTCATGAAGGTTAGGCCGCATGGGTGGCCATTCTGTGACGTATGAGGCCAGCTACTAACGGAGCAGGGAACCTTGAGCCTTAGAAGCGACAAAAATATTCTACTAGCCTACCGCAATACAGACATATATTCATGTCACTTCATTTTCGTCATCCAGCCCGAACCAAGTTACCCACTCCTGTAATTAGAAACTGTCAGTCACTGTTGGCAGCCACCTCAAGCACCAGGTAGGTTGGTGCGTAATCAGGCTGCGCTGCGCAGCCACCCGCCCTCCCCGCCGCTTTAAGTGCCACCTATTCCACCACCAAGTCTGTTACGTCGTAACTTCGTACCCGTAAGAAGCGAGAGAAAAACTAAGAAGAGGCAACGAAACCTTTCTCTCCGCTTCATCCGCGTGTTCATTCCCATCCGCTCCATTCCCACGACATCGCCGCGCGTTCAACACCTCTCCTCTCGCTCCGTCGTCTGTCGCCCAAGCATCTGCGTCACAAGTTGGTCGTGCGCCGCTTCTGCCCGGACCTTCTGTCTCCTCAGTACCCGACTCAACTCTCTCTCCGTCACCCCACGACCGCAACCACCTCCAACCTTCCTACAAACCATCACTCGAGAGTGTCGACGTTTCCAGAAATCACCGCAGACGTCGTTGCGCGCTTTCGTTAATCCGTACTCGATCGCGATTCCTACACAACCTCAAGGGGATTGAGCATCTCGTGACCTGAACTTGCTACCCCCTTCCCCTCTTGCGTCCAACCCCGTCCGTTTAACACCGGTCGCCACACCGTGCGTACCTCGTTTGTCGCCGCACTTGTGTCGCCGCGAGTCGCGGAACTGGCATTTGCATCTGCCTCAATTCATCTACCAGTCGCTAGATTGATCGCGTCGCTGTCGATTCGTTGGCGCTCAGGACGCACCCGCTCCTAATTCGGTCACCCCCAAACCCCCCTCCCCCCAGCCGCTCAGCAGATCGCCCACCATGTCTAAGGTAATGCGAAGCGTCAAAAATGTGACCAAAGGTTACTCCAGTGCCCAGGTCAAGGTTCGAGAAGGTGAGCACCCCGATCGTGGCCATTTCCCTGAATCACCGCAACTGACCAGGCCTCAACAGCCACCAGCAATGATCCATGGGGCCCGACTGGCACTCAGATGAGCGAAATCGCTCAGATGACTTACAACACGTATGCGAATACCCCAATACTTCCTCAACCATGCTGAGCTGCTGCTGACTGCATATACTTTCTCCAGCTCTACCGAATTCTACGAGATCATGGATATGATCGACAAGCGCTTGAACGACAAGGGAAAGAACTGGCGACACGTTCTTAAGGCACTCAAGGTTCTTGACTATTGTCTCCACGAAGGGTCCGAACTCGTCGTTACATGGGCTCGCCAAAGCATCTATATCATTAAAACTCTGCGAGAGTTTCAGTATATCGACGAGGAAGGTCGGGATGTGGGACAGAATGGTATGAACATTAGAAGCCTGCCATTAGTTCTCATTTCGGGTTAATGCTGATGTTTGTCTAGTCCGAGTTGCTGCCAAGGAATTGACTGCACTGATTCTGGACGAAGAACGATTGCGAGCGGAGCGAAGCGACCGCAAATCCTGGAAGTCGCGGGTGACTGGGCTCGAGGAGTTTGCCCCCCAGCATGCTGAGCCCTCTCACCAGCGTCGGCCCCGCGAGAGGAGAATGCCGACCGACGAGGAAGATGCCGAAATTCGCCTAGCCATTGAGGCCAGCAAGCATCAGGAAGAAGAAGATAGGAAAAAGCGCGAGAGTCGGGAGAATGGACCTGAGGACGACGATGATCTCGCGAAGGCCATCAAACTTAGTCAAGAGGAGGATGAAAGGAGGCGCAAAGAGCTAGAGGAAACCAACGCTGCATCTCTTTTTGATGACGACCTTATTCAAACGACGCAACCTCAGTATACTGGATTCAACCAGGGATACCAGCAAGGAAACCCCGTCGACTTCTTCGCCAACCCTATTGAGCAAAACCAGATGCAGCAGAACCAGCCTGCTGGTTACATGGCAAATGCATACACTGGGTACCAGCAGCCCACTGGCTTCCAGCACAATTACACGTCTGGCTTTGGAGTACAGCAGACAGGTATGGGAATGGACCCCTACGGCCAGCAACAGCAACAAGCACAGAACCTTCAAGGCTTCCAGCCTCAGCCTCAGCCTCAACCCACTGCCTTCAACCCATACATGCAGCAGCAGCAGCCTCAGCAGTTATCGTCCCCGTCCTCTCCTTCGCCTGAGGCAGGGCTTCAGTCTGGGAGCAATAATCCTTGGGCCTCCACCCACGCCAATCAAGCTCAAGGTGCTATCCAGGCCACACCTACTGGCTCCAACAATCCGTTTGCACAGTTCAATCGTCCTGCCTCGACGAAGCCGAATCCAATTGCGTCCCTTACCCCGCTCCCCGAGCAGAAAACTCTGGCCAACTTCAACAACCTTCCTCAGCAGCAACCACAGTCCCAGCCTGCTTTTGCTCAGTCTCAACCAGCACTCGGTCCCCAAAAGGAGATGAGCGAACACGAGGCTCGACTCAACAACCTTTTGGGCTCTGGCGATGGCATGGATACTTTTGGCAACACGGGAAACCTTCGCATTCCGGCGCAACATACGGCTCCAGGCACCTTTGTGAACAGCGCTGGTGCAGGTATCAACCGCATTAATGCTGATGCCACTGGCAACAATCCTTTCATGCGACAACAGTTCACTGGAATGCCAACTGTCGGCTACGGCAGTCAGGTTCCTGCGGCCACGGGACCTGCTGGTATGAACGGACAGGGCACCAACAACCCTTTTGCTCACCAGCAGCAGGCACCTCACCAACAGCAGAGCCAAGATCTGATCCAATTCTAATCTTTGTCTGAGCCCTAAATCGGAAAATCACGAGACAGGGACAATCCTGCAAGCTACACCCTCATGTCACACATATCTTCACATAACTACACTCACATGTCTACAAGCTTAGACATGATCCTCACCCACCTGCTGCCCATTTCTATTTCTTCCTCATTTCTTCTTAACTTTGTTTTTCGACACCAATCCTAGGTTTCTTTTTGCACAGGCGAAGAATGGTATTCCCCTGTTCACAGTATATTTATGGCTTCCGATCCTATGTTGAAATCTTGGGAGGTTCAGTTCTTGTCAGGAATTGGCAGCTCGAGTGATGGCCCAAGGGGGGGTTTAGACAGCGCGTTCCACATTCAAAATTTTTAGATCTGATTCACATCTACGCGTACTCCGTTGAAGCTAAATCCGTAACCATGCTTCTCCTTTCCGTTGATGCACCGTAACGCCTGAGTGGTCCCTGATGCCGTCCTGACTCAACCTTGGATTCATGCTAAGCGCCTCGGTTTATTTGGCCCGGCTCTTTCCCGCTCGAATTCCTTTATCTCGAGCGTGAATCGATTGCGAGGCCTACGCGATGTATTTGTCGCCACCCAGGCATTCGTACGGCAAGTTGGCGAACGTCCCATAATTTAGAGAATGCATTCAATTGGGTTGCGACTTTTGCAACTGTCCGTGGCCGTAGTGGATATTGCTTCAACCTGAATGGTAGAGAATGAAGCGCAGCTGTAATCATAGGTGCAAGCTCCTTTTATCCTTGGTTCGGTCTGTGCCATGTGGTTTGATGACGCCGCCTCTTGTTTAACCAGCTTCCTCCATCATCTGAATGAACTCCTCTAGATTGACGCCGTTTTTGCCATCGTGGTCGAGGTGCTCGATCATGCTCTTGATCTCCTCGTCGGCCATGGTTCTCTCTTCCTTGATGTCTTGGGCTAGTCGTCGCATGTCATCAAAGGAAATGATACCATCCCCATCGTAGTCGAACATGTTGAATACCTTGGTTGCTTCTTGTCGGGGGTCCCGGTTGGCGAGCAACTTAGCGGCACATAACCTGAACTGGTCGAGATAGACGAAAAGGCGATTCACAGGACAGGTGTGGTCTTGCCATTCTGGCGGAGGAGTGCCGTATGCCTCGAGCTCTCTAAAGTAATCGGGCTTGGGCATGTCGAAACCGAGGGCAGCAAGTGAGTGCTTGAACTCGTAGCTGTTGAGCCATCCCTTTTTTTTCATGTCCATGAGATCAAACTGAGATGGGTGACAAGTGTGAGTGGGAGTCGGTTTGGCGAATTGTGTCTTTTGACGTACCACTTCATCAATGTGTTCTCGATCCTCCTCCGGGATGATGTTGTACTCTTCGTTGGATGAAACTAGCGGGGCGACGGGTTGTCGCGACTGAGGGGGATGACTGGTGCCTCCTGCTAAGGAGCGCATAGGAAACGCAGGGCGTGGTGTGGTGTGAGAATTCATTTTGTTTGCTATATGTGGTGTATGTATGTATGTATGTGTTGTTTATGAGACGAGACACTAGGCGGTTGCGTGGCGTGGCGCGACAGAAGGTAGCGAGCAATTGAGCGCAGATGGAATCAGTTTGTGAGGTGAAAACCTGGGCGGGGTGAAGCTATTCGAGAATGAAAAAGGAGCATCAGCGCAATAAAAGAAGAGATCGCAAGAAGGTTGCGACAAAGAACAATGAACAGTATTGGGCTCTTCGAACACTAGTAGAGAGAAAAAAAGGCTGACCCAAAGGAGAGGCGATAGCACCTGGTAGCCCGGGGAAGCTGGACTAGGATTGTGACGCGACCCAAGTGAGAACGCGCTGGGCCACTCAAGCTTCGGCCAAGGGCCAAGCTGGGGACCAGCTTGTCGCGCCAGATTGACAGCAAATCTGCCTTGGTACCGATGACAAATGTACCTTTGCTAAGGTTCCCTAGGCAGCAGTACTCAGCCTGCGTGTAGCCAACTTATGATCCCTGATTGGCTACATTTTAGTCAGCAGACACCTCCCTGCCAATCAATTCCCGAGTTCTTGTCTGAGGCAGCAACGCAGCTCTGGCCAGCCAGAGTCTCTGGGCAGAATCCGCCCCGAAAAAAAGCTGGCTGGGCCGACTCAGGTAAAGCGATCCTGTCCTCGTCTCTTTACTCTCTTCTCGCCATCGACACCAGCTCGAGGTGTAAAAAGGGCACCTCCTCCCCCCGACCCCGCGCACTCCTTCCTGGCGGTCATTCCTTCCCTTCCTCCTCTCATTTGTTTTCGCCAGTTTTTACTCTTTCCCTTGAGGCTCTTGTAGCCTTTTGGGCGCAGCTGACGGCTCTTAACGGCGCTTTTGCTTGCGCTCCTTTGTCCTTGGGGTGGCAGTAGTACAAACGCTTGCGCTCGCTGGACCTCTTCCCCTTTCAAACAACTCTATCCCGCGCGATTCTTCTTGCCCACCCGATAACTTCGTCGATACATCTTCGACGAAACTTTCGGTTAGCGACCGCGCGCCTGTACGACTTGTCCCCATCGATCAATTCGACGGCGAAGCTCTCTCCGACCGGACTGAACGAGGCAATAGGGCGACGGAGCTTTTGAGGCATTGGCTAGGAGTCAAAAGACTTTGTTTCCCAACCTAGGCGATACCTCCCTGACACCCAATATGTCTTTTGGTGGCGGGTTTGGCGGCTTCGGCCAAAATAACAACAATAACCAATCCACTGGATTTGGTGGCTTCGGCCAGAACAACAATACTCCCTCAGGTAAGCTCCCTTGGTCGGTTTTTGTCTGATCGATGACGACGACGACGACGACGATGACAGCTGCGGTGCTGACTGGAACGCTCAACAAGCCTTTGGAACCAATACCAACACCGCCAATACCGGTGGATTTGGCCAGACGACAAACACTGGCGGCTCTCTCTTCGGTGGCGGAAACAATACCACTAACACCACTGGCGGCTTTGGTGCATCCGGTACGCGACTTTGTTTGCCTTCCGTATAGCTGTCATCATTGATCAGGATCCGACAGTATGGAAACCATGACACCATCCAAATGCTAACATTTTCCACAGGCTTCGGGGCGAACAACAACGCGGGCGCCTTTGGCAGCAAACCCACGTTTGGCGCCACCACAAACACTGGCACTGGTGGTCTTTTTGGTTCTACCACGAACAACAATAATACCACGTCGACCTTTGGCGGTGGCTTTGGGGCCAACAACAACAATACCAATACCAATACGGCGTTCGGTACTGCTAATACTGGTGGAGGCATGTTCGGAAACACTGCGAATAAGTCTGGCTTTGGCGCCACTCCTAATAATACTACCGGCGGTCTTTTTGGAGCCGGCAGCAATACCGCCAACACTGGCACCGGCTTCGGTGGTTTCGGCACTTCCAACACCTTAGGCGGCGCGAGCGGTGATCCTCCCGGGACGGGAGGTGCGGCATTCCAGGCTCACAATGAGAAGGAGCCTAACAGCAACACGACAAACTCGTTCCAGAACATTCTCTTCCAAGACCCCTACAAGAAGTGGTCCTGTGAAGAACTTAGGTTGGCGGATTACGTTCAGGGACGGCGACATGGCAATGCTACCGGCGGCGGCGCTTTTGGTGTGAGCTCTGGCTTTGGTGGAGGCTTTGGCAACAATGCCACTACAACCAACACTACTACCACTGGATTTGGTGCGACGAACACCAATACCGGTACAGGCATCTTTGGCAACACTGGCAACAACGCCACCACTGCATCTGGTTTTGGAAACACGGGAACTGGCTTTGGCGCCACTAATAACAACCCTACTGGTGGTCTTTTCGGCAACAGTGCTAGCAAGCCTGGTGGACTCTTCGGTAATGCCCCCGCCCAGAACACTGGAGGTGGCATCTTCGGAAACAATGCTACTAATGCTGCCACCACTGGCTTTGGCAACAATGCAACTGCTGGGTTCGGGGCCAACAATTCCAATGCTACGGGAGGTTTGTTTGGAAATAACGCCAATAACCAGAATAAGACTGGAACCGGCTTCAGTTTCGGCACTGCCAACACGACCACCAACACTGGGACAGGCTTTGGAAACACTGCGAACAACACCTTTGGTGCTGCCAATACCAGTGCTTCTACTGGCCTCTTTGGTGGCAACAACAATGCCACTACGAATACGGCAGGCGGTCTTTTCGGAAACAACGCCAACAATAACACGAACACTGGTGGTCTCTTTGGAAATAACCAGAACCAAAACCAGCAGCCTGGAGGCATATTCAACAACCAGCAGAAGCCCGCCGGATCGAGCCTCTTCGGCAATACCACCGCGAACACCAATACCGGAGCAGGCCTGTTTGGCAACAACCAGCAACAACAAAACAGCGGATTCGGTGCCCCCAACAATGCCAATACCGGAGGTTTGTTCGGACAAAAGCCTGCTGGCACCGGTCTCTTTGGAACCCCCGCGACGACCCAGAACAACCCTGGTGGCACCGGAAGTCTTTTTGGAGGACTTGGTTCCAACACTCAGAACCAGCAACAGACGGGAGGAGGCATATTCGGATCCACGAATAACCAGCAACAGAAGCCTGGCATGTTTGGAGCCTCCAATGCAAACACTGGAGGCGGTATGTTTGGCAACTCCAACCAGAACACCGGGTCTGTTTTTGGTAACAGCATCAACCAGCAGCAGCAGAATGGCAACTCAATTCTCGGGAACAGCCAGGCCAGTAATGCACCACAGGGACTCACTGCTAACCTCAATGATGTCTCCGCCTACGGCACACCTAGTCTGTTTGTTGGTCTGAATGGAAATGAGGTCCAGAACCCTGGGCCATTGGCTACGCCTCTTAATGGGAGCTCGAAGCCTAGGAGAAGCTCGATTTTGCCCATGTACAAGTTGGCCCCTGCCTCAGCTTCTCGATTTGCCACTCCCCAGAAGCGAGGATTTGGATTTTCATACAGCACTTACGGAACACCTTCGGGTAGCCCTGCTAGCATCAGCAGCACCCCTACCAATCTCGGTCGCAGTCTTCTGGGCTCTAGCACTAGTGGTAGCTTGAGCAAGAGTGTTTCCGCGAATAACCTCCGCCGAAGCTTCAATACTGAAGATAGCATCCTTGCCCCCGGGGCCTTCTCTAGTAGTTCACAACCCCGTTGGTATGGCAGCACCGGTTCCAAGAAGCTTGTCATCAACAGAGACATTAGAAGTGATCTGTTCTCCACCCCTCAGAAGGATAAGCAGCCTATCGACAGCAATGGGAGCGCCCGAAAGCTGGCAAAGCGCGTCAGTTTTGACACCAGCAATGTCGACTCCGAAAGCGAAACACCTGTTCGACAGTCTCTGCCTGCCCCCGAGGTTGTCACCACCCCATCTACCGAAGAGACCCCTCGTCAAAACCGTGTGACTAATGGCGCCAACGGTTCCAGGACCCCCGAGAAGGATGATGGCAAGGGCAAAGAACTCACTGTTGTCCACGAAGAAGATCAGACCTCTACCCCTGATACGAGCATCGTTAATGGCTTTGACAATGCGCCTGGTAACTACTGGATGTCACCTCCGCTTAAAGATCTGGAGAACTTGAACCGCATGCAGCGTCAGAAGGTTGACAACTTCACTGTTGGACGTGACAACGTTGGCTACGTCGCTTTCAAGGTTCCTGTTGATATCAGCAACATTGACCTCGCTGATATTTGTGGCACTCTTATTGTCCTTGAGCCCCGTTCTGCTACAGTTTATCCTGTGTCGGCTAAGAAGCCACCCGTTGGTAAGGGTCTGAATGTCCCTGCCCAAATCTCACTAGAGCAGTCGTGGCCTCGTGGCGGCCGTGACAAGCGCATCACCAACGATCCCAAACGATTCAACAAGCACGTTGAGCGTCTTAAGAAGATCGAAAACACTGCTTTTGAGAGCTACGACAAGGACACGGGCATATGGGTCTTCTCCGTCGAGCATTTCACTACCTACGGTCTCGACGACGAGGACGAGTCTGATGATGAACTTGAAGTTACTCTCCCGGAGACTGTACAGACTCAAGACATGATCGTTGACTCCCCTTCTCTGCCCCCTCTGCTTGATAACACTTTTGATTTCAGGCGGCGATCGGGACTTCCAGGCGCGTTTGATCACCAGGAAGCCGTGTATGAAGATGATTTCGCTAGCAAGCCGTCTTTTTTAGGGGTTAGCTCCGCGGATTCCGCGCCCAATATTGTTCGGCTGTCTCTCGACGATGAGCACGCCGACCTGGGCAACGAATATGACATGTCCGAGGACGAAGACATGGCGAGGTCTTCGCTCGGACTACATCTTGCCGCGGAGCACAATGATGTCTCGTCCGAGAATGGCCAGGAGGAAGAAATCAAGCCAATTAACACTCCCGGTGGCATTCTCAGAGCTAGGATGCGAGCAGTGAAGGATTCTGTCGGTCCTGTCACACTCGAGGTTGCAGATGGAGATGATTGGGCGGAAATGTTGAGGAAAACTGTTAGTCCCGTGAAGCGAGACCGACAGCTCTTGAAGGAATTGAACGAGTCTCCCTCGAAACAGACTGGATTACTTATTGACTTTGATAAGAGCGAGGGCGATGGCACACGGAAAACCCTTTGGAGGAAGAGCACAGCAAAGAACAACAGATTGGATGAATTGGCGGTAAACACACAGTTTGGCATGGATAAGGGGCGTGGATTTGCCACGAGCATCGACCTCATGAACTCTTTGTTTGAGAAACCCAAGCCTGTTTCTCAAAACCCTCGAGCCTCGATTCCTGGCAAAGGATTCCCTAAGGTCGGTTCCCTGGTTGCGATTTAACTACCTCCTCCCAGATTGAATGCTGGAGGCTCATGTATCTACGCTTTTTTGATATGAATTGAATGCTAAGATTGAGTTTGAATTAGTGGCCCTACGAGCGACAAGACAAAGCTTTGAATATGAACTTGGATGAGAAAACCTATCACGATGCTGGTCGGCCGACTTGGGGACCTGATGAGACCTTAGTCATTTCAAGACGCCTTTCACCGGAGCATTCACGCCGATCCACGTCTCGCCACTCCGACCTCCTGACCTTCCGCCGTTCCAACATCCAAACTGAGAACCAGGAACTCCGGTTGGCCAGCTTGACGGCTGAGGTATGTGACCTTGATCTGGATCCATGGGTTTTGATTTAACATGTGTATCAGTCCTCCAAGAAGTTTCTGGGTAATCAGGACAAGGTGACGAAAATTCAAATTATTGATGGAGTTCCTAAGGCTTCGTTCCAGGCCAATAATCTTAAAGACGTCTTCCATCAACAAGACATGAATGCTCCTGCTAGCATTCAAGAGAGGCACGTGTGGGAGTTGGCAAGTATTCTTTTTGACGAGATTGTCGATCAAAGCTCCAAGGTTCCTTCGCACCTTTTACGGAGAGCCAAACTCTCACAATTTTGGACGGACTTGGTCGACCCAGCCTCATCGACAACTATTAGCCTAGCCGGTACGCATGAGGAGAAGACGGTTGCTTGTCTCGCAGGCCATCGCATCACCGAGGCCTGCAAACACCTTCTTGATGGCAAGAACTTCCGCCTTGGAACCCTTGTTCCCCTTATTGGCAGTAGTGATGAAGCTAAGAAAGACATGCGAGAACAGATCCAAGCTTGGCAGGAGTCAAAGGTTCTTTCTGAGTTCTCAGAACCTATTCGAACCATCTACGAGCTTTTGAGCGGCAATGCTTGTGTCTGTGAAGGCTTGAAGGGCGTTCCGGTTGAGGATCGTTTGGACTCGTTTGTTATTTCGAAGAAGTTTGGATTGGATTGGAAGCAGTCTTTTGGTCTCCGTTTGTGGTATGCTATCGCTCAGGATGACGACTTGGCAGCTGCGGTCAGGAAATTCAAGGATGATGTCGACCAGGAGCGTGAGTATCTGCCTCTGCCTTGGTACATTGATCAAGGTATCAAACCTCTGTGGGACGATGCCGACTCAGACCGCAGACAAGACCTGCTCTGGGGATTGCTCCAGCTATATGCCAATGACAACGCCGACTTGGAGGCTATCCTTCGACCTGAAAACTCACAGCTTTCACCCCTGGACATGCGACTCTCCTGGCAGCTTGGACTAGCTTTGGCATCTACTGGTAAGGTTTCTTACGGCCAGAACGCATCAGCAAAGGCGGATGCCGCTACGATTGCCTACGCTTCGCAACTTACCAGCGCAGGCGAGTGGCTGGAAGCCGTCTTTGTCTTGCTTCATTTGACCGACCCTACCCCTCGCCAGATTGCTATTCAGGACCATATTTGTCGACATGCGGGGTTCATTGGCAGCGAAACTAGCATTGCGTTTGGCGTCTTGACGGACAAGTTCCATATCCCTTCGTCGTGGATCTGGGAGGCCTTGGCTCTGTATATGCGCAGCGTCAAGAAGGATGCCTATGCTGAGGTGCAGTGCCTCCTGCGTGCCGGCTCTCATGTTGAGGCTCACCGCGTCTTGGTGAAGGAGGTTGCGCCTCTGACTATTGTGGAGCGGGATTACGCTAGCCTGGCTACTCTTATTTCTCAATTCGAGAGCCGACACGATACGATTTCGGAATGGTCACTTGGAGGAGAGATTTATAGCCTCTTCCTTACGCTCCTTCAGCACCGGAACAAGGGCGAAATCGTACCTCCTGCCGTGTTGGAAAGGTTGTTGGCAGGGTTGCATGCCATGAATGAAAATGCACCTGAGTCTGAGATTCTCAGATATGCTGCGGTTTCTGATATGGCGGATGAGACGGCTAAGGAGATTTTGAAGGTAACACAGAAGAAACAGGTATGTTGCCAGAAAACTAGACTACGGACTCGGTATGATCAAGGACTGACCCCTTCACAGGATGCTGAGCTCCGTTCAAGGATTCTGAATCTCCCACTGACACAAGATCGCCTCCTGGCTTATTCGGTGGATCTGGGCATGGATCGCTATCGGGAGGTGATGTCCCATTGAGGGCGGGTATGATAGGATGCAAAAAAAAAAAAAATGCACAGGATTGAAGAGGGAAACTTATGAGTTTGTAATGGTTTTCTGGAGGGACGGTGAAAGGCTGGAACGAGCCGAAAACAAAATGCCGGAGTGTAGGATTGTAGAATAGTCGTAGATAGATGTCACGCAACTACGTAGTGGTTTAGGAACTTCTCTGTGCCTCAGATTTGTGATGTGTCATGTGTAAGCAATAATAGATGAGTCTAACTGTTGGCGAGTTCTTGAAGGGGTGATTCATGCTTGTGGATGCAAAGCTCGAGACTGCGAATTCGTGATGCGCGTAGATGCAGAGTATCTGATGACTAACCTCTCTAATGAACATTGAGCATCACAGCGCCGATTGGATCATTAAGAAACCTGACCCAAAGCATAATCATGTCCAAACCAAAGAACTGGCCGGGATCATTCCCCTACCTGCGCTCTCCTCTTCATGATAAGAGCCTCACACCTTCTCACCTCCAAAGCCTGCGTGCGGTGCCCAGAGCTGACGGCGACATCGTCGTCATCCTATCATCAGTCCACCCGCCAACTCCCAATCCGCTCGTCAAGATCCAACCTATCTCAGCGTCGTCGCACCCTGCCAACGGCCAATGTGGTCTCTTCGCTGCAAAAGACCTCCTAGCCGGGTCTTTTATCATACCGTACCTCGGGCGGACGCACACAGGAGCTGCCTCTTCGATGAGGAGTGACTACGACTTATGGGTGGACCGCGGGGTGGATGCAGCGGTTGACGCCGCGCTCGAGGGCAACGAGGGGCGGTATGTGAATGATTTTAGAGGTGTGAGGGAGCGTGCAAATGCAGAATTTCGAACGGTTTGGTGTGAGAGGTTTGGGGAGCTGTGTGTAGGCGTCTGGGTTATTGGAGGTGGGAAGAAAGGCAAAGGGAAGACGGGAATCAAGAAGGGGGAGGAGATTTGCGTGAGTTATGGGAAGGGATTTTGGGAGGAGAGGAAGACTGGAGAGGGGAATGGAGGAGGGGGTGGGAGAGAATAGCGGAAATGAAGAGGGACGTTGGAGGGTTGACAGGTTAGAAGATGGATGTCCTGTGGTGATGAGGTGCAGAGACATGACCATGTGGAGTCTAATATCAGCGTTCATTTATATATATATATATGTATATCCCGATGCACAGCCTCAAATCTAGTCTAGGCATTCCTTGTCATTGTGAAGGTACATCTGGCTATTCGTACATATATCAAGAGCCTGTGCTATAACTCATACAGATTACAGGACTTAATTACTTATAATCCAAATTCCCGACCCACCAGCTCCTGCGTCTGGCGTACTCCGTAAGCATAATCCCAGCCATGGCAGCTTCGTGGGTGTTTCCGAATCGGGTAAGCGGCGCGAATATCCCTGCAACTCCGGAACATCACAGGTTTCCTTGAGCTGATGACGATGCCAGACTCAAACGTTCGCGACTCCGAAGGGCCGAAATACTGTTGGGGGGAAAGGTATAAAAGCTCGAATCATCTCTGCTTCTGTTATGGTATTCCAAAAACACCATCCTCACAAACAACAACTACTACCTCTTTCGTCTCTTTCATCTCTTCTCCCCAGCTTAAAGCTCCTCGCTCCGATCACTTACACCAGCAGCCAAAGTTGCCTGCACTCCAGAACATTATCCAATATCAAACCATAAAAACAACAACAACAACACAAACACGTTGATTCCTTCACAATGGCCGGTGCCGAGTCTACCCAAAACACCTCTCCATCTCGCCTTGTGCGAACTGCCCATGCTGAAGATGGCACTTCCGTCTTTGCTGAGGACTCCCGCTTAGCACCCTTCCATCCATTTGGACCTCAAGCCAGCGGCTTCACTGTTTTCGACATCCGCCAATCTGTACCCGTCAACAATACGGATTCCGTTCCCTCGTTCGCCAACACCCTCCCCCGCTGCCCTCCCGGCGGCGCCATCTTCTGCATCACCCAGATCCAGCCAGGCGGCGGTTCTCCCATGCACCGCACTCAGAGCATTGACTACTGCGTAGTCCTTTCCGGAGAAATCGTTCTGGCGCTCGACGGAGGGGAGGAGAAGGTTATAAAGGCTGGGGAGTTTATTGTCCAGCAGGGAGTGAACCATCGGTGGATTAACCGGACGGAGGTGCCCTGCCAGATTCTCTGTGTCTTGCTTAGTGCGGAGAAGGTCGCGCTCAAGGATGGAACTGTCCTCGAAGAAACTGTTATTCTCAAGAAATGATTTAGTTTCTTTTCTTATTATTGGCGATGCTGAATGAAATAAGGAGGGCGAGTTGCCTCGAGTTAGATCATAGATAGAGCCCCTAAATTTGATTTCATTCCTGTGCATTCTCGAATTCGACCAAACACCACCTGAGCAGCAGCCTTTTGTGATGCGGTACACTTCCCACTCGGGCTTTTGATCATTTTGACGGGCCATAGGAGGAGGTACGCCCCTATTGCTTGACATCGAGGTGGTCTTGATGGATCTGGGAGACAGCGGCCTAGGTGGTCAATATCCCCCAAACTTTGAGGAACCGTCGCTAAGATCTCATCTGCTAGAACTTCGATTTGAAATAGGGACGAAAACACGTTATCTTTGATCATGATCTCCACATCAAGGTCCTGGTGCGCATTGGGCATAGACAAGGCCTTGTCCAGGCAAGCTAATAGTTTCTGGTGTAGAATGATTCTCGCTGTCCGGTGATAGTTCCACTCATATGCCATCCACAGATCTCGGTGGAGTTGAATAGTGTCGGGAAACTTGCTGATGGTTTCCTGGTCGCCAGTGATCTCGCTCTTCTTGAGTGTTTTGAACGACCACTCCAGCGGGTTTCGCCATAGAGTAGTCTTTTGATCGAGGTGTATCATTTCTGGAAACAGGTTGAGAAACTTCGTAAAATCTATTGAGCCTTCGCTTAGAGCTTGAAGGACTTCGTTCGCTCTATGACATATCGTCGAAATTTCTAAGGCGTCTTTCTCTAGGCGCACAGAAGATACCTCTCCGCTGAGGGTGTCGAGCCAGAGATTAGACTCCGGGAGAGGAGGTATTTGCTTTGCGAGTTGTTCTTTTTGCTGCATGGAAGAGGGCTTTGTGTCAGAAGGCCTTGGACGCTGGAATGTAGATATTCGCATCACTGCTTACTCACCAAGCGATGATGAGCCAGACGAAACAAGCCCCAGCCTCGAGGATCATAAAACTGCTCGTGACCGCGGAGTCTGAGGATGTGTGCCATGCCTTGCGTATGAGATCCAACAGACGCCGCCGCTTGAGGCATGAATAGGGTCTATTAAAATTATAAGTTTCCAAAAAAAGGACTCCCCTCCTCCAAAAAATGACAAAAACGAGGCGAGCATCCTCACCTCAAATATGTCCAAAATGACGACGGCCATGAGATCGTAATCATCCGGAACTTTGCCTTTCACTCCGAGTGACTTACCGAGGGCACTCAAGGCTTCCCCATAGCACTCTAATGCTCTTTGAGATAAAGTCTCTCCGCAATTTTCCCTTGAAAGATCTGCCAAGCCCGCAGCTTGTACCGCATAACGTAATGCGCAGCGTCCTTGGACATTGACCTCGCCGAACAGACATGGGAGATGTTCGAGGAAGCCTGGAGAGGATGACTCATTGCACGGATACATGACATACTTATCCATGAAGATTGAAGCAGCCTCATCCCCTAATGATGTAGCTTTCTCGCTGATACGAGGATCCTTCAACCATGAGCGAGATGATGGAAGCGTGAGAACCGAAGTGTCCAGGGACTCAGCGACTGTTGATCGCTCGACTGATCGGCTCCGGGTTCTTCGAGTCCTCGTAGACGATGCTGGAGAAGAGGAGGAGGTGGCCGATTCAGACTTGCTTTTGAGTACCACCTTGTCGGTCTCGTTCTGGAAGATAAGGTCAACCTCGTCCCTATAGCCGACGCATAGCTCATTGCGATTGAGGCATCGCTGACACGAGGGACGACCGCGATCGCACTAAACATCGAGGGGTTAACGGAATTATATCTCTCAAATTGAGTGAAACGCAACTGGACTCATATACCTTGACGCGTCGTTGTCGACAGCGCAAGCAACCCCGACTTCGATGTGACATGGTGATGTGTGAGAGCTGTGAAGTTGATAGGTTGTGCCCCGCAGGTCCAAGCTAAGTACCAAGGTCGAGGCCCCACACACTCTATATGAAGCACAAAGCCGTTATTCTATAGACTGTAGACTGTACGAAGTACAGAGAAGATAGATTGGAATTAATTTTGAGGGCATTTCATTAGGTATATTGATGCATTTCACAAAATTGCAGTCGCAAGACATTGTAGTGTACAGCCAAACTCCTCCAATCCTTCCAAAAGTCCTCCCCCAGTCCCACGCTAAGAAAGCAAAATATTCATTTACACATCCTCCCCATCGGCATCCACATCCTCTTGGGTCATCATCACCTGTTGTTCCTGTTCTGGCGCTGGCCCAAAAGGGTCAATGCCACTATTTACTCTTACTCCGTTGGTTGTCGATACCACAACTGAATCCTGGGTTGGTTTGTCTTCGGTCGACCCAGCCTCCATATCAGCGTCCTGGTCTTCAGCAACAGGGAGTAGTGTAGGTTGTTTCTCAAGCCAACCTGGTGGAAGACCAGGCCCGCTCTCAGCGTTTCCGTAGTCAGACTTCTTAGTCCCCTTCGGCCATCGTCCAGGTCCACGACCAGTTCCGCCGCTTTTTTTCTTGGACGCGCTCTTCGGACGTGAAGGTGTTGGCCGATGACTGCTCCCTCCAGACTTTTTCGGTCTTGCACTGTTGCTACCAGTCCGCGCTGCTGAGGAACGACTAATGCTCTGGCGCGAACGATCTGCGCGACGACTCCCTGCGGTAATCGGGAAGACCTCGAATCGAGTCGGTGGAATGTCCTTGTAGGGCAATGTCCAAGGCGCAGCATCATCTTCATCGACATCTGCCATCTCCTCATCTTCGGGCGATATATTCTCTTTGTCTTCTGGTGTCACTTTTTCAATAGATGTGACAGGTGCTGATTCTGCATCCGCTACCTCATCAGCCTCTATTAACTCCACAGGAGATTCCTCCTTCTCCTCAGAGGAGACCTTATCCGTCCCATTGACGATACGTTCGTTCTTAGGTCCAACGTCACCGTTGCCTTCATCAACCTTTGCCTCGTCATCTTCCCGAGGCGCAATTGTGTTGATAGGAGGGCCAAGTTCGAAGTTGACAGCATTGCTCCGGCCCATCACATAGGGGGTCCAAGCAAGAGCTTCGGGTTTTAGCCTCACATGGCCTTTGGCCTCCCACTTGGCGACATATTGGCGACAGTAGCCCATATCCACTCGGAAAGCATATTGCTTCGTTATTGGGTCCCGGACCAAAGCTCGTAAACCTTCTAGAGAGGAAATCACATCATCGGGCGTCATTCCTGTGTCGTCCGATATTCGTTGGATGCTGAGGCCTTGTGACTTGCACTCTCCGTTCTCCATCTCCCTGAGGAAATATTGGCACATGATTAAACGCCAGTAATTACGGTAGGATACCAGGCCCATGTCTGACAAGGGCTTTTCTGGTGAGCCTGTCTTCCGTTCGACTTTGGTAAGCAAGTATGAAAAGTCGATGAGAAGATTGCCATAGCCCTTTCGTTGATGGATTGGCAACGTCAGAATGCATGATACGTTATTCTGACTACTGGCCCGTTTCTCTTTGGAGAAATACCCCACAAAGTGGTAACCACAGTCGTCATACTCGCAAAGCACGTAGAAAAGGAAAGGTTCCACATCGTAGTACAGGGTCTTTGACCCAAGGAAGAGCTTGGCAAGAAGGCATAGGTTCTGGCAATATACCGGATTCTTGCGGCCGTCGACCTCAAACATAGATATGGAACCATGACGGTAGATCTCGTCGCCAGGAGGATGCTTTGCTGGGCATTTGAGTTTATGTCGCCACGCAACATAGTCGGAGTTCATATACTTGAGACAGAACTCGCAGATGTAGAGCACCCGGTTTCTGCTGTACTCGGCAGGGTACGGCGCTGCATACCAAGTATCGATTTCCCAGCCGCCGAATTCGATACATTCGATCTGGCTTGCGTTTTCGCTTGATTTCTTCGACTTTCTAACAGGGACATCGGCTTCAGCCTGCATGGACAGAATGCGAGCCCTCCATTCGTCCTCAGCCTTTTGTTTCGCCTCGTCGAATTTCCGGCGATCATCAGGCACAGGCAAGGTTTTGGAAGTGTCGGCCTCTACTTCAGTCAAGATACCACCGTACGGCTTGCCTCTCACGTCATCCGTCTCCCGATCAAAGAATGAATAGAATGGTTGCGAGTAGTTGTCCGATGTGAATGGCGTGGGAAGAACAGACTCAGGAGGAGGTAGGGGAGCAGGGGTGGGATTGTTTCTCGGGGTGGCGGCTGGTCGTGGTCTGGCGGTACTCCGCCGTTTATCGCGCCTATCGCGTTTCCTTCTGGAGAGGATTTCTTTGAGGTTTCCAGGTCGAACATGGATCTTTAGAACGAGAGCCGTTCGGGTGCGCTTTTCGATAATAACTGGGGGAGGTCGTGATGTCTTTTGACGGTGTGCTCTAGAGTGTTGTCTTCTCGAGTCTGTCGAGTTTCTCTGATCTGTTGCCTCCTCGTTGGATACACTAGGCTCGTTTGACTGATTTCGTCGGCGCTTTCTCACTGACGAGCTGCTGTCGTCAGGTTCGAGTGATGACGACTTGCGCTTCCTGAGTGTACGCGAGCCATCAACAGATTCCTCATTCTGATCAGGGGGGGATGCGGAGCCGTCAACCTCTGATTGAGATAATTGTCCATCGTCTTCTTCATGTTCTGCGAGGTCTGACTGTTGAGATGCGAGGGCAGCACCGTCTACGCTTTCATCCTCCATATCTTGATCTTCTTGCTCAGAGTCATCGTGATAACAATCAGGGCATTTCCAGTCTTTAGGATCTACATAAATTAGTTCATGATACAAAATTTTCTCGCGGACGGTGCTTACTGTTTTCCTCACTCATAGCTGCCGCGTCTCGAGCACACTGTTGATGTGCTGGTATTCGTTAGTCTTATTTCAATGTTACAGAGAAAAAGGGCATACCATGTTCCGAGCAGCCTGCGCAAGAAAGGAAAGCCTCAAAGTCTTCACTTGGGTCGTTTTCCTCATCTTGCTTGCAGAACATGCAGTTGTTTGAGGGGGCAACTTCTGAGTCCTCGTCATCTTCATCTGCACCTCCAGCATCTTCCCACGGCGCCTCCTCTTCTTCTGATTCATCGTCGATAGCACTGGGTGCGGCAGATGGTTCACTCTCTGAGTCCTCCTCGTCATCTGTTTCTCCTGGTTTGAATTTGACAGCCCCAACAGCTTCCTCCTGGTCGTATTCTTCACCTTCAGCATCCTCATCTCCTTCCTTTTTCATATCGCGCTGTTGTTTGTCTCCGTCATGACGTACAGGTGTTGGCTGTTGTAACACAAAATCTTTATCCTCCTCGCCTTCGGCATCCTCATCTAGTTCTTCTCCTGACGCATCTTGGTCGCTGAAGTCACCATCTTCCCCTTCGCCAGCACCTCTATCCGCAATAGATGCCGCTCTATCTCGAGCCGATACCATGATGTTCCCCGCAGAAGCTCCACCTAGGCTCCCAGCACTCTCATACTCGGCGTCCTCCTCGGAGAGCATGGCGCTTTGTTGTAGCTCGTTTGTCATATCCAGTGCGCTTGGTATAGTTACCCCTTCGTCCGTACAAAAAAGTGGCTGAATATTAAAGCTAGATCGCGCATATCGATCAGGATCGTAGTGTTGAGACGGCTTTTCGTAGGTCCGTCACGTTTGGTTCATGACGAGGCTTGCTGGGACGCGGTCGTGGATCGAGGGGCCTCGGCAGTTGACGCGCCGGTAGAAAAACGTTGAGGGAATTGCGAAATTTGGCAGAGCAGGTCAGACCACGAAAAGGAAGATGAAAGTAGCTGCACGGCTGCACCAAATACTAGGCCGGCGATGTCGCGAGGCCCAAATTCTTTATTAATGTTGAGTCGCGTTTATCATAAGGTGTCGAGCCTGGCGTCGCGAGAGCTTGTTGCCACAGTGCGTGCGATTCCGGCTCTTAATGCGGCACACCTGATTTCCGGTTGCAGACAGTGCCAACAAAGGCGGGACTAGCTGTCTCATCATGCAGGGATACGGTACCTGCAAATTATAACCCGTTTTTTTCCTGATGCCTCAGGCATTAAGTCAATCGCCAATCACTGCGCCGTCAATGGCTCGGGTCATTGCGAGCTTCAAGATCAAGATCCGGTCGCTCGGAAGCCATACCACCACGCCGACAACTCGACCGATAGGCCAAACCCGGTCAATTGACTTCCCGATCGACGACCGACACTTCATACATCCTTAAGTCTGCTCAGGCAGCACCTTCGCGACCATGCCTGTTCCATTCGAGACTCTCCTCCCCTATGCCATCATGGTTGGCGTATGTTTCCTGGCACATCCATTGGGAAATCTGGACAATATCTGATGTTATAATAGATGTTCGCTGTTTCTGGTACCGGCCTTGCTGTTATCAAGACCTGGCAGAACGAGGGAAAGCGACCACGCTACTCGATTGACCAGTGGGATAAGGTACATTGTATTTCCCGCGTTTTGCTTATGATGCCATACTAATTTTTGCCATAGCAAAGTATGACCTGGTCGAGAGTTAATAGTTCGATCTTTGATCCAATCACTAACCAATTGTCTAGTGATGGAGCGTGACCGCCGGCTCACCGGATCACTACGAGGACAGAGTGACAGGCCAGACGCTCCCCCAGGCTTCGAGTTGAACAATCCTTGGAAGGTAAGTTCTACCTCGCCTTCAAGAAAAGTATACAGATTATTGACCTGGTATTATAGTTGGAATCGCGCTTTACCTAAGCATTGAAACATCCCAGCTCAACCACGAGGCGAAGGTGCCGTATACGGGCGCAAACGTATGATGTATGTGTACATATCACATTTGAGAAGTGTTGGGACGAGTTGGCCTGAGGGACCAGCAGAGACAAATAAACAAAAGATTTCTTCCCAAATTCAAGATCCTAGTTTCAATAGGTGATTCATGGCAGAAAGAGGTGACAGTACCGGTCCATCTCCCTGGGGGACATATCATTTATATTGATATCTCTGCCCTATTCTTATTTAGAGTCTCCAGTAGTGTGCAAGCTTGACATATTACCTGGCTTGACATGTAACCACATTTTATGCATCGCCCCAGGGTTTGCATAGGAGCTGTTGACGCTTCTTTCTGCCCTCTCTTACGGATGGGCAATGCGACTGTGTTTTCCTCCGACTTAGATGTTCTGTTGGATGTGATTTCCGTCTCGAGAGTGTTGAGTTTTTGCTGACTCCTTAGGCTTGCTTCCTCCTGCGTCATTTCGTTGCCAGAGATCCGGCTGTTGGCAGATCCACAGCCCCCGATGCCATCCCCTTCGTCACAAGCACATTCCCCATGACCCTTGTCTGGTGTAAGTCGGGCCATGTCCTCTCCACTCCTGACGATATCCAAAATGGCACTCGGGCGGACCTTCTCCAAGTTCTTGATCAAGCCTCGTGCCGTCCCTCGAAATGCCTCTGGGCTGTAGATGCATTCGGTGCTGAAGTAGTCCAGTTTCTTGTGGTGGGCGTATAGCACAATCTCCTTCTCGTATGCATACTTAAGAGGTTTACTCCTCTTGACCTCACTGTTAGAATTTCCAGTGACAATGCTTGTGCTTCGCGCAAGTCTCGGTAGATCACCACGAAGCAGGTTCATCAATACCGTCTCCGCAACATCATCGGCGTTGTGTCCTGTCACAACATGTTTAATCCCAAGCTTCTTTGCCCCGCGGTCCAAAGCTTGTCGTCGAAACACACCACAGTAAGTACAATTCCCCTTCTTGCCAATAGTTTCCACGACTTGGTCCATGGTCCATCCGTAAAGCTCGTCGTATCCGACAATTTCCAGGGGCATTTCGTATTGAACGGCGTTCCGCTTCACTGTCTCCAGCGAGTCATCTCGATACCCTTTTATTCCTTCGTCGACACTCAACAAGACCAGATCCAACTCATACTTGTGTCGTTCGTTTAAGGTCTTCATGACTGATGCCAAGACTGTCGAATCTTTGCCACCCGATGCTCCAATGGCAACCCTTTCACCTGGGAAGAAGAGCCCAGAGGAGATTATAGTGTGATGAACCTCATCTTCAAAGACTCTGATGAAGCAGTCTCGACATAACTTGTGGTGGTTCTTGGGTCGTTTGACAACAGCTCTATTCTGCTGGCACCGCACGCAGGATATAGGCGGCATCTTGGAACCCACCAATAGTCTAACTTGGGATTCAAATCGACTCCGTAGCCCACTCTGGAGAGCAGAAGATATCAACTCCTCATCAACTCTGTAAAATTTGAATGTTCAGTGAATATTGCTCTGAAGAAGAAGATATCTGACGGACCTATCAGGAAGAGCGATTGCATAAGTAGTATTTGAGTTGCTGTTTTTGCAACCCAACTTTTCTTATTACTCATACAATGCTTTTCGCCTTGCTGAGTTTGTCCAACCGTAGCACACTGTACACACTGTGCAGACTAGCATGGTCACGTGCAGGGCTGATTTGCCGCACCCACCAGCCCCTCTTCCATTTGTGGGCCAGGGCAGAGGAAATGGTTGAGGTGCAAAAAGCCCTAATTTTCATTCACCACCAAAATCATTTGCGTCGTGCCTTTTTTTTAGATTCTTCGTCACTCATCCACCTCAGCATCCGGACTTTGCTCTTCAACCCACGAGCATTCACCCAACGATCCAAGATGGTAAGTCCATAAACACCAACCTGGACTCTAATGGCCACAGTTTTGTGAGTCAAATGCGCTTCTGTGCAATTGAGCCTCAGCGTCGCTTGCGGCCTGATGGTATTCCGCCTGTTGTCCCTCGTCGGGCGCAGGTGAAGACTTGGCTGGAGATGTCTCGCATGCGCAGAAATGCCCCTGCTTGCTCTCACTAGAGTTCAGAGAAGACTTTTATTTGGCTTGAACGCCTTGCTGATGTCTTCTTTTCTCAATGACAGCCCCCCAAGTCCGGTAAGAAGGTCGCTCCCGCTCCTTTCCCTCAGGGTAAGGCTGGCAAGAAGGCCCCCAAGGTAAGCATATTCAGTCTCCTCCTCGTGTAGTCGAGCTTTCTAACGTCTGTACAGAACCCTCTCCTCGAGAAGCGACCCCGAAACTTCGGTATCGGCCAGGACATTCAGCCCAAGCGCAATGTCTCTCGCATGGTAAAGTGGCCCGAGTATGTCCGCCTCCAGCGACAGAAGAAGATCCTTCAGATGCGCCTGAAGGTTCCCCCGGCGCTTGCCCAGTTCCAACACGTCCTCGACCGCAACACCGCTGCCCAGGCTTTCAAGCTCCTCAACAAGTACCGCCCTGAGACCAAGGCCGAGAAGAAGGAGCGTCTCCTCCAGGAGGCTACTGCTATCAAGGAGGGCAAGAAGAAGGAGGACGTCTCCAAGAAGCCCTACGCCGTCAAGTACGGTCTTAACCACGTCGTTGGCTTGATTGAGAACAAGAAGGCTTCTCTCGTCCTCATCCCCAACGATGTCGACCCTATTGAGCTCGTTGTCTTCCTTCCTTCCCTGTGCAAGAAGATGGGTGTCCCCTACGCCATCGTCAAGGGCAAGGCCCGTCTCGGCACTGTTGTTCACAAGAAGGTACGGATTTCACTGCGCAGATCTGGATTTGACTATATGACTAATATGACTTTAGACTGCTGCCGTCCTCGCTATCACTGAGGTCCGCTCTGAGGATAAGACTGAGCTCTCTAAGCTCGTCTCTGCCGTCAAGGATGGTTTCCTGGAGAACCATGAGCAGGCTCGCCGACAGTGGGGTGGTGGTATCATGGGTGCCAAGGCCCAGAAGCGAATTGAGAAGAAGCAGAAGGCTATTGAGGCTGCTACCAAGATCTAAGCTGTCTGTCTAATACCCTCACAAATGCATTGCGATTTTGGGATCAACGGTGTTGAACGGTTCGGGCATGGAAAATGAATGAATTTTTCTCTGGTTACATTTTATCCCATCCCCATCGCAGTGACCTGTGGGGCCTGGGTTTGACCCTACCACACAATAGATGATGACTTTGTCTTGAGGTGAACTTCCTATGTGACACCCATGTTAGAGTGTGAGAACGTTTTGCTATGACTCCTCGCCACAAAATTATATCGTCGTAGAACTGCCCCTGTTTGAAGTGTATTTTGTGAGCTGAGTAGCTTGCTAATCCAACATTATCGTCAGATTGGGTTAGCCTGCACCCTTTTGATCTGCTGCTGGTTCCAATAAAGCTCTGCAAATATATCTGACCTACTCAGGCCACATGGACGAGTTGTAGGTGTTGTATGGTAGTGGTCTACGAGATAAGTCATCAGACAAACCACGCATTGAGATTACTTCTCACTTGATACCCTAACATCCCACCAGTCAAGATCGTTGGCCAAGTCGAGACAACTTATCCGATACATTTATATCCTCCACAATTAATATATAGCACGAAAGGATTGCGGGGAGGAAATGAAAGCTAGAAAAACAAGTATGCCAGAATTTGTTCATAGACTTTAATCTAACTGACGGTAAAGAGCAAACAAGTTAGATAATGGGCAACAACCAAACTGGTATCCCCATCGCTTTCCCCAGTCGCTGAGTTTCTGTAAAAGTTGTAGGCCATCAAGTTGTCTTTCGTCATTGTGCTGAACATCCATCGCCTGATACCCATAGTGTCTCCTGAATTGGCCAAGCTGTCCGATCTTCGATGCCTCAGGTATGCAGCGTTTAACCCATCACCAGCTTGAAAAGATCGTTAAAGACATACCACTGGCCAGAAGCATCCTGCTGAAGTTGGAAGCACTGGCTGAAGCCGAGAGGGTTCTCGCCGTCGTCAACCTAGATGAAAGCTGTTAGTCAATTGTGGAAGGCAAAGGACATTCGGTTGATATACAAAGAGGTGGCCAGTGACAAGGAGGATAACACCACCATGGCCGTTAGGTTGGGCGTCCTTGGTCGAGACGGAGTGTCGGACCTTCTGGAAAGCGAGAGACTGTCCGAAAACCTCGTTAGCGGGGATAGAGCGTGTTGTTATGGGTGGAATAACTGACTGTCAACTTCTCAACGATAGGCTGGACACCTTGGCGGGACTCGCTCTCAAAGGTCAACATGGAGTCATCCCGCTTTCGTGATCGTTAGTTATTATTCTGGTTGTCTCGG
Organism: Mariannaea elegans; assembly: GCA_930272665.1. Classification (NCBI taxonomy): domain Eukaryota; kingdom Fungi; phylum Ascomycota; class Sordariomycetes; order Hypocreales; family Nectriaceae; genus Mariannaea; species Mariannaea elegans. The sequence continues at coordinate 619,883 of CAKNEU010000008.1, read as the reverse complement.
TCGAAGCGGGGAAGGATCGCAGTCGGAATATAACCTACGTAGAGGGGCGCGAGCTCCGCGCGGTTCTCGTCGAACTTTTGGTAGTAGAAGTCGATGAACTGGTCTGGACGCATCCATGTCAGTGCTTGTTTCGGGTAGACGGCGGCTTCGATCGTATAGACGTACTGGCAACGTTGAGAAGATCTGGACAGGAGATTGCGCGGTTAGTTTTGTTGGCGGACAGAGCTGACAAGCGCAGCAGGATACTTACCAGCCATTTTGAAGGTATTTCAGCGAGGAAAGAATTAAGAGTTGGTTTTAGGAGAGAGGAAGCAAGGGATGGAGGTTGAAGCCCAATTATAGAGTCGTCGCAAAGTCTGTCCGAAGGGAAGAAGAATCACGACAAGCGAAGACAAGATGGATGGTGGGGTTGGGAGGAAGAGGAGGGGCACAGTGCAGATTAGGCGCGCACGTCAGCTCAGGCGGAGTTGATGGCTGATTTGCAGCAGGCCGAGCGTTGTTGGACCGTGTGCCACGCCATGCCGCTGCTGGGGAAACAGCACCAAAACACAGTACGGCCCGATAGAGGCATAATTGGCGGGATGGAGCTTTGCTTAGCCCAATATTGCACCTATCAGGGTCAGGTACCCGCCCAATACTTAACAGAGGAAATTTGCTCTGAGCTTTTGGATTTCCTCCTTCCTTCAAGAACGAGGCAAGCAAGGCGAGGCCCAGCCCAACAACATCCAGCTATCATGTTAGGCTGGGCTGAATCAGGCGCCGCTGGGCTCCCATACCCACAGTTGAACTACACTTTCGCCTTACTTCATGATATTGTTTCATCCTGTGAAACTTACGGAACAAGGCCGCTCGCCACACTGACACGCGGTTCCAGTAAGGTACGTTACGTCTTGAACGCTGGCTTGCCGCCTACAAGCAATCCAGCCCCAAATACCCCTTGTTTTCACCATCATGATGATCTTGCTTATTAAGAACGGCCAACTGAATTACATTGTTGATACCAATTTTACCAAGCTTACTGTCTGACTCGTTCCTCATTTACATCTTTTATTTATACTTCCATCTCTATTTGGAGAACTGTTGCTAACTCAGCATCTAGTCTAGAATTAGGTATTCAAGCACTCCTACTCCTACTCCTGGACCCTCTTGAATTCGACGAGTCCTTCGTACATGTTGCCCAGACGAACCCACCATTCAATCACAAGCGCGCTTGGCTTCCCGTCAGGCCCTATTTTGAACTCGGCCTTCTCCCACTCTTGGTAGAAGCCCACTCTGGTTTCCAAGCCCTGGCTCATGTATACAATCCACCAGCTTCCATTGACATGGTGAAACTTCAACGTGAATTGCCATGTAGTATTAAGACAACTTGCAACAAGAATTTCCTCGTTTCCCCTGTCCGGGTGCGGCTCGACCCGCAGCGTAATGCTCTTATAGCCCGGGTTGTAGTATGTGCCCGCGAGCTCCTTGATGCTCACTGGGGATGGAAGAGGCTTCTCAGGTCGATCTGGGAACAGACGGTCAAGTCCCTTGTCGTTATCCTTTTCGAGATTGTCAAGTAGCTCATGCCATCTCTATCGTGTCAGCCTACAATTTCGTTTTGCATGTAATGTAGTAATCGCCCAGATTCAACCTACCTGACACCAGGATCTAATTGATCCTCTGGGGCGATGCCCAACTTGTCATGTATCAACTTGTACACCAAAACGTCCTCGAGCGCATTGGAGGTTATAGCTGTATTAGCAAACGCCACGACGCCAAATTTGGCTTCAGGCAACCAGTACACCTGGCTCCCATAAGCGTGCATTCCTCCAGAGTGTGTATAGATCAAGTGGTTACGATACACCTGTCGCTCCCAGCCCAATCCGTACAGGGACACGTCCTTCCCGGCCTCTGGTAATTGCTCAATGAAACGGGGCGTACGGATGTCCTTGTGAACGGCTGCAGAGAAGGGCTCTGACTGATGGATCAGACACTTCACCCACTTGACATAGTCGATGACATTGGATATGTTGGCGCCGGCTCCGCTGCATTCTACAACAGGCATCCAAGGCATTTCTTCAAACTTCTTTTCCTCTTCGTTGTATCTGTAGCCTCGGGCAAAGTGATTTGGTCCAGCCAGTGCCTTGTCCAAGTCGAAATATGTCGAAGTCATGCCCAACGGGGCCCAGATGACCTCGCGCATGACTTGCTCCAACGGCTTGTCCGTGAGCGTCTCGATAACGTGCGAGAGCACCACGAACATCAAGTTGCAGTACTGGAACTTAACACGAGGCTCCTGCGTCATATCCAAATTGCGCATATTACGGACCACATCCTTGACTGTCGCATATCGCTTCTTCTTCCCATCGGGTCCTACAATAGGACCATCCTCGTCATCGATATATCGCTGCGAGGACTGGTCATGTCGAGGAAACCCCGTACGGTGACAGACGGCGTCTTCGAGCGTGAGATGCTCCATAGCCCAGACATCGCGGAGCACAAAATCCTCGCGAATAATGGACGAAATAGGTGTTGCCCATCCTTTTTCGAGCTGTGGATATTTCTTGGAGTCGATGAGGTGCGCCAGGACGGCGCCGACGAAGGCTTTAGTGGTTGAGGCGCCGTACCAGATGGTTTCGGAGGTTACGGGTGTGTCTGGGAATGTTGCAATTCCGTATCCCTATCGGCCTGGTTAGAACGCGATTGTGAGTAGAATAGAACCAGGCACACACCTGTGTAAAGACCTTGTCACCGTCAATGACACCAACAGAAATGCCAGGGACATTCCACTCATTGAGTTTCTCCTTGACAAACTTGCCAAACCCCTCCGTCAAAGGGTTACTATTACGTTCGTGGACGATATACTCACCCATTATGATGATTCCACAAAAATGGCGGTTGACCTAATGTAATTAATTATAGATGGTCTTCTGGTTGATAAGACCTGTAGAATGTATCCTACCAACTCAAACATAGAGTCGTAGCGCTGCAACTTATATATCTACCTTCCCGCCGATGATTCCCAACAAATATCCCGTCAGTTTGACTTTCATCAACCCTGCCTAGTTTCGCTTCTCCTCGTGCGGAGCAAAAGCGACATGCATTTTACGAAGATGCCTCAGTGGCCACGTAAATGCCGCGTTATTTCCATCCATAACTTGCGTAGGAACCCGGTAGCAGCGCCTACGTCTGTAAATCACGACGTAGAATCATGTTCGGCCTTCCCGATCCGGAAACATGGCCCGATACGATTTAATATGACGACGGAGAGGTTCAAGCTTGGTCTGATTTTCGCTTGTAAAAGATCCTGGCCTAGGTCAGATTCAGGTTGATGGACGGGGCCTTGAAGTCGCTTTTGGAGGGGTAGATAGGGCTTAGTTTCCAAGGGGGTGCTTGTCGAGTCCAGACGTACAATTACGTCGTAATTAAATCGCCAGATAGTCGAGGATCAATGCGCATTCCCGCATGTGGGATGTACTAGTGCTCACTTACATACGTATACCCATATGGCCTCGCAAAGCAACTACGTAGATGTCGACGAGTCCATTGACACAGATTTCTTCTTCCAGATATTTCTGCCTAGTCTGGCGTCATCTGTTATATAACTTCGCAACCTCGACAAGACACACATCACCAAGTTCACTGAATCAAGAAACTCCGTAGAACAGGATCTCACTTTGATTTGTTTCTCTAGATTCTAGTCTCCAGTGCCTCACGGCCCAAACCCGTCTTGAACTCAACCAGCACCCATGGCCGGGGCCCTCCAGTACAATCAAAGTCATGTTCTCCTTTTTTTTTTTTTTGGTTCTTATGCAACCCTAGAAAAAGTAGCCTCGTCTATTCAGCCAACAAAGGCATAGTCCGAGACAAAAGTCCATGAAATGGACCATAAAAAGAATCAACCCCCCTGGGCAAAAAAAACTATTCTTTCATCAAAGTTGGCCCAGCTTCCTTCATCTGAGTCTATACCAAGTCTGTCCATAAGTCAAATCTGTTCATGACAATAGCGATCCCGGACAGGTTGAGCATATAAAATTTCACTCTCCCCGAGGGTCTTAGTCCGATTCCAAAGTTCGTTATGTTGCCAACGATGTAACACAGCTGAGAGGTGTCGTATAGGGATGTTCACCGATGGGGTCGCGATGGACGTCACGACCCTACAACTCTTCATCTTCTAGAGCCTTCGGTTTTAGCAGCTCAGTTGCAGGTTCAGTTGCCGGCGACACGCTTCCAGATATAACCGAGTCCAGAGCGGCACTGAGGTTCTGTGTAGGTAAGAGATTTGCAGAATGGTCCATACTTGGCCGTGGCTTCTTCAAGGGACTTCCGATCAGGGAAGGATCAGGAACTTCGGTGCCCCCTACGGCCGAAGGTAGGTTGCTTCCAAGAAACTGTAACGGAGTCGAGCTATGGGGGTTGGTTGTTTCGTTTCCTTGCGACGCCTCGGGGGTTGAGGTGCTATCGGGGTCTGCGGAGTGTGCTCTCTTCAACTATTTTCAACTTATCAGCTGTTGTTATTTCAGGGAATGAGCTGTGAGATAATACTTACGTGAATCCGGTCCACGCCATCTGCAAGCTCGCCTTGGAATTGGGCATCCTCTGGAGCAACCTTACGGTCAATATCCTTATCATAGACCTCTTCCATTTTGACCAGAGCATCGCTGTCGTCGTCGTCATCGTCGTCGCTGTCCTCGGCAATGTTCCCGTTGCTCTTCTTCCTCGCCTTTCGCCTTCTCAACGCCTCTGAATCCTGGTCACGAAACGTTGAAAATCCAACAGTACCGCCGGCTTTGAGGGGGCCGAGATTGGAGAAATCGATTTGTCCTGATCGTCGTTTAGCTGATCCGGGGGTCGCTTGAGGGTTCTTCGACGACTGCAGAACGCCGAGCTTTTGTAGTTGCCCTAGATTTTGGTTCTTAGATAGTTTCGGCTACCATGAAAATCATTTCACTTACGCTCGCCTCGGTAGAAGAAGGTGAAGACAGCATAGGGTTTTTCGGGACCATCGATTCCAGTCACCGTCTGAGTACTGATAGTCTTCGGGTCAAGTGACTTTGGTTTCGCAAAACTCGTCGTGTGTTCGACATCAGCGTCGAGGCTGTCGCCCTTCGCATTCACATCGTCATCATCGCCGTCGTGGGCATCGAACTGAGGGGAGTATTCGCCCTTCTTGATTTCACCGGAGGCCAAGACCCGGAACATGGCCACCTTGATCTGACCGGTGGCCTCTGGGGGCTCGTCATCGTCGTCCGACCAAGAATCGGACTCGTCACCGACCGCTTCGATAGGCGACTTGTCGTTGGTTCCATAGCGCAAGGTATCCCGCTGAGACTGGGAATTTTCCTCGACCTCTACACCTGTGCTTCCTTCGAGAACAGCCTTTTGTCGTCGTCGGCGCCTCTCGAATTTTTGGCGACGCTTCTCGAGCTTCTCGGCCGCATCGTGTCCTTGCAAATCAAGCCCATTCAACCAACGCTCGAGACCGACCTCACGAAAAAGAAACTCTCGCTCAGCAAGTCCACCACCTTCAGAATTGGGGATTTGCACCCATCGGCTGTTGACCCATGTTTCCTCGCCTGGGCGCAGCAACGTAGCAACTTCTTCTTTAGCTCGACCGTCAAAATAAATGTAGGCGGCAATAGTTTCGTTCTCGGAATTGGTCATGGGCGTATAGGGGTTCACGACGCCAGAGTGTTTGCCGCGGTCACCCTGAGAACCTTGGGGAGCGCTGTTGACGAACTGCGGCTTCGGGTACGGATTGGCCTCGCTGGCCTTTGGGGTCGAGTAGGGAATAGGAAGGCCCGATGTTAGGAGAGTAATGGAGATGGCGAACTTGGCGGGCTCAGGCTTGTTGCTCTCCGGACTCAGCTGAGGTTGAGGAACTGGAATGTAGGAGCTGATTCGTGACAGACGAGACTGCTTCTGCATGCCGTGCTCGGGCAGCGGGGCTCCATTTGCATGGATGCTGACCGCAATGCCCTTGAAGCAGGGCATCGTGGCGAGAGGGGAAGGGCGAGAATCGAAGACAGAGCAGGACACAGGAGACGAAGATGGAGGATGGATACAGCGGAGCGCAGCTGTTCGCCCAGGGGGTTGGGAGGTCTGAGTTGCGCTCGCGAGGTCAAGGAGTCAGGAAAAGTCGAGGAGGCGGGTGGGTGGTGATCGTCCGGGAGTTGCGTCGAGGGGAGAGACAGGACAGCACGGTGGAGGACTGTGGGGGCGACGGCGCGGCTGATGGATTAGGTGCTACTGTCTAGTGAAGGTACAGGATAGTACAGTACATAGGCGGGTAGCTAGTACAAGGGTTTGCGGTAGAACTCTTTCAGGTGCTAGCCATGTGGATGTCTGCCGGGGAAACGACGGTAGGGCGGGGGGCGAGTAATAATATTAAGATGAGCGCCGTTTGATTGTTGTCGCGATGTTGTGCCGCGATGCGATACGAGGTTTTGCAAAGGAAAGACAGAGGATAACGTCAGATAAGGAAGGGCCAGGTCGGGTCCGTAAGACAAAAAAAGATGGAGAGAGGGAGAGAGGGAGAGAGGGAGCTTTTGGTGTCGCGAGACAAGAGTGAATAGATGAGCAGTAAATTAGTGGAGTCGAGGTTGAAACCTGGGCTACCGGGTACTGGGCGGCTGCAGTCTTTGGGGGATGCTCGGGCTCTCATACAGTAATGAATTAGTGGCTGGGTACACCGTACACAGGTACATTGCTTGCTGAGATCACCACCCGCCCCCCAGCTAATTCATTGTCGGCGTCATGATTTCAGTGATCCCGTGGTAACTCGTGAACGGGAGGCGGAGAGTGGCTGACGGGAGTTTGGCATCGGCAGCCAACGAGAAATTCTGACAGGTTGCCAGCTGATCCACGCGCCAATGAATGAATCCTCATATCCAGTGCCCCTTGCTGTCAGGTACCACGTATGCCACAGTGGTTATCCGCGGAAATTTTCATCCTTTCATTTCGCGGATAACTAACAAAGCTCGCTATTATACCAAGTATCCACGAGGTGGTTGGTGGGAGGCCGACACCAATAAGGTACGTATTGCAGAGTAGATGCAGCTGCGTCTAAACAATTTAAAGAAAGGGATGGCATACAAAAGACGACTGTTTTTTTCTTTTTCTTTTTTGTATTGAGGGGAGGGGAGTCATTAACATGTATTTCACTGCCACTGGGAGTAGTTGTGCTCTATATTCCTAACATTAGAAATAACGAATGCAATCGGGGACCGTAAGTAAGCCATAGCCCCCAGAGAACGAAGGTAAATCTTGGGAGCTCACACTCATGAAATGCAACGTACTAATATGTACACAAAATCTTTGGGGTAGAAAGACTTTTCCTATATAATAAATCAGAGTTTCAGTTCCCATACATCTTGTATGATTTTTGGAAATGTCCAAGGCTGGGGAGCTTGCACAACCATAAGCTTCCCACTTACAGCAACATGACGCGAAGATCATATCTAGTTGTGGTCACGGGACTGAATGCAAAATCGTTGACAGATCGCAACGCAGAGGGAGAATAAACCAACATGATGCTTACTCTCTGAAGTCCAACTAACGGTAGTGCAAATGTTTCGGAATTGCAAGGCAGTCGAACAACCGCAAGCTCTAACCACAAAGGCGATTCTTCTCATGTTTGAGCACTTAAACTCGGTGATTAGAAGCGAAATAAACACAGATAGACATATTCTCGTCGATATCTGGTGCAAAGTAAAGCACTGCTAGCCCTAGATCTGCTAATAGACAGTGATGAAGGGGTTGCCCAGGACATCACACGCTGTCTCCTCATTCGCCTCAAGCTTATCCGTCTCGTGTTAATCGCCATGTACAAGAATACTTCCAAGGCGTACCACATTTCCCGAAAAGTTTTTATCTCCCTGAACACATCGAGACCCCAAGAATTCAGGCCGGTGACATCGTCAGTACTTCATCTAAGAAATTTAGGCTTGGTCGTTCGCTTGCACGCGCAGATCGTCGTGGCATCGAGGAGTCGACAGCAGCCCGCCTCTAAATTATATATTGCCCATATTTCGTCATTTCCTTCAACGGATTGAACTGGCTAAGATGTTTTGACAAGCCGGACTATGAAATAAAAAAGAATAAGAGAAAGATGTGGCCACTGAGTCTGCTGCAGGTCAGAACAACCTAAACTCAGTTAAAAGTTGAAACATGAACGAGAGGATCAAAAATAGCTTTCTTGCGGCTAAGCTTCCGTTGATTAATGCAAATTCATAGTCTCAATTCTACCAATTTACAGGGCCAGCGAAAGGGTGGCACAACTATTGAAACTAAAACGAAGTCATAACAGAATCAAAAAACATATTCTTGACCATTTGTCTTTAACCCAGCTTAATTCTAACTCTAACTCATGTTAAGAAACTCGAGCAAACCAGTGACTTCTAAGAGGCCTTCCCTAACAACGAGCATTGTCTCAAAAATTTTACCAGTCTCCTAAGCTCTTTAATTCTTCTCGGATATGTCCACGCAGCCTAAACCGCAATGCAATTGCCCAATGCACGACTGACGAACTTTCCCCATCTTGAGGAAAAGTCTAGGCGGAGTCCCTGAAGAAAGCGATGACAGAGCCGATGAGGATTAGAGGTGGCCTTGATTGACTAAGTAGTTCGAACGACGTGATATGGAATGTATAAGGCGACAATCATTTTGGAACTATCGGCGAAGGAATGGATCTCATTCCAGAGAAAAATTGTATGAGAGAGACATCGTCTTCTAAAATTCGTATAAGCGTCGTGATTGACGATGGTCTATATACATATCTCAAGAACGAGCTTTGCCATGCTACCACGGTAAGACTTTGGTAAATTAACATCAAAGTATCAAATTCACATAGCATGTTTGCCAAAGGGTATCTACCATGCATCTATCAACACATTATTCATTACTCATTGCCCATGGCGACTTCTACTCCCTGGATATCCCAGATCTCCGCCTCCGGATCCTCCCACTGCCTTCCTCGCTGTAACTCGTCCCTATCCCAGAGTCCTTTTTCTTTCCATCATACTCATCATCCTCCTCCTTTTCTTCTTCTTCATCGTCGTCCTCACCTTCATCGTCAGCCTCCGCTCCTTCTCTTGGAAGCTCCGACAATGGTTGCTCTTCTGGAGCCTCGTGTTTTACTTTAGGCTCATACTTGAGAGGCGGTTGTTTTCCATAAGTAGGGAACGTCTCAGGATGGTCTTCACTCCCTTCTGTGTTTCCAGTTTCCTCCTCGTCATCCTCATCCTTGGCAGTCCGCCGCCAAACTTTCCCCAAGCCAGGGGCTTTCACATCAGCAACTGCAGGGGGACCTTCTATCGCACTAGTATAAAATCCCCACGCAATTCCCATAAAAATGAGCTCGAAGACCCAAAACAAAAAGGTAAAGGCGAGGTACGTTGAGATCCTGTAGTTAACCATGAGCCAACGCAGCCCATGGAGTTGTGCTGTCATTCTTAGGACTGCATGATAGACCTGGATCGCTTGTCCAGCCTCAACCTCAACGTAGGCAGAACCTGGAATCTTAGTGCCCTTTGGAAACCATACTCGCTCTGCCAGTGGTATCACCAGCTCTGTGGTGCTCGAATCAGGGGCGAAAATGTGATAGAATAGGAACAGAATCCGTGATGAAAAAGACACGAAAGGATCAACGTAGGGTAGCAAAGCCGGTCTACGGGAGGCGAAAAGCACCTCTGTCTCTCCGAATCCTCCGCGCTCGGCAGCATGCAGCTGCGCGCTTGTATCGAGTCGGCCGTCAGCCGGAGCGTCGAGAAGTTGGAGGCTAACCATGAAATTCCCTCGGTCGAGATTCGGTGCGGACCGTGGCATGGATAGGGTTAGGGATATATCGTACTCCTGTTGCGTCTTCATCGGTGGCGCAGCGATCGATGCAATGCCGTACGGGTTAATACCGAGTCTAAGTGGTGCACAGTTAGCAAGACCGCACGATGAGTTCAATCAGTCATTGTGACACATACCCGTACTGCAAATATACAGGCGTCGTGACAACCTTATGAGGAAGAAAATTCTGAAAAAAGAGTACAGACGCGATCGCCGCAAGCCCAAGAAGGGTACACGCGCCGGACAAGAGCAAAACCGTATTTAAGACCGCTCGCTGGACAGGCTTCGAGGTGGCAATTCGAGCCGTTTCCTGCAGAGTTTCCTGTGGAATAGAGCACGTTAGAGCTTGCAAATTGACAGAATGTGAGTCCGTTATTTATTACCATTGCGATCACGGCACGCCTGTCAATGCGTATGGTGTTATCCAGGGGTGCGGAATGAGGGAAGGAAGAAGTTGAGGAATGGCATGTGAGAGTGGGTGGCGTTGAGTAAGAGCTTCCCGCATCATAGCTCCCACTTCAAAACAGTGGTACGTACCTGGCCTCCCGCCAGCTCGAATCAACAGCTAATTAGACTACAACGTAGAATCACGATACACAGAGAACTTATAAGCAACACAAAACGGTGTCAATTTTCATATCTAAGAAGAAAGAAATAATATATAGTTTTCCCGAATTATCCTCATGAAGAAAGGCATATGAATCGACACATTCTTGCTAAACATAGGAACGCCGAGAGCAAAAAGAAGAAAAAGTTTCGTAGTCGTAACGTGCACACGAAATGTGCAACAAGAAGGCATGAAGCTTCAAACTAGCTCGCCATCGCAGGTTACCAGTATTTCACACAAAGTCGTAAAAGCAAAACCACCAATTAATCATGTACTCAGTGCAGTCGCTCACGTCAGTAAATGAAATCAGCATGGCTGAAGGTAGTTGCTTGGGACCAGCCCGATACGTCCATTTCCGTCGTGGACTTCAGCTTCCCACCATCCATCATCTTGGTGACGAAGCACGGCCAAGTAATCGTTCTTATTAAAACCTAGTTCCTCGGGAATGGCGGCCTGGTACATATACAATGCGCGTGCTGTGCAAAAGATAAGGTTAGTAAATTGTCACAAAAGAAATATGATGGTTGAGACTTACCGTAGTGGAGAATCGGTCGTCCGTCCTGAGTGTAAAGTCGCGAAGGGTCTGCTACACTCTTGCTTCGTTGACGAGACCCGCCATCGTACATGTTCGTAGCACGTGAGCTGGGGCGGCTACCGCGGCTTCTCTGAGACCCATACGGGTCGTCGGCAAGCTGAACAGCCATGTTATTGCCGCCATAACTGCTCTGAGGCCGATTGTAGTCACGGTGCGTCGCAGGTGACGCTGCCCGGCTGTGGTCCTGTGGCGACGGCTGCTGGTAGTATTGATCAGATCCACGCTTATGGGCACTGCTCATCTGAGATGCAGGGCGTTGGTAGGTGTCGGTACTACCACGTTTCTGGGGAGAGCTCATCTGGGATGGGCTGCGCTGGTAGGGGTTTGGCGAGACTGATCGGTGGCTCATTCTAGATGATCTGTCAGTGGGAGGCTGGGGAGAAGCACTCCGGATAGGTGCTGGAGAGGTAGCCCGTGGTAGGTCAGTGCCTCCTCTAGTTCCAGGCCTTGAGACTGGAGAAGTTCCGTAAACACCGGACCCCCCTCGTGACATATCTGAGCCCCTTGTGCCAGGTCTAGTGACAGGAGAGGCGATATCGGTCGCTCGGGTACCCGAGCGAGACATGGGAGGTGCTGTATATCCGCCTGTATCAACTCGATTCATCTCAGTTGCCCGGGTGCCGGATCTAGAAACAGGCGGGGCAGTATAGGTTCCGGATTCACGTTCACGGCCCATCTCAGCGCCTCGAGCTGCAGGGCCTGAGGGAGCGGAGTTGTATACGGTAGACCCTGGTCGTCCGGTCTCGAACATACTGCGAGTCTGGTTGGTTGCCTTCTTGGTGGCTTCCTTCATGGCCTTTGAGGTCACTGCAGGAGGTGGCACACCCAACCTCGAGACCTGACTCTGAGGGACATATGAAGGAGGCGGCGTTCCCCTCTTGACTGAAGCCCTTTCGTGGTTGCCAGGAACTGGCACAGATCGAGACAAATTAGCCTCAGAGCCGGGAGCAGGCGTGGGAATACCATGATAATGGTCAGCAGACATTCTGACAGAAGACTGCTTGCCCAATGTAACTCCCTTAAGTTCCGCAAGGGCCAGCGCAATAGGGTCGGTCTCTTCGGGCTCCTTCGCTGGGGTAGCTCCAGGCCGTTTTTTTTCATCTGGGTTAGAAACAGGGAAAACGTTCTGGCCTACACCCAAAGCCAAACTTGCGTCTGCTTCGATAGGCTCAGGGCTTTGAGTGCGTTCTTGGGTAATGCTCTGTGGCTCTGGATTGTTGAACAACTGTGGTCTGCGAGCAGGGCTCTCGCCATTTCTAGCGCTAGCCGCATGCCAGGTATTCCTGTTCTGAGCTGAAGATCCGATTTCCCTCTGACTCTTGCGCCTGAAGGGGCTGTGATTCTTCAGAAAGCCACTCTTCTTCTTCGCAATGAGCTTAGTCGGGCTTTGAGAATCCGAAACAGGAGCGGGGGCAGTTAAAGGAGCGGGAGCAGTAATGGGAAGGGGGGCAGTAATAGGAGCAGGAGCTGGAACTGGAACAGGCTCTTGTTTGACGGGCGACGTCTTTCCACTAGGAGGCTCCAAGCTAGAGAGTGAGGTTGGATTGGAGTAGTCACTATGAGAGTCTCTACTAGAGGGTCGTCCAGAAGTGATCTGAGAGCTTCTGTCTGAAGGTGGACCCGCTGGTCCAGGACGGCATAGCATTGTCATACCATCCATGGGGTAAGGATCATGGGGCACAGCCGCAACAGGTCCATGTTGATGAACGTCGTAGCCTCCTCTTCCAGGTCCACCATGGGCCGGCCGATGGTACTGATCGTCGGTAGATCTTCTCATCTCAAGGGACTGCCGGGTCGGCTGCGGCCTTGGTTGAATCATCTGCTGCTGCATTTGATAATAGCGTTGTTGAGATGGCTTCTGAAGTTGCTGTTGGTGCATTTGAGGCGCAAGTGACTGAGGAATTTGGTGAGGTTGTTGAGGAGGTTGTTGAGGGGGTTGCTGGAAGTCTTCTATCTGAGCAGGCTGAACGGGCTTCCGGGGAGCGACAATCTCCCGCCTAGGAGGACCAGGCTCTCTGTGTGCCAAGTTCTTAGCGAGGGCTGAGTCAGGATCGTGATGTGACTCAAACGTCGACGGCTGTGGAGACGACGATCTGAACGCTGGGTTGATGTTGCGAGGGAACTGGGCGACGGAGTAATTGTCATCCTCCGAAGTCTCCGACTGGCTATCATTGATATCGCCACGGCAAAAGTTGATGTACTTTGGGGCATCAGGAATCTCCTGTCCAGTGCCTCGGTCCGTGATGAAGGTGATAATGTCCTTGTCCACATACATCTTTTCCAAGGACAATCGAATCTTTTCGCAAGAGGCATCATCGCTAACACACACCGTGGATGAAATGTTAGCAAAGGCCCACAGACTGCCCTTCGTGAAGTCCAAACGCTCCTCTTCCAAATCCTGAAATTTATCCGCTGCGGCCTTCCACTCTCGGTTCCATCTCGCAGTGGTCTCTTCTAGTGCCTTCACGGCATTCTCATACTCAGTGTTGGAGGTTGCAAGGCTGATCTGCGTCTTCTCCAATTTCGCTTTGTTTCGGCGCTCCTCCTGACCCATAACCATATGACCCTGGGCTAGGTAGCCCTTGATCTTCAGGCACTCTTGTTCGTACTTATCTCGTGTCTAGCTCCAGTTAGTAAGTGTTATAAAGCGAGGTGGAATATAGGTTGGACACACCTTGTTAACATGTTGGGTCTGTTGCATCTTCACTTTGAGGAGCTTCTCCACGGTGTTCTGGACAATCTTCCGTCGTTCCTTCATTCCGCCTGCAAACGCAGCCAATGGCTCCTCTAGCTCAGACCTCATCTCAGCCGCAATGTTTTGATGTTGCTTAGCCATCTGTTCGACCTCGCCACGGACAGTATCCAATGAGATCTTCAAGCTTGCAATCTCTTGGGACCCCAGGGACTTCTTGCATAGGTTCATTAGCTTCCTAGCATATTCTTCCTCGATCGACGCCCGGACTATAAGATGGCAACAGTCAGATGTGTACCCAAGGTAGAAGTATCATCATTTCGAACATACCGCCGTAGAATGCTCTTAATTCGTCGCATGTTTGTTTGGCTCCTGCCATACGGTTGATCAATGGTGATACTCCAGCATCATCTTTACCCCAGAAGTTGTTTGCAACTGACAGAGTCCTGGTTAGCGAGGGTAGCTAAAAAGAGTGTAAATATTGTGCTCACAAGACAGCGCAACGGCTGGAGTCTCTGCCGTTGACGCCGGCATGGTGCCTGAATTGGTCGGTCAAGCTCAAGTAATGTGATAAATGGGTTGTAATGATGATGTTGGCAGGGGAAATGGAACCAGCCCAAATCGTGTTCTCTTCGAGCTTCAGATAAAGCAAAAAGGATAGTGGTACCGCCTCGACCTTAAGCTTCGGTGGACCATGTCATTGTTTGGAGTAGCTTGTAAGCGGTTGACAGGGCAACCGTGGCTCGGGATGGCACGTGATACGGGCTGCACGAGACGGGCGCACGACCCCGACTTTGGCGGACCGGAATTAACAGGGCTCCGATACATTGCCATTTTCATACCTTATCCTCAACCCAACTTCCACACCCACCAGCGTACGTTTTTCGAGATATTGATATTCGCTCTGCTCTCCCTCGCCCTTCTGCCTTCAGATCTCCTAGTCGACCGACGCCGGACCGCCGCAACGCTCCCCCAAGCTCTTTAATACGCTGCGTCCCGGCGCCCAGCCCCTCCAACGACGACGACACCTGAACACTTGTCACCCACGTACCTCTCCCCTCACAATCTCCACCTCAACGACGAATCAGCCTCGCCTCGCCCTTCGTTCAACCTCCGCCAGCTGCACAGTTGCGCGCTCTTGAGCTTCCCCTCTCGGACTCCGGCCCGTGATTTTCCAGCTGCATCCCCATGTAGGAACCTTCCTCACCAGACTTCATCCTACTGTACCATCTCCCTTGCTCACGCTTGAGCATCTGGACTGCCACAACTCAAAGGGCAGGCTCTCCTCCATCACCTTTCCTCCGCCACCAATATACCTCCATGGTCCCACCACCTCGAGCGGGATCATTTTCGCCCAATCCTGCGCAGACACTCCAGACAGGATCAAACCATTCACCCTACCCATCGCAGGCCGCCATTCTCAGTGCTGGCGCAAGTCCCAGCGCCAGCAGTCCGACGGGCACCAATTCTCTAACTAAGATCGTCGTGGCCCAGGTCTATCTCCTACTCAGCACCATCAAGGAAGATAAGGATCGCGCCAAGTGGGAGCTACAGATTGAACAATTGCAGAAGGTAAATACTCCTACTTCGGAAACCGTATCTTGCTAATCACACCTCAACATCTAGCTCATCGATGAACACGGAATGGAGGTCTTTTCTAGATACTTCACCCGGCTGGTTGTCGGTAATGCGCCGCAGATATTCCCTGGCCTCAACCGCCCGATTTCAAATCCGGGAAACTATTCTATCCTAGTGGCTGAGATCCGTAAGATCGCTCACGATGTCGACCAAGCAACCAAGATCGCCGAGTCGATAGAGAGCGGTACCGAGGACATCTTCCGCGACTTTGACCTCTCAACCTTTATGGAACATTTCAAGCTGGATGCGCTTGAGAAGACTTTGCTTGCTTTAGCCTTCAAGGTTGGTTCTCGGGGGGATCTCAGGACCAAGGGTAAGAACAATCACAATCAATCACAGTCACAAAACTAACCATATTATTCTCAAGCCGACGCGATCCTGTCCACAAACTTCCCAACTTTTGTCGATATCATCTCGCGTCCTGAAATTGAGGCGCACTCCGATCTCACCCCCGCTTTCATCGCGCTCATTGTCGATCGATTCATACAATATCATCCTCCCAGCTTCAACGCTTCATCTAGGCGTGATCTCCAAAACTATGTTGCGAAACGATTTATCAGCATGGATATTGCCCCTCCTTCAGAAGTTCTTGCTGCCCTTGATCTCGGCAGGGTGGTTGTAGATAAGAATTCCAACGTCCTGACGCGATTTATTCAAAGGACGGGTGTCGATTTCACTCGTGACGAGGATACTTGCGTCTCGTATCTTCAGAACCGACCGAGCAATATACAGCTAACTCCAGAACAAGTCTCTTCAGCTTTAACATATACCACGATCAGCCAGTCACCACAACACGATCCCAGCGTTTTAGTGTCGGCACTCAGGAGGCTCATCCCCAAGACATTCGATTGGACGGAGGTGATTGCATTCTTCGACCAACCGTCAGCTCGCATTTCCTCTCAACAGTTCCTGCGTCTCTACAATGCGTTGCTACCAGTAGCCCAGGATTCTAACTCGGGAATGGATATTCAACGACTTTGGGGGGGCGCTTGGAACGAACCCGAAGCTCAACTATCATTCGTTAGTGCATATGCTTCCCTGACACCTGAGCAGCTCGATGCGACCACCATCCCCGGCCTTCATCGAAGCATCACGCTGGAAGACTATGCCAGCTCGCCTCCAAACGTAGTTGAACGAGCTGCGGTCGCGGTTAAGCATCCATTAGTGTCTGTTGCCGCTCTCTCCTCTATCTTTAATGTCGCGCTCAGTTCAGTGCGTGCATCACAGAGCGTTGAGGCGAAGCGGCTCTTCCAGGAGGTGGTAGTCCCGAACCTCGATATCTTCCTGGTATCTGCTTTTGAAGTTCCTCGGCAGTCGTGGGCCACGATGGCCGTTGACACGCTAAACTCTCTCTTTGAGAATTTCTTGTACAAACGGTCACCAGAGTACGACTTTGTTCTCGATAGCCTGTGGAGAAAGGACAAGGAATGGGTCACTCAGAGGCTAATTGATGCCCACGCCGTCAAGCCTGCTGACCTCCCACTTATTTTTGAGCACGCGGTGAAACACACTTGGCTGGATGGGCTGGTCTATCTGCCAAATGGGTTCGGCATCGATCTTGCTGCCCTAGCTCATGCTCAGGGATATTTGGATCTCTCAAAATGGGCTCGCTTTAATGCTGATAGAAGTGCCGAGATTTCTAGGACACTTCTGCAGTTCTTGATGATTAAAACTGACCCTGAGATTCCTAGCACAACCCTTCAAGTTCGAACAGTGTCAGCATTACTTGCAATTCTGGAGGATTTCTTGCCGAAGTCCCCTGTACAAGATCTGATCCTTGTCCAGCGCCACTGTATCACAGCATACCCTCGCTTAATCAACTATGGTGAAGGCTATGATGATATCATCGATGCGAATGGCAAGGAAGGTAACACTCTTCCGCCTGCCGCCAACGGCAAGATGGAGGAGCACTACAAGAAGATGTACAGTGACGAGATTCAAGTTCGCAATATCGTCGAAGTCCTAGACCAGTACAAACATTCTAGGGACCCCTTGGATCAAGATGTCTTCGCTTGCATGATCCACGGGCTCTTTGACGAGTACAGCCACTATGTCGATTACCCACTCGAGGCCCTTGCGACCACGGCGGTTCTGTTCGGTGGTATCATTTCGCACAAGCTGATCTCAGACTTGCCACTAAAGGTTGGGCTTGGGATGATCCTAGAAGCTGTTCGGGACCATGTACCCGATGATCCCATGTACAAGTTTGGCTTGCAGGCCTTGATGCAGCTGCTAGTACGATTTCGGGAATGGCCCGGATTCTGCAAGCAACTCCTCCAAATCCCCGGTCTTCAGGGTACGGAAGCTTACAAGAAAGCGGAAGATGTTGTTCGTGAGGATGAGCTTACCCGCGGCCGTAACGGAACCGGGACGCCTCGTGGGCTCAGCTATCCCGTCGACTCTTTGACCAATGGCAATCCTGAAGAGCAGGCAATCACTGATCGTCAACCGCCCGCCTTCAGCTCCATCAACGCCGACTCACATCTCCTGGTAGCTGATTTTGAAGATCCCGATGAGGGTGCCCAGGATAAGGTTCAGTTTGTTTTGAACAACATCACCGAGGGAACATTGCAGTCGATGGTCAAGGAACTTCGTGAGACCATAGAGCGCAGGCATCAGCAATGGTTCGCCAGCCACCTAGTCGAGGAACGCGCCAAGATGCAGCCAAACTACCACCATGTGTACCTGGAGTTAGTTAAGTTACTCGAGGATAAACTCCTCTGGAGCGAAGTCCTGCGAGAGACTTACATTAGTGTAGCCAGGATGCTGAATTCGGAGGCCACGATGCAAAACTCCACTGAGAGGACTCACCTGAAGAACCTTGGTGGCTGGCTGGGACTTTTGACACTCGCCCGGGACCAACCCATCAAGCACAAGAACATTGCCTTCAAGCAACTGTTGATTGAGGCTCACGATACTAAGAGATTGATTGTGGTCATCCCCTTTGTCTGCAAGGTCTTGCTTCAAGGTGCCACATCTGCAGTGTTCAGGCCTCCCAACCCCTGGCTCATGGATATCATCCATCTGCTCATCGAATTGTATCACCATGCGGAACTCAAGTTGAACTTGAAGTTTGAGATTGAGGTACTCTGCAAGGGTCTTAACTTAGATCACAAAAGTATCGAACCTTCGGGTGAGATCTTGAACCGCCCGGTGATTGAGGAACCTGTCGAGGCACTTCCCCGAGAGCCAATTGATGCATTCGAAAATCTTTCTCTTAATGGCATAGGTTCTGCTGTTGGAGCTGGATTATCTCCTCAAGCAATCGCGCCTACCATTCCTGACCTCGGCCCTCTGATCACAATCCCCCCAACTAACGAGATGGTTGTCAGTACTACCCGACTTCACGAAATCGTTCGCACCGCCCTCACTCGAGCTCTCCAGGACATCATTCAGCCTGTAGTTGATCGATCCGTCACCATTGCTGCCATCTCCACTCAGCAAATGATTCACAAGGACTTTGCTACGGAACACGATGAGAACCGGGTACGCACATCTGCCATCAACATGGTCAAGGCCACTGCTGGAAGCCTCGCTCTTGTCACCTCGAAGGAGCCACTCAGAGCCAACTTTACTAACTACATGCGAAACCTTTCAAACGATCTCCCTCAAGGTCTTCCTGAGGGCACCATTATCATGTGTGTGAACTCCAATCTGGACCTGGCCTGCAATATCATTGAGAAACAAGCCGAAGAACGGGCAATTCCTGAGATTGAGGAGATGATTGAACCCGAAGTTGAGGCCCGCCGTCATCATAGGGTACAAAGGCCTAGCGAGCCGTACTTTGACTCGAGTCTCAGCCGATGGGCTATGGCCATTCCGAACCCTTACAAGCTGTCCCCTACTGCCGGCGGCCTAAACCCTGAGCAAATGGCCATATATGAAGATTTTGCTAGGCAACCTAGGACCGCCTCACTTCCTGCTACTTCGCATGGCCCCTCTACGTCCGACGCTACAAGATCTCTTGCCAACGAGGTATTGCAGGAGCAATTTAGTATGCCAAACATACCAACCCCCGCCGAGACGCCTTCCATCCAGCCCCAGCACATGGGTAACCAGATGCAGCCTTATGCTCCCGTGCATGCAGCTCCCACCAACAACGTGGCCAATGGACGGGCTCCCACATTCCAAATGGACGTCCGAGGTCTCGCAGACAGAGTCAACAAGTTTCTTCATGAACTCCTCCGCGCTGCAGGCGAGGCTCGTGAGGAACATTTTATTGGCCTCCCAAGGCCTCACCCTGTGCTTGATGCCGTTGATGCCCTTGTTCAGCTGATTATCAAAACCTCGCAGAACTCGGAAGAGTTCGCTATTTATGCCGCTGAGCAGATCAGCGGCCTCATCTTCCAGCAGCAAGTCGAGGACAACCTGACACTTGAGAGCTTGGTCCATGTCCTCGAGACCTTGAGGAAAATCTCTGGTCCAGCTCTCAACAACAGAGTTCGCGCCCTATTCAGCCAACAGCCCGGCCCAACTTTCTTAAGTCTACCGTTACTCGCTGCATTGGTTAGAACTGATCTGTTGGATTGGAGGAA